>WBNH01011656.1:831-62078 GCA_013401255.1 Urocolius indicus | reverse complement strand
CTGACGGACACGGAGCTACGGAAAGAGCTGGTAGCTCTCGGTTACCGACCGGGGCCCATCACCGCCACCACCCGCAAGGTCTACGTCAAGAAGCTGAACAGCCTGCGGGCCGAGGCGGCGGCGGCGGGGGGCGGGCGCGGAGCGGGGGGTTCGTGTTCCCCCATGGAGGGCGGGGAGAGGGCTGGCACGGCACGGCGCCGAGGTTTCGCGGGGAGAGGAGCTCCTGTCGTTCTCAGTGTTTTGTAGGCTCGGGGCAGGGAAGGCGGCTGCGGCTGCCTGTGGTGTCGGGAGTGAGGCGTTGGTGGGCTCTCCGGGTCTGAGCGGGTAAAGCGCTGTCGGAGGGGCTGTTGCGTGTGAGGCTCCCCTGAGCAGCGGCGTGGCACGGGAGGGCTGTCGGCTCAGCGAGGAGGTTCTGAGGAGCCGAAGGGAGGTTATTTGGGCTTGTTCAGCGCAGGTTGACGTGGAGTCGGAGAGCTACCGCGCTAGGAGTCTTTGTGACCTTCCTCCCTTTTGCAGGCTGAAGGGTGGAAGGGAGGCACCCTCCACTGCAGGGTGTAGCAATCCTTTCCCAACTTACTCGGGTGCTGTAGGACCTTCCCTCCTCTCTGTCTAGAATATAGCGTTTGCAGTACTTCACTCTTAATCCCTTTGAGGAGCTGTTCAGCGTGTCGCGATTTAGCTCCCGTGAAACTTAAAATCCATTGCTTGTAAGGTCTGTGAGCAACAACAAAACTGCTCATCCGAGGGAAGGGAGAGAGCTTTGTGACTCCTAGGTGTGAGATACAATCAAGCAGCGAGCTTAATTTTGACACTGAAAGAAAATAAGCAATTTATAAGAAGGAAACAAGAAGGTGAATGCCAGCCAGTATGGCTTTGTTGTGAATGAATTGAGCCAATCTAATTTCCTTTTCTGGCAGCATAACAAGGCTTGCAGATAAGGGAGGAGCAGTATATGTCAAATATCTTGGTTTGGTTTTTTTTTTTTTTAGTAGAGGTTCTGATGCTGGCTTGCAGGAAATTCTAATAATAACCTGGGAAACTAGTCTACGTGATACCGCTCTGAGGGAGTTGCAACACTGCTTCAGGAAAAATGTGCTTGACATCAGTGCTTGTACAGGGAGTTACCCTGTGCCTATTGCTCATCCATGATGAAATAGTGTAAATATTGCGTTTGGAAATGAGATCAAGTTTGAAGGAGAGATAAACACAATTGTGGAACTGGGATGCAAAAGGAGAGCACTGTGGAAGAAATAGGGTGTTGTTCAGGAAGGTGCACACTGCTGTATGCTTTAGTGTAATCAACTTCAGAATTACAAGACTGGGAGGAATTAGGCAGCTCCCTGTGCCCCATGAAAGGATAGGGAACTGCCCTGGTTGTAAGCTGAGTGGGAACCCTTAACATCTTGCTATTGCAGAAGAGACAAACACCACACAGGTCCATATAGGTAAGCAAAATGCTAGAAACACATACACAGGAATCCTGCTCTGCTGAGCTGTGCTAAAGAGTATGTCTGGTCCTGTGCTCTGCACAAGAGAAATATGGATGATTTGGAGAAAAAGGTGGCAATAACGATCAGTCTGAACACGTGACTTTGGCTGAGCCTGTTGAGAGGACAGAAAACTGAGGAAAGATGTGCTAAATCTTCCAATAGATAAAAGGTTGCCGCTATGAGGAAAGGGACAACTTGTTCTCTTATGTCCACAGAGGGTAGGGTGGGAAGTCATAAGTGAAGATAACAGCAAGGCAGATCTAGGTTATAGTGAAAAAAAACTTATCAGTGTTCTCTTTGAAGTAGTCAAGCCCTACATTGGACTGATTTCACAGGATACAGGGGTGCTCTTAGCGGTTTTTAAGAATGGCTCAGACAAATTCTTGTCAGAATGGCAAAAACGCAGTATCTTTCATTTGGAAAGCAGGCTAGAGTCCGTGGTCTCCTAAAGCAGCCTTACTATGGCTCTGTAACTGGGAGATATGTAATCGTTGCAGCCCTCGCTGGCTTAACGATAAAACTAGATCAGCTGCACAGATTAAAGATACGCAACTAGGCCAAGTGAAATTACGTAACGGGAATGAAATTGCGTTTAAGTATGGTTTTATGTTTACAAAATGATTGTCACCAGATGGAGTGAAACTATCTAAATGAAGAACTCTGTGGGGCTTTTATGCATTTAAAAGCTAAGGCCCTGTCTCCAGCGAAGCTTCCCAGAGAACGTTCTGCTGTTGTTCCTCCTGTATTGCTGATACAATTTCGCTGTGCTAATCCACAAAGGATGCCAGTGTTTCTGAGATTAAGGCCTTGGAGGCACGAGTGAACTGATATTAGTGAAAGTAGTTTGGATGCAGTCTGACCTTAAGATTTCTATGAAGAAAAAAATCAAGCCGGGGACTCCTCATGCAGTAAGTGCAGGCAGATGGGTAGCAGCTAGTCAAAAAGAGGTCTTTTGGAAGCAGGCTGTTACATATACAAACAGGTAATTGTAGATGAAAATACTTGCCTTGAGTGGCATTCTAGATGTGCATTGTTCACTCCAGTCTTTGAAAATGTAGCAGTTCCCTGCAGAGTGTCTTATCGTGCACAATGTTTAAAAGAAGAGGTAACAAATGTAATTTTTTTCCCCCTAATTGTGTTCCCTGTTTCTCTACAGCTGCCACGTAGATCGTGGTAGTTTGTAAAAATTGGTTTTCATCAGTAGTATTCTTGAACTATCAAGAACATTTCTTTAAGATTAGGTACAGTCGCTGATAATCTAATCAACTGCAAAATTGGGATTTAAGTGAGGAAAGACAATGTGTCCCAATGTCCTGCTTTTTTGCTACTTAATGCTATGTCTCCCTTGCAGACTCCTCTTTCAACTTTGTGTGAAATGTGTGCAATGATACAGAATGAGATGCTTTTGGGTGACTACCTCAAAAGGTATGTGCAAGCCTATGACATGCCGTGTGTTTGGGGATGCGGACAGTGTAAATGGAATGTGTGCTCCCTGCACTATGTGTTTTGGGGAGGCAACATGCTCAGGTATGCACAGGGTACAATTGTGTGACGAGAGAATATCTCAAGTTGGAAGGGACCCATGAGAATCCTCGAGTCCAGATTCCAAGTGGTGAAGCAGTGTGCTGGAGCAGGGAGTACATACAGCCTCCTCAGATTGCCTCCTCCAAGTTGTGGAGTCTCCTCTGGAGATTTTCGAGAGCCACCTGGGTACATTTCTCTGTTGACCCTATCTAGGTGAACATGCTTTAAAAGCAGGGTTGAACTAGATGATCTCTAAAGGTCCCTTTCAACCCCTACCATTCTGTAATTCTCCAGATACTCCTGCATGCATTGGTTGGTTTTGTAGTCATCTCTTGAGGAAGACCGTCTCCTTTAGAGGACTCTTGTTCTTGTGCAAAGTTTTCAGCCTTCACACAGTGTTTCTGTTTGGAGTTTCTGTTTCTGGTTCCTTCATCTGAAAAGGAGCAGAGGATAACTGATGTCTGATTGTGAGGAACAGAAAAAGAGGCAGGAAAGTGGTGTCTACCCCAGGATTTTTAAGCTAGCTGTGCTCTAGTGTTTTGTTGCAGTTGAAAAATGTTCAGCAAGTTGTGCTGCTGATGACAGTACACCTTGTAAATTCTCCTTCATGGCTGTAGACCAGCTGCTGATCCCAGTGGCTTGTTGCCACCATACTCAAGCACTGTGAAGGTTCTGATCGATGAGCTCTGCACAGGGTGCAAAGTGCTGAAGTTCTCTTGTGCTCCAGTGAGCTGAGAGTGTCCTGTGTGCATCTTTTCTGCCTGCTCTGGATTTCCTTAAATTAGTGCATTCCCTTTGGGACATGCTGACTGTTAAATGGAAATGTTTCTTTTCAAGTATCTGTGCTGAAAGTGGAAGCTCAGGCGCAGGAGAGAGTGTCATAGCTGCTCTGTTGGAATGATCTTTGTAATATATGTGTACATGCTTTTCTTGCTTCGGGGTTTCATGATAGTGCTTTCTCTTTTTTCCTTCTTTCATGGCTAACTGCTCAGCCTAGTCCATCTTGACTTACAGGTCTTTTATTACAGTTTAATAGTTCTTCTTAAATTTTTTCAGGTCCACATAACGATCCTGCTCCTGACAGATCTTTTGCCACACAGGAAGCCTGTGAGGAAGGTAGGAAACAGATTGACAGCACAGCTATTTATACAGATCATTGACAGCTAAGATATGCAGACCAGATAGCTGCATGTTACTTCCTGAGAAATTCTGCCATATCTTTAATTTTAATGTGTATCATGGGCTGCTTTTCAAAAGACTGGATCCACAGGTCACTGAAATCGGTGGAAGTAATCCCAGTTGACTTGGACAACCCTAGATCAGACCTTAAACCAGGTCATGGTATCTTCCTTTAGTACCACTGGATTAGTCAAAGGTATTATTCACACATATTAAGTCAGTAGCTTTAATTCTAATGACACTTAAGGCTTTTGTTTCCACCTTTTAATGGAAAGAAGGTGGCTGAGAGTGTGCTGTAGATGAAAGGTGAAGATATTGTCTGAACATGCAGTGGCTGAAAGCACAAAGGTGGCAGAAGGCTCAGCCTCACTCTGGGAGGAAATGCTGTGCATTAAATCCACAACTAGCTGTGATATTTCTGAAGTGCCAGTTGTCAGCACAGTGCCAAAGGAGCAATCTGCTCAGTGCTGGCAACTTTTCTCCCCTCTGTGCCAATTATGAATGCCATTGACTAGCTAGAGAGGGAAGCCAGCCTACTCTTTGTTGGAGGCCTGATAGGTGTGATGAGCAGAGTTGTGTAATAAGTGAAAGAAAGGACAAATCGAGAGGAAATGGAGGAATTCCTCAGGGTGCCATCTGTGATGTAGGTTACTGGGGAGGCAGAGAGGAAGTGGATTTCTTCTTTTGTGGATTAATTTTGCCAGACTGCAATCAGTGAGCTAACATGCATTCTGCTTTTCAGGATCACAAAAAGCAACACAAGTGCTTCCATGAACTTTGCTTTCAAATTAGCACTGGAGAGAAATAATGAAATATATATCTTGAGGTTTCCAGCTACCAATGTAAAGGGCAAAAGGTGGGGAGGTGACTTACATCAGCCACAGCTTTCTTTGCTGTCTCATCAGTTGCTCAGTACTTGCTGATGATTTCCTCATGCTTATTAGTGGTGTGTAGAAGGTCAGGTTCCAGTTTCCATTTAACAGTAAGCAGACTCTTTCTAGAGAGCAGAAAGAAGTCAGAGACCCAGAATGTCTTACCTGCTCAGCTCTTCCATTTGTCTCTCAGAGAGAAGATTTGCCCATCACTGTCTTCTGTAGACTTTGGTTTTTCTGTATAAAATTGTGCACTGTTAAGCCAATTGCGATTCATCCTCATTGGATCAACATTATGGCACATTACGACCTGTAATGAGAGATAAAATGATGATAGACCCTGATGTTTGTGAAGGCCTCGAGTCTGAGTCTGTTTTCTTGAATTTCTATGTGTATGGATTTAAGTTTATATAATAATATTACTTATATCAAAGTTATGCTGCACTAGCAGCAGCTGGCTTTAGACCCAACTGAAACTACATGTGAGTGCATTCTCAATAAACATTCTCTGCTCTACGGTTTACAATGTGTGTGTGTGTGTGTCTTTTTAGCTCATGGAAAAGATGAGCCCCACAGCTCACCTGTTGCTTACTGTTTACTGTTATGAATCATTAGAGGACTGTTGTTATTGTTGCTGCTGTTAAAATAATAAATAATTAACCCCCCCAACACTTTAAGGAAGAAGTACAAAGGCTTTAGTAGAAAAACTGCATTCTAGCAACACAAGCTGCTCTTCAGCAAAATGTCATGTAAATGTGGCATTGTGTTCCAGAATGCTGCACAAGTGCTGTGCTTTGTAGCTTTGGTGTAACAAATAAGTTTAAACCTCAAAATTTGGTATGGAAATAGCAATTCACTTGCTGAAAATGTGTCCCCTTACATTCTGTCAATTGGAAGTGAAGGTATTGGTTGCATTTTTTTCAACCTATTTGAATAAAAGCCACATTTATGGCTCTTTTTATTTAATATATATATAGCTGATGTCCCATAATTACAGCTGAGAAATGCTCTTTGTATTGTCAGTCCTTTCCAGAAGTTACACTTTTCTCCTTGGAAGCGTAAGCATGTGTAGTCTTTGTGGAAAAGAACTGTAGGCTGGGTGAATGTTAAAATAGCTGCTTAAATCTATGCACAAAACAAAATGGCAGGTATGTTACTTCTTTCTGCAGTCTGTAACGCAAGGGTACTTAAAACTTCCCTAAAATGGATCTCACTGTGAGCTATGGTCTGTGGAAGGAATCTGAGTATCATATAAACAACTAGTAAAACTGGGGTTTCAATGGAGGCAGAGTTTTATACCATCCTTTTTAAGGTGAGTTGTTCCAAAAGTGCTCAGCCCTATTTTAAGTCTTCCACAAAATTTGCTGAAAGCCTTTTCGGAGGCTTTGCTAAGAGCAAAGCTGGGCCAGGATGGTGCTTTTTTTACCAAATCCTGCTACCAGTGGAACATCTTCAAAGAGAAAGCTCTTTGTGTTCCACGGGGTTATCAGCCGTGTTACAGACCACTGTTTAATTTATCCATTATTGGTTTCATCCTGCACTTCTCACCCAGAGTTAAGATTTAATGTGAAACCAGGTGTGCATAAATCCTCTGTCAAGATTGCTGTTGCATAAATAGTTCTGTTTTCTCTGTGCATTGACATGGAGTTCATTTTTCTTCTCCATGGCCTCTGCCTGCTTCTGGAGGTACAGAGGGTGCTCTCAGCCCTCGAGGTTGCTCTGTGCTTCTCTGTAGCGGGCAGAGGCTGCACATGCTGCTCCTGCAGCTTCTCATGCTGCTGAGCATCCTCATCCATTTGGATCCAAAAGTCCTGAAAGCAGATGAAAGATTAATGTAAATAATGAAGGGAGAGGAAGCTGAGTAGGAGGTCTCTGCAAAGCTATTCTTTAAGGTGATGCCAGACTTGTTTTGTTATTAAAAAAGCAAGAGCCAAAATCAACCTCTGGCAAAACCTCCCAGCATCATGAATGCCTGTCTTGTATCATTGTAGCCACACTGACTTTCAAATTACTTCTGACTGAGACTGATGTAGCTGAGGCTAAGTTAGGTTTGAGCTTGTGTGTGTGTATATATACGTGCACAGAGAGAAAGAAAATCTTTGTTGTTACTCTTTAAGGTACTAAAATTGGATTTGTGGCAACAGTTGTATCGCTTTATTCCAACAAAGAGACTACCCTTTCACTAATTAATTTACTTAGTCTTCTTTTAGAAATGAAGAGCCAAAGGAAGCTCCTTAGTTTTACAGCTATGTTAGTTTCTAGTCCATTTCTTGGCTGTCCTGCTCAAACAGCAATTACAGCTTCTCTTAAGAGCAGAACGTTTTTGTTTTAATTACGTACAAATAGTTCTTTGGGTTTCTAGTTTGACAAAGGCTGATAGTAATGCTTGTCTTGTGTAAGGTTTGTTGGAACTAGCACAGATTTAAATTGGCATGAGTGGGAGAACTGGGGCTTTAGAATATAAATTCTCAATTTGTTCAACATAACTGTCTAAACAAGAGTACATCATCTACTGCTTTATTGCTTAAGCTATGAGGTAGAACTAGTATGCTTTTCCATCCTGCTTCCACCCTCCCCAGTTTACCCTGAAGTGTTGTTGCAGTTTACTCAATGCCCTGACAAACCCACTGGTGTTCCTTTCGGCACGATCCAGTTGCATTTTCATGCCCATCAGGTCAGTGCCCATCTCCTTAAGCCTGAGAGCTTCAGTGCTCCGCTTCAATCTCCAGACTCGCCTGCAGAGACTCAGTTGCACACTGATGATTATTTCTGCAGAGTCCAGTGAAGCATATGGTACAGCATTCTGTTATGTTGAGTCTGATCCAGCCTTTGTATGAAATTATTGCCCACCAAGTAATAAAAATAATCTTTAAAACCTGTTTAAAACTGAGATACCAGGCTTTTGCACCAAGCCGTTCACGAATACCTTCTTTTAAAACATAGGGCTAGGAGAGCTTGCAAGGGACCAGCTTAAAACTCTACTGCCTAAAATCTGGATCACCTCCTGCTAAACCAGTCCTGCTCACCAGCATGTGACCAGACTGCTCTTAACTTCCAGTAATGGAGACTCTACAACCTCCAGGCAGTCTTGTCCACAGAGGCATTCCCCTTAATGATGATAAAACTTTCTTAGTGCCTAACTTAAACCCTCCCTGCTGCAGCCTTTGCCCGTGGCTTAATGTCACATCATTGCTACACTGGTTGTTTCAAATTCTTTCATCTCCTGTTCGCCTGTCAATGTGTGCTTTAACCTGAGCCACTTTGAGCTGAATGCTCATCGCTTTACTTTCTTCAGCCTGCAAGGAAGAGTGCAACAGATGGATGAATAAATGCCCTTTGTGGGGTTATATGTACAAAATCTATCTGATGGAACGTGGGCAGCAGGCACCAGACTGGCATGCAGCTCTTGCATCTGTAAGCCTTGGTACCTCCAGGGAAGAATCTGCTTCCTCCAGTGCCACCTGCAGTTCATCCTATTCAATCTCCAGTCTCCGTCTTTTGCAGCTCGCAGATGCCCTTCCCTCCCTCCTCCAGCTGACTGATTAGATCCTTAATTTCCTCTGGGGAAGAAAATGGATATTTTATATGATAGGTTTATTTCAGGACTCTGAACTTTACTAAGTGCACCAGACAGATTCTTTGAATGGAGATGGCATGAAATGGTTCCAGTCAGTTTATATCAAGCCCTTTTCTTTCCTTGCTAAATATCATCCTGGATTTCTGAATGAGCCCTGCTAGCTTCATGTGTTCATGGAAGTGGAAGAATGAAGCCCATTAAATCACAAGAATTTTTTTTTCCCAGTTTCTATCCAGCCTTCCTCTCTCCCTCTTTCAGATGGTTGCTTTTACAAAATGAAAACAGGACACCATATAGTCTCTCTACAGCAGAATGGGGCTCTCTGCCAGCTGATGTAGGGCAGAGCACAGGGCTGGGGGAAGTAGCCCAGAAAACATGGGGTCTGTGCCAGAGAGTCCATCACTGTTTTCTATTGGCCACGGGACAGCAGATTGTAGCATCTTCTAAATATTTCCAGTGTCATCTTCCAGCCTTCTGTAAGAAATCAATTTCTGCAGTGTACAGAAGTGGTTTGGTTTTGGGTTTTGTTGTTCTGTTTGGGTTTATGGGGGTTTTTTTTTGAGAAAGAGGAGCCAAGGCAGCTGGTGTCCCTGTACAGCCCAGTGGGGCAGAAGTGATGCCAAGAGAGAGACTGTGAAAAGGAATTGAACTGACTTGCTCTGAAGCGATTCCTGGAGATGCCCATTTCTCCCTTCTGAGGTTAAAGGGAATATTACCTTCCCAGAGGAGGGCTGGCCATTGTGAATAGACCTTGAAGTGAATTGCTTAGAACTGGAGAGAACACTGGTAGCCAGAAGTGAGGCTGCACCCTGTGTCTTGTTTAAACCTAATGCTGTAACCAGTCCATTATTCCTTTATGTGGAGGTCTAGGATGGTACCTGGTCCAGCCTGGAGTGGCAGTCTCCTAGGATAACAGTGAGTACAACCAAGCTGCTATTGTGATTGCATTTTGAGGACTTGGGAAGGACCTCTATCCTGAATGTTCTCTCTGGACTTGGTGCCCTGGAAGCAGTCCACTGGTGCTAGTTACTATGTTGGGTGATCCCAAAGGGCTGGTGAGTATGTGAGAGCAGAAGCTGACCTGCAACTTCAAGTGCATCCAATGTATGACCCCTGAGAGCAAGAGCACTGCTTGAAATATGAAAAGTGGAGTTGGTGTTGGAAGACACTAGAGGAGATCATTCAGTAGGAATCGAGGGGCTTATGATTTGCTGAGGCTTTTAGCATCAAACCAGTACTTACCCTGAAGAGCTTTCTTCTCCTTCACCATAGATTCCACGTGCCCCAAGGATTCTTTACAGGCAGTCTTAAGCTCAACATTTTCAGTTGTGTGCATTCCTTCTGTCAGCTATCCCCTTCCACCCGCAGCTCTGTGCGTTTTTTGTTGCTATTCTGCTAGCATCTTATCAAAGGCTCTCTGCTTCTTGTCCAGGGCAGCACTAGCAGCATTGGCCTGGAGAGATAAAGCCAAGCATTCACCGGACACAAGTTTTCTTTACACTTCATTTCTCTGTGTGTCCTGCCAGCTAGTCACAGTTAAATTGGCAGCCACTCTAATGACTGGCAGAGTTTCTCTTGGTCACTCTGAATGGATGATTAAAATGTTTATGAGGCTTTCTTTCCTCACCGTTAGGAATTTAACAAGATCACCCAGTTTCCATCAGTGTGATAGTTGTCCTTGCTTCTGTGCTTATAATGGTGCTGCTGTGGAGCAAATGCTTTCCACTTCAGATATTCCTTGTGCAGATGTGCTGTTAGTAATTGCCTGGGTATATTAGTGTGACTCTTTTTGTTTCAAAGACGATTCGGTTACAAACAAGATGTTATTCAAGACTATTTTAGACTCTGTTTAACTGCTTGTCGTGAAAGGAGTGAATAAAGGTACATTTTTCTTTCCTAGGAGCTGTTAATCACAAAAAATTCTACATATCCCTCTGATCTGCACATGCGTTCAGATACCATGGTGACAAGCACACCACAGGAACCATAGAATAAAGAACTGCTTCATTAAAGAAAGTGATGGTGAAACTCTTTTTTTTTCAGCCCAATAATGTTCTGCTATATGTGGGATTTTCAGCTCTTGAGACATGTTCTAAAGCTGACTGCAGTCATTGGCAGATACCCAAGGACTTCAGTGGATTGGGAGCAGCCTTTGTGCCTATTTTAAGAAACATTTTTATTCAAATGTCCCACAGTTGCACTACTATTCATGCTTTTACACTAACACTAGCAAGAGTAGAAATACTGACTTAATGAAGGAGCATTTGTTGCTAGTGTTTAAGCTACTTGTTGTTTAGATCTGCTTTGAGTATGGTAGTTAATAACCAGTGGCCAACCCACTGGTACTGCAGCGCTGAAAAGTTCAAAGCAGGATATCATTATCCTTAAAAAGAAGATGAATACTTTGCCTTGCAGCAAAGGAGGGCTTTTGCTTTAGCTGTACTCTTGTTTCTGGAAGTCAGCTAATGAGCTTACGAGAAGCATGCTGTGTGCTCCTAGGAATTAGCTGTGACTCTCATCTGGGTTTTCTCTTGATGTGATAAATCTTAGCTTTGCTTCTCATGGCCATACAGATTACTTGACGTTTAATAGAGAGATATGAATATCTTAAGAAATAAGGGACCAGTGCAAAGCTGACCTGAGTTAACAGACTCCCAGCACTTCCAATACCAGGTCTTAGATCTTGCTGGTCAGGTTTGTGCTGGATGCATTCTTGAATGGCTGGATTTCTTGCCTTCTCACGGTCAACAGTGAGGTCCTCCATTCTGAAGCCTCTGCTTCATTTTCTCTGTGTTGGCAGCTCAGGCTTGGACTGATTCAGCTTTATCCTCTGCTTCTTGGAGCCTCATAGCCAACTTTGTCCTGAGGGAAGGAGGGCAGAAGTATCCTGGTGAGTAACTTGTAGAGCGAGGATTGATAGGAGTCAGCACTCCTCATCTCCTAGAGCACCATCACTGTTTTCACCAGTGAGAAGATGAAGTCCTGGCAGCAGTCTCAGAAGAGAGACTGCAAAACCATTACTAGGATGTGGCTGTTTTTTCCCCTTCACTGGTAGATGTCATGTCAGGTCTTTGTGGCTGGATTGTTATCTGCCTTTCACACCTTCTGTTCAGGTAGGATATTGTCTAAGAGAAAAGCAGCTTCCCTCCCTTGTGAATATCCCTGGGTGTCAGTACAAAGTCACGTAGAGACGTAGCAGCCTATTCCATTTGTCTCCACTTGTTCAGGCACACAGTGAAACCCTCCAGATGCCTTAACTCTTGTTGCTGTTATGTGAAAGCACCTTTATGTTAGCTCTGTTAGAGAGACTGCTACAAGGATAGGTTCAACTTCTAGCCTGTAATACCAGACCTCAAGGACCAGATTCTAAGGACTTTAATCTGGTTTGGTGCTTGCATTATTCTTAGGAAATGCTAGTGCTGCTGGAAGAGTAAAGTCCTTGTTGGAATAAAGAAAAGCTATACAAATTCAAACCTTTGTTGGAAAGAATAAGTGTTAGTTTTCTGTCGTCAGTGTACAAGTGTTAGGTCTCAATACTCTCCATTTATTGTTACAAGTATTATTTTCTTTTTTTTGGCTGGAGCCCTTTGCTTTCTATCTGCCTTACCAAAATGGAGTGCTAACAGATCACTTCTATAAGCTATGACTCAGCAGCCAAACTTAACAATGAGACTGTTGTGAGTCCCATCCCAGACTCCTTGAAAGCTGAGTGCTCACTTGATTTCTTCCAGCTTTTTGGTTTTCTCAATGACATCAGTCCTGTATTTAGTCCTCCAGACTGTGACTTCAGCACTGAGTTTAGAGACCAGGCACTTCAGTTCAACTTTGCTTTCCTCCTCTCTCTGCCACTACTCTTTCACTAGGTCCAAATCATGCTTGGTGTTGGCCAGGCTCGCTATAGCAGCCATGAGGGACTAGAGATAACACAGCCCTTACTACGCCTCCGTCCTACTGAAGTATGAGTGAACTGACCTCGCTCCCCAGAGCCAGAGTGCTCACCTGCAACAGCTCCATTCTGGAGCAGCTAAAAACATCTTGGGCTTCAAAATATCTTCCTGGTCAGGAGTCAAGTTTCTGTTCTCCTTACCTGTCTCGCTGTACTTCAGTGAACTGAATTCATAGCCACTGAAAAACAGAACTTGGCCTGTCATCATCACTGTTTTCTTTCAAATAGTGTTTCAAAAGAATTATGACAGTGAACCCATTTGCTGATTGTTCTGAACACAGAGGTAATTCTTGCCAGACTTTTGATATACAGGTGCAGCACTAGAATTACTCTTGGGAGATAAGCAGAAATTTCCAAGACAGATGTGTCACAGGCCTGAAATACTGGTATATTTAGAGCCATTCTATGTAAATAAGCTGCAGTACAATCCGCTGAGTGGACAGTGGACTGAGAATCGAGGTGTGTGTTCTGCTCTTTGCTACTGACTCATAGAAGATTCTGTATCTTATTTTCATACCCATACACAGCTCATACACCCCACAACACCTCTAAAATCAGCTGGTAATAAGCACAGAGATTAATTTGGATGAGAAGATTTTCCTTTGTGAGAGCTAAAACTACAGATTTGTTACTCTGAAGTGGACAGCATGCAAAAGAGCAGGCACTGCATGTACCATGAAAGCATCAACCTCCCTAGGCAGTTGGTGGTCCCCAGTACCTTTGACTCTTCATCCAGCTGCCTCAAAGTCATCTGCTTGAGAGGTGCTTCATGTGGACAGTCCGGTTAAGCCTGCTCTCATCTTCCTTGCGCTCTCCACTCAGCTGTTTTAGGCTGTGGGAAAAGTGCATAAAGTAGCAAGAGACGAACTAAGTCAACCTGACTGGAGAGATAAGTGAAGGCTAGAAGGACTGGGCAGATTTGCTAGAGACAGGACAGGGCTGCCAGAGCTAGATGAAATATAGGGGAAGAGGAGGGTCAGAGGGACGTAATATTGCACAAAGCTGTCAAGGAATTTACCTTGGAGCCCAATGGCATTAATTTCAGCTTGGCTCTTCTCCACCTCAGCCAGCTGGGCATTGGCTTCAGATAGATTATCTTCCAGCTTGTGAACACGAGCATCTGAGTTCATCTGTGAGAGAGACATGTGATGCTGAGTAAGGCTTGAAGGGCCAGAATATCCTCCCTGTCTTGCAAATCCAATTTATTCCAGTTAGTTGTAATTATAATGGGGTGACTGTAATAGCCAAGGGGAATGCAGAGTGTCCTGATCCTCAGTGAGAGGGAGGCCCACTCAGCCAGGACAGGCAGTACTCAGCACCCCCTGCAAACAGCTGCTTTCTAGTATCACTGCAGAGGGCTAAATTCTGCCTTCCACTGATGGCTGCACTGGTGGTCTGTTGAAGAATTCCCTGCTGGACTCACACCTTGGATTTCTGCAGAATCTACGCTTGCACTGAGGTCATCCATGTCTTCTTTCTTGACCTGGTTGTCCGTCTCCAGCTTTGCTTTTGCTCTGAGGCTTCTCTCTGAGCTCTGCCATCTCAGCCATGGCAGCTGTGTGCTTTCTGCATGGGGTAGAGCCCATGGCCTCACTTGCAGGGCTGCCTCTTCCAGCTCAAGGAGCAGCTTCAGCAGCCCAGCTTCCTGCCAGTGGTTCTGTTAGATCTGAGAAGGGGCCAAGCACGTGTTGTCAACTGGGATCTGGCAGCCCTGGAGTCTTGTTTGGTAAGGCCCTCGGGGACGCTTTATAAGAAAGGCATCTGGAAGCCTTTTATTTAGCTTTAATAGTCTATTTATTTGTGACAAATCTCATCATGGGTATTAATCCATTAGAAGGTCAGTGATTGATATCCTCCAGAAAGATTAACCATCTCTAGGCCTCCTGGCTAAAGCTTGGAGGAATTCTCTGGCCTGCAGGCCATGTGTTTTCCTTGCAAAACAACAGAAAATACTCGTAACAATTCTGCTTCGTTTTTTTACTGCAGCAACTTCCTCAGGAATCTCTGATCGCCTTCCACTCGTCTCTATAGGAGTAACAAAACTCACAGTGACTTGTATGGAGCCTCGGTTCTTTACCCCTTCCAAGGTCTGCAGTGTGAGGGGAAGGCTGGGTAAGGTCTGCAGGATCTGGCCCACTGACAAGCTCTGAGAAGGTGCTGAAGAAACTTCTCTGGAGAGTCCAAGTGATGTTTCTCATTCTCTGAGGAAAGAAATTAGATGCTGGGAAGGTTTCTGACCTTAGCAGTTGTTGCAGCACCAGCTTCTTCCAGGCAATTTTTATCCTCCACCTAGCGGGAAAGGGGAAGAAATTCTTACTTCATGCCAAAGAGCCTGTGTATTCTTAGAAGCATGACCATTTCGGAAACAACAGTGTCAAGAGCGAGGCATCATCAGAGAGGGAACAGGAGTTCCCAAATGCTATGCTCTGCTTTAACTGATGTTGCTGCTTTTTGTATCACTGGACAAGTTCCTTTACCTCTACTTTCCCACCTGTGTAAGGTGTCTAACAACACTACCTCCTCTCCTGATAGGGTTGAGAATTAATTAGCTAGTATTTCTCAAGTGAATTGGAATGGAAATGTTACTTATTACTGGTGCTATTAATTTGTATTAGTCATTAGAATGTGTTCAGAGCATTCTATTGAAATAGAACCTTTTATAGGCTAAATTATCTTCAGGCTTTTCCATTGTTAATGAACCTGATTATATATTTAACAACCACATCCTGGCAATTTACATAAGATTTATTAGAGTAGATCCGTCCCTCACTAAAGAACTATAAAAAGTGGGTGGAGTGATTTGGTAGCTGAAGCATGGGGCAAAAACCATGAAGCATGGGTTTTCCCTGACTTGCTGCTCTTGCACTGTAGAGGACTGCCCTGACAGTAACTGGCTTGTGCAGAGGTTTCCGTGTCAGGAGTAGCACCTGCAATTTATAACAGTGAGTCTGCATAGGCTCAAATTAGAGTTCAAGAGTGTTGTCCATCTTACTACTCTTTCATGAGGAATTTTGGGCTTTGGTTAGTATTTTGATGTCATCAGGTCTTTTCAGAGGTGTAACGACTTCCCTGAAGAGCTTTTAGATACTGCTACCTGCATTCTTACAGCAAGCTCAGCTTCCAGGTCTGCTTCCTACTCTTCCGTTTATGAGTCTGGAGGGTGCTCACAAGCATGGCAGTGAGATGTAAGAGAAATCTGGGGAAATAAAACCCAGAATCGTAACCGCTCCTTTTCTATATTTTTGTCGGCTCTACTGGCTTTTCTTTCATGGGAGGGATCTACAGCTGGGAATACTGGGCCAATAAACCAGGAAAGACCTGGCCAAGTGTCTCAGCAGACAACTGACATTATCTGCAGCACGGTTATCTGCAGTGTCCTGTATCATGTTGGAATTTGGCCTTTAAGAATATCATCAAGCTGAATTGCTTCCTTTTGGGAAATAAAGACTTGTTCTTAGAAATAGCTGCAGTCTGGCTTTGTGGGTCATGTTTGTGTTGAAAATGTTAAGTTTTTGATTAAATATTTGGGGGCTGAAATGCCTTGGATGAAAGAAATATTTGAATTCACAATGGTACCACTGTGTCCTGTGACCTGCAGCCTCATTTCTGGTTTTGCCACCTTCCCTAGTGAGAGGGAGAATGTGTTGCAGGAGACTTTGGCATTAATGTGGATGAAGAGGGCTACCAGTAGTCTTTGCTGGCTGCTTGCAAGCAGAAGAGGAGGTCCCTGCAGCAGATCACCTTTCCTCTGGCTATAGCAGCATGGCAGGAGATATGCAGTTCCCCACACTTCAAAGAAAGTGGAGTTTAGCGTGAATGGATGATACACAAGCTGGATCTCAAAGCTGGCTTAAGTATCGATTCACTGGAAGCTAAAAAGGCAAATATTTCCAAGCAAAGGAGTGTCCCAAGCTCCTGGAGGAGCAGTCAGAACCTGCTGTACAAAAGAAGTCAAAATCTACCTGGGGGAAAAATCTCAGCTGGTTCTGTTATTTAAGGATTTAAAGGGTGATAGGCTACAGGTTCCTGTATAACAGAGTAGGTTTAAAAAGTCTATCTTAATTTTTACTGCCAACTCAGTCTTAACAAAATTGCAAAGCTGTGCAGGCAAGGTGAGGTGTTACAGCAAATGAGTTAAGCCAAGTGTTTCTGTCTTTGCTGAAAGTGGGTTGAGATCCAGTGTCCCCTCTCCTTAGTGGGGATGACAGGGTACTTAAGCTCCTTTTTCTTTTAATGAAGCTCCTTCTTACCTCATCATTGACCAGTCTGTAAATAAAGGCACAAGCACCCCAGGAGGCTGAATGGTCTGTGTGCAGCTCTGAAGGACTAACACAAGCACTTAATTTTCCTTCTGTCACTGAAGTGTCCCAGTGGCCTTGCTCTGAAGCACCAGTATCTTGTACTCTCTGTGGAGTTCTCTGTTAGAATTTGAATTAGCAAAGCTTGCCAGTGTTTATTTATGATTGCACACAGTGCCTTAGCTTCTCAGCTCTTTAACTAGGTAAATTAGTGGTTCGAATAATATAGAGTTGGATATTTGTATTCTGGGAAGTTAATTTCTAAGGGGAGATTTGTCAGAAAAGTGCTGGCAAACCCATCACTAAAGCAGTCAAGAGCAACACTAAAATGAAGTTCTAATTTGTGATAACATTTTGCATTTCTAACGCAGTTTTTATCTGAGGATCACAAGGCCTTACATAAACATGCACCGTTTAAGCTTCGTAACTTCCCGGTGATTAGACACATTTCAGGTGTGGGTGCGTGTGGAAGATGAATTACAAATATCAGATAATGAGTCAGATGAAGACTTAGGAAACAAAATCTTCTGTTTCTGATTCTGCTTGCCTGAACTACTGAACTTAACTTCTGCTTGTCATTAGGTTAATGCTAAAGAGATCAAGGTACCACCGTGGATTTTCACAGTGACTTTATAATCAACTGACTTTGCAGGTGTAGCTAATGCTGTCAGAGCTACAATGTAGTACAACTGCACCCAGTAGGATCCTGTACCCTGGGATATTCTGTTACAATTGACAGTTCCTTAGAACATCTTCCAAGTTCTCATTGGGGTTCACAGTTGTCATTCTGAGGTCACTCTCTGCTTTATGAGGAACCTTTTCCACTTCACCATGGGTCTTCTTTTCCTGTTCCCAGTTGTACTCCGGCTGGTAGAAAAAAAGTGGAATCAGTGTGAAAAAGACCTTTGTAACATACAAAAAGGTGATGTTTATCAGAAGGGCCCAAGATGTCAAAAACACACCAAAAAGCGACATCTAAAATATAAACTATGGCAACTGCACCTCACCTCACACATCTGACTGCTGGTTTGCTGCTGGAGTTGGTCCTGTGCTTCACCTTGTTTTCTTCACCATGCAGTTTTCTAGGGAGGGAGAGACCTCGACTAGTGCACAGAGTTGGGTGAGAAACTAAGTACCCTGGCCTGGCAACAGCTTGAAAACCCAAAGAATAGATTCATCCGACGTACTTCCTGAGAGCAGCGTGTGCTTCGTGCGTGCATTTTCAATAGGCCCAGAGAAACTTGGTCCAGCGTTGACTCTTGCAGAAGAATCCTGCTCGCCCTCAGCAATTCACAGCTCTTTTGGGCAGCCTCAGAAATTGGCAACGCTTCACTGTGCTGCCATGAGTTAATACCTAGAAAAACACAGCCCCTTTCCTGTTTGTGCAGCACACTGTAGTCTCGCTGTATTTCAGCAAGCAAACAACGGGTTGTTTTTTTTTTTCCTTTCCCCAGACTGGGAGAATGAGAATGGGAGAGAGTAAAGAAAAAGGGAGCAGTTATTTCTGTCTGATGAGCTCCCAAGCCCTCTTCTCTTTTTGGAATTCAGTGACTGAGTCATTCTGAGCAAAGAGATCTGATGCCAGAGTTCAAATTCTGTGGTCTAATGCCTGCAGACAGGAAAGGGAACATCACACAGGTTTTGTGGATCACACGTTAACAGCATCAGGACAAAAATGTCGCTGGAAACTTGTATTCCTTTGGAAGAAATCTGAGATTTGGCTAATAAATTCTGAGGTATACGAGGCATCTGTGAGTTTAACATCCTGTGGAGGTCAATGCAGGCTTCAGAAGCAGCAGCAGCCAGCCACATGGCTGCTCCAGTACAGATTGAAAACTTTTCCAATTATGTTAAATAAAAAACAGTTCAGGTGCAGGAGATATTCCCCAAGGCTAAAGGGAAAGGAGTTACATGTTTTGAATGACAGCATTGCTATGTAGAAGTGGGTATAATTAGTAAAGTGTGTAGAGGAGATCCAGATGTCTTTATGTAGAGGGATCCCTCGTAATATCTGTGAAATGACTATTACTATGAGGTGGAAGGGTGAAGTGTAGAATTAAATCCATTCTAGATTATGTGAGATGTTGGAAAACAATATAAGAAATTGTGGGGGAAATCACCTCAGCGAATCTGAGCATCTCAAAAGGTGTCCTGACTGGATGAGCTGTAATAGTTGTTTGGGTTAATTTTCCTGAAGAATAAGACAGGAAAAATCTTCCCTGTCATGTTTCATACCTGCTTTTCCTTCTCAGTTTTAGCCAAGATAGTCTCCAACTCTTCCAAGTCGTATTTCAAATTGCTGAGCTAATCCTGTAGCATCTGTTTGCTGACACTCATGTCAGGTCCTTCAGCTGCAGGATCTGTCTCAGTAGGTCTGTCTTTGATTTCATAATTTGGGCCAAGCACTCCTTATCATCGGAGATGTTCTCTTTTTCCTAATGAAGGAACGTTCATCCTCTGAAAGGCTCCAACCACCTCTTGCCTCTTAGGGCAGCAAATTTCCATTTGCAAGAAATGCAAGATGTTTGCCTCTTCTGCAGTGTTTCTGAGATTCCTTTAATACACCTGCTGTTACAGTTGATCTAAATCGCAGTGACTCAGGCCATAGCTTCTTGAAGTTAGGTATCAAAAAATCTGTCTGTTTATATACACACATGGATCCTTAAAAGATAGTTTGCATTTTAAAAAGATACCCCCCTGACTTGCTGTGGATCATGCTGAGCAGCAGTGGTTGAGCAGGAAAAGATCTGAGGACTTGTGACAAGGAGCTCTTTTGCTTTAGCCATGAGGGCTCTTGGTATTCTCTGCTTTTTAAGGACTTAACTATTCAAAGTAGAGTCAGGCTGTCTGTGAATTTCATGCATCATCCTCATGTGCTCTTTATTTGTTCCATATTCTGAAAAGGAGCCTCTTACAAATGATTTGAGAAAGACAATGCTCTGCTTAAGCCTCTGCAGTTTCATGGGGAGGTCATTCTTCTGGCTGAGGCTGGCTGTCTGCTCCTCTGCTCTTTGGCAAGTTTGACATGATGCTTCTCAGCTTCAGTTCCTTCAGTTACTTTTTCTTCTCCTGTTTAGCCATATTCAGCAAAGTTTTCACCTGAAAGTAAAGGAGTTCAAGCATTGAGGTTCCCAATACAAGTCTTTTCTATTATAATGGTCCCTGAAAGCCCTGAGGTGGTCACTTCATTATCAGGTTATTGTAATTTTTCCATACCAGTGGGAGGCCTGGTGTTTCCCAAAATGCAGAAGGTTTTATACCTCTAGTGTAATACAGCTCCTAAGAAGGGTTGTTATGGTGCACAGTAGCAGATCTGTGTGCCAGCATAGAAATAAGGACTGTATTCCAGATTCTGAACTGACATAAATTCAGAATGATTCTCATAATGATCTAGATTCATACCAGTCCAAATCGGACCAGAATTCTTTGAGAGCTCCCTCTTTTTAAGGCTGTGGAAGTTAATTTGGTTTGCACTGGAGCTGGGAAGGTGAGTGTCCAGGCAAAAAGGTGGACTTTGATTCACCTGTGTGTGAAAAGTTGGCTTTAACATAGTTTTGTTTCACATAAGCTTGGAGTATCTTGCTCAACACTTTCTTTCCTCTCTTACCAGAAAACCAACTGAATCCATCCTGACAGTAAGTGAAGAGAGTCTGAGCTGGAACTGCCCGTGCTCATAACCTCACCAATTCTCTCTGTACTGGTTTGAGAAGTGGGAAGTCCAGGTCTTGAATTTCTAAGACACTCCCTTTCCACTCCCTGGAGGTAGCAGGCTTAGACTCAGATTTCAAGGCTTTCTCCATTTACTAACTTTTCCGGCATTGATCTGGAAAGAAATCATTCAGGCCCCTTGCCCTATGAATAATTAACAGGAAAGTCACTAGCTTTCTCAGTGTCTTTACCTAAGTGAACGTGGCTGTTATTTTCTTTCCCAGCCCTTATCTTCTCTGCACAGACATCCCAAAGTTTTTAATGCCTGTAATTGCTATTGCTTAATTCCACACAACAGGACAACCTCGGAGTATTTTCCTCGCCCTGATGTACAATTTTCACCCTCCCTAGAAAAGCAGCTGTAGCAACTTCTGCACGTTCTTCTGAATTGCCATCAGGCCTAGCCAGTAGCAAACAGAACATGTTGGGCATAGGAACTACTCCAGGCAGTGCATGTAAGGGGGCTGAAAATGTCCTCAGACAAATGGGGTAGGCCTTGATGCCCTACAATTTTTTGGCATATGAGAAGAGTCGTGGTTTAGTGACAAAGGAAAAAGGACAACAGGATTGAATTTGTTTTTAAAGGGCTACGGATGGTGCAGAAACTTAAGCTTTCATGCAGTAGAGGAAACAAATACTGCTGGAAATACACAAATAAAAATAGACAAATAGATAAATAAGCTGGAATCAAGTTGAAAATGTGGGGTTTGCCTCCCATCTCTCCTCTATCCTACAGGCACAGATATCATAGGCAGTGACAGAAAAAGTTCACAGGTCGAAACCAACACCTTGTGACTCAGATGTATGTATTGTGATTGAGTTCCAAGAGACTCACAGAATCACCATGTGAGTTAGAGACTCTTGAGAGGGATGATGCTACCGAATTACAGAGATCCTCCAGGTCTTGGTCTTCGGAATGGATGCACAGGAGGTGCTGCCCAGCCGTCTAGCTGCAGTAGTGCAGAAAAAGCAGGAAAGCTTTATTTCTTTGCTGTGTTCTGGGAGACAGAACTTAGGAGTCCCAGTTTCATTTCATGGTTCTTGCTAGTAAGTGAATTACAGTATTGTTTGGCTTCTTCTGGAAAAAGTCCAGCACAGGGCTACCAAGATGATCAGGGGACTGGAACATCTTCCTTGTGAGGAAAGGCTGTGGGAAATGGGGCTGTTTAGTCTGGAGGAGACTGAGGGGGAATCTCATTAATATTTACAAGTATCCAAATGGTGAATATCAGGAGGTTGGGGCATCCCTTTTTTCTATTGTCTCTAGCAACAGGACAAGGGGTAATGGGATGAAGCTGCAACAAAAAAAGTTCCATTTAAACATAAGAAAAGACTATTTCACTGTGAGGATGAGGGAGCCCTGGCACAGGCTGCCCAGAGGGGTTGTGGAGTCTCCTTCCTTGGAGGTCTTCAAGACCCACTTGGACACGTTCCTGTGTGACTTGATCTAGGTGAACCTGCTTCTGCAGGGGGTTGGACTAGATGATCTCTAAAGGTCCCTTCAAACCCCTACCATTCTATGGTTCTAATGCTGCCTTGAATTCACAGAATAGTTTCAAGTTATTTTTCTCCAAGGATACCATCTTTTTGTACACAGTCCTTGTCAGGAAGCTGTGAGCATGACATGGCAGCATAGTCATGATCTTTGCCAGAGGTTTGTGTCTCATATTGTCCCGCATGGCCAGGGTCCCAGCAGAGAAAAATAGGTTGGAAGACAGGAAGTTCTAGGTCACCTTCAGGACTATGAAGCTCTGGGCATGATGTGAATTAGCACTCAGAAATAAGGATATTTCTTTAGTCTTCACATGTTAGTTTATCCTGTGGTGATATTCTCTGTTTCTCTGCTTACATTTACAAAAAGAATAAAGTTTGGGGAGATTATGGCAATGGAAGACTAATATTTAGGAAATGGTTTCCATTCACCTTTATCATGGATTTGCCTTGAGTTCTTCAGCCTTCCCTTCTTCAGCCTTCCCTGTGCCCAAAGTGTGTATCTGTAATAAATAACATTGGGGTCATTGTAAGATCTAGCTAAGTGGCATATAGTAAAGTAGGGGTGGAATTGTTTTCCTTGATGAAACACAAATATACCTGTGCTCTCCTGTGTTATGAAATGTACTAAGCAGTTTCAGTAACAGTGAAAAAAAATAATAGTAGCCTTCTTGTGGCTGTTGGCTTTAAAAGTAAGATCACGGCAGTGTCTGTCCTACTTTAACCTCCATCCATAAATTGAAATTTAAGGATAGAACAGACTGCAGGAGTGATGATTATTGCATAGTTATTATAGAAGTTGGGAAATGCAGATTTGAGGTTCACACAAAGAACAGAATGCTCCCTTTTGAGTAGCTGTTACAATAGCTACTTTTATTATGTTATGACAAAAACATATGTGCAAAATTAATGATGTATGCTGCTAATATTAAACAGCTACAAGAGGCTCTCTCCATTTTCCTTCCCAGTCTTAAATTGGATGAATGATCAGTTGGTAGCATTTTTGCCTGACTAAGGAATAGTAAAGAGCAAGTGAGATTTATGGCACAGCTGAAGGTGCACTCATTTGCATTATATATGCTGCACTGTATGATTAAAAGTCAGTTTGAGGGGAGCATGTGTAAGAGAGAATGTTATGTGCATGAGGAAAGGGGTTGCTGTAGAAACTCTAACTCTGCAGCTCTATCTACACTAAAGGCATGCTGAGTCACAACTGCCATCAATTTCTTTAGCTCAATTTGGTAGGAGTAAACAGTACCTTGTTATACCCAATTCTGTCCTCCCTTTCCCCCAGGCTTGTAGAGCCAAGCAGCAGCTCTGATGGCTTCTTGTTGTCTACAAACCCTGGGATTATGCTGGGATTCAAGCTTTGGTATCTCAAATGAGAAAGACAAGTATGATGATAAAAGAGCTACATTAGCGACAGTGCAGAAAGACTAAACACTGCTCGAGATCTTCTCTGGTTTAGCTTCCTAGCCCCACAAGCACTGATGTGCTGCTGGTAAGGAAGCTTGTGGGCATTTGTACCCATCTGTGCAAAGTGGAAGTTCTTGGAGGGGGCTGCAGAAGCATTAGAAGTGGGCATCCATACCCACTACTGATTTCTCATGGAAAAGTCTCTGCGCAGCACACATTCCTCCATCTCCAAATGGAAGATGTGCATCCAGTCACAGTGTTGGAATTCAAATGTGACTAACTGCCTATTCATAGCAGGTTTGTTTGCTCTTTGCTGCTTTCCATTACTTGCCCTTCTACTTTGTTACATATCACAGGTAAAAACTTCTGTTGCTCTTCCCCTCTGCAACTCACTGTTGCCATGGTTGATACTGCAAAAACAAAATGGGTTGCAGGAGGCAATGCAGCCTGATGAATAATGGTGCCAATTTGCCTAGTTCCAGGTCGTGTATTTTATAATTCTTTGTGCTTCTCTCACAACGTGAGAGGTTTGTTAGACATCCTGTCTCTAGATCTGGCACTTGGAAGTATCTCTCAGACTAACATTCCCTTAAAGGGTTACAAGGTAGTCTGTGAAGTGATGAACCAACTTCTTTCCTTCCTGAATAAAAGACCTGCTGTCCAGCCAGCCACAGCTTGGGCCAAAGGGACTGTGTGGCTTTGACTGAGTATTGCTTTACCAGGCAGAATTTATTTGGAACAATGCAGAGGGTGAAATGCAGAGATGTGCTGGGGAAAATGGTCGTCAGCTAGTTCAGCTGCTCCTGGAATGAGACGAAGAGGAATGGAGTGAAAAAACAAGCAGGAGTTACCATAGCTGGAGAGGGAAAACCTATTTTTATAAAGTCATTTGTGTTTCACAACTGGGAAAACAAACAAACACCTTCACACAGTAAAGTAGGAAGTGAGCCTGGTTCTATGTGGCCCAGGGAAACAAGCTTATGTGCATAGAACAAACCTTGGACATGGTGTGAATCTGAACCAATTTTAGGTAAATGTTTTGTGACTCTGGTTTACTGTGTTACATAAGGGGTTACTGTCCTACAAAGAGATAAAAGTGAATGCCCTGCTCTGCACCAGCAAGCCCAGAGGAGTAACTCCACGAACCAATAGCAGCGATTGGCTTTGTCAAGTGGACCAGTCCCTAGAGACAGAAGCAGCTGCAGAGGACAAGCAGCACACAGTAGCTTCATTTGGACTTCTGTGGCAACTTCTGCATGGCTGTCAGGGATCACAAGTGGGTGAAATGGCAGCACAGTGCATAATAAAAGCAAACAAGGGTGTCTGAAAGGACTAGATTGAGCTTGTCCATAACTGGCCTTCCAAACTGGCATTCAGCTTTGGATACCACATAAGCAGTTACACAGGACTTTCCCCATAATATATTTCCTGTCTCCATCTGTGACTTTCAAATCAAAATACTAACAGGCTTGTTTAGCCCTTTCTTTTCCTCTTTTTAGCACTCATGACAGCTAATGTAAGTGCTTTGGCACTAGCCTCAGAAAGGTCTACCACCTCCTCCAGGTGCTGGCCTGCCTCTCGGGACATTGGAATGTAACTCTCTGCTCTGCCATCTCCTTCCCGTGTGAGCCCGTAAGTCTCTTAGAGCTGCCTAAGTGTGGTGACATTTTAGATGCATTCATGTATCACCAGCTACTGCTCCAGAAGAGCACTGGGCTATTATAAGTCCCACATTGTGTCTTTTTGTCCCTTGTGGATGTCCCAGATACCCAAGGGCATTTTAAATTACACCAGTGACACTAGATGCTGAAGTTTCTGTAACTGAACACCACCTTTCTCTCTTTTAGTTCTGCATTGGTAAAATCAGAGTAAGGGCGTTAGCCAGCCTTGGGCAGGGTTGAAGGTAAACTGAGGAGACTGAGCTGCTGCTGGAGACAAAGGCATTGATGGCAGTTTAAATGCAAAGGTATGGATGATTGCTTACACTGTAGAAGTTGCAGGCAGTCATAAAAGAGGACCTTCTTTCCTGCCACCAGCTAAAATAAATATTATTGCACAGAATGTGTGAGAGATGCTCTTGAAGAGGAGCCACACTGCAGTAGTGTACTGTAGCCTCCAACATGAACCTATCTTAACTGAGTTAGCAGTTCAGTGCTATCTGGATAAACTACTAACCACATGAAAATATGCATCATTTTACCTGCATTCTGCATTGGTTTAGAAGTTGTTCTTTCCTTGTTTACTACTGTAAAGAGGTACTCAAACCAGAAGGGAACATAGTCCTTGGGAAAGACGAGAAGCTGAATTCACAATATGTTGGCATAGATGGTTTTTTGCACTCAAATTCAGTCTGTCTCCTCTGTCTCAGGCTGGTGCTGCTTTACCAGTTTAGGATAGGCTGAGATAGGGCTGCACATGCTGGAAGTAGAAATAAGATCCAATCCTGTCTTAGTTGATTGCTCACAATCTGAAAACCAGTTTCCTGAACTGTTTGGCATTCACCTTTCAACTGCAGAGTCCTGGGCTGGGCTGATGACAACCCTAGCAGGTAGGAAGTTTTTCTGGTTGATAGAAAGCTGACATTTGTCTGGGCAGCAGAAGGCCACTGACTGCCAGGAGGGGATTATGCAGCCTGTCATTAAGCCAAGGCTGCACTCACGCTTCCATCTGTGCAAGCATGTTTCTGCAGCAGTGCTTGGTAGTGCCTTCACTGAGCAAAGTGAACACAGTGTGTACTGTCTGCCTCTCAGTGCTGGAGGGGTGGAATTTTCAAGGACAGAGCTAGCCTGTCTTTCAGCACGGAAGAGAAGGATGCAGAGGCAGACACAGGCTGTTACCTGGATGAAGAGAGTGTTACCATGACAGGCTTAATCCTTTCCACAAAAGAATGTTTGGGGAAGCACCGGGCACTAGCACTGATGACATTTGTTTGCTAATACATTAAGCTGACGGTATTGATTGTACTACATAATGTTCACTCTACCTGCATCCTCCTCCTCTTTATGGAGGGTACAGAGCAGGCCCACACTGCATTTCAGGATTAAGCCCACTGCTGCCTCATGTAGGGGTTCCTTGTTCTGCTGTAAGCACCCTGTGACACTGTGTCACACCTGGAAAGGAGACGGGGAGTAAAGGCACAACCAGTTCAGATACAGTGAGAGAATAGCCCAGTAGCAGCGCATGAGAAAGAGGATTTCTGATTGTTAACCTGCAGAGAGAGCGGGAGAAACACTCTGTGGGTACAGGGAAAGGAAGTGAGTTAATGCTGGCATGGGAATAGCATTAATGCACTCCCTAGAGTCTCGGGATTCATGGGGAGGCATTGCCATGGAAAGCCCATTTGCCTGGAATAAACCATTCTGCAGGACTGACAAAGGAAAGAATGTTGCAGAGAGATTGCATTTTTACCTTTTAGGCTCATACTTCGATACACTGACATTGTGGCTTATAGACTGGAATAACCAACCACAATCAGAACGTGTTTTGGCACAGTCATATGTCACTTCCCAAAACCTGCTTGGTAGCAAAGAAAGGAAATAGTTGCCGAGTGTAAAAAAGATAAAGCAAAGGGCCTGTGATTCATGCTCTGATCGTGTTCTGTCAGTATGCCTGTGCAGTTGAGTATAAGAATAACTGGTGGAGTTTGATAATATGCTTAAATACTGTTCCTGCTGCTAAGCATTAGCATGGCTGCTTGACAACACAGCAGAGAGGCAAGTCACATCCTCCGGGAAAGGCCAGACAAGCTGCAGAGAGCTGCAGGACTCTGGCTCTTCCAGCAACACGTAAGCAAGAGAAGCGAAAATGAATCTAATCCTTTGGCTGATGTACCTTTTGGGTAGCTTCCCTACAGCTTTGCAGTAACAGAAACAAGCCTTGGCTTGAGTTTTGGGGGTTTTGTTCCTTTTCAGACTATTTGTAAGGATTATGTTTTTAATCAAGGCCAGTGGCAACACGTTGAAGAGTCATGAAACAGCCTCGCTGTTCTTTGGGCATTAAAATGCTCAACTGTTGTGTCACTGGTCAGACATTTGCACAATCCGTGTTTTCAATTAATTGCTACTGGAAGGGGTTTCTGAGATGCATGTTTCCATGAGCACAGTCAGTCTCTGGCTGTAATACTTCTTTAAGGTGACAAAGACACGTTCCTTTGCATCAGCAAAGTACGTTTCCCAGTGTTGCTGTATGTTAAAACCATCTCTATCAGATACAAAGAGCTTAGCCTCTGCAATTTGGCCTCACGTCTTACCTCTCCAGGTGTGTGTTCTGGATTATGCAGGGCTAGAGACAGGGCTACGGCAGAAGCAGCGCTGGCCTGCGCTTGCTGTGCCATGGAATGGCTGCAGTGCTCCAAGTCAGCATCTCCTCCTCTCCCTTTGCCTTCATGGGGCTTGAGAAAATCGGGTGACTTGCCCAGGTGGTTGGTTGCCAGCCTTCAGTGGCCATTGGTGGCCTTGGGGAACATGTGCAAGCTGCCCAAATCCCTGGTTCTGGCACTGTAGTGCTAAGAGGACTTTTCTAGTCCAGCTTGTTCTCTGCATTCACTGTGGGCCTGGGAATGCTCCCTCTGGGGCTCTCCAGACCTCAGATCAGTGAGCTGAGTAACTTTGTCAGCCCTGTGGGAGGGATGATTAACATGTTAATCCAAGCAACAGGAAGAAAATCTCTTGTTGTCCCCATCCCCTTGCTGCATACTCAGGAAAATTATTCCAGGCTGTGTTTTTGAGGCCAGGGAAGCTCTCCAGCCCTGCTGGAAACTCAGTGGGAAGCATGAAAGGGAAGCTGTCTCAGCTCTGTCCCTTCACACATACACCATTCATCAGAGCTTGCTGGATGGAGCAGAGGCAATAATACATACCACAGACAAGGTGTCTGGGCTCCCATACGCTCTGAGAGGTGTGTGCCTGTTTGCTCCACCAAACACCTGCAAAGCAGGGCTGTTCAACAAAGAAGGATCAAGTCCTTAGCTGACGGCTCAGCCATCTGGTTAGGCCTGCTGCCCTGTGGCAGCTGTGAATGCCAGCTCTGGCTCTCAATAGCACATCTGTTCATTTAAAAAAAAAAAAACAACCAAAACCAGTGTGTTGTTTAAGGTCATTTTATATTCCCTGGAAATAAAAGTCTGGTTTTAGCAGCTTTTTCAGTCTTAACAAACTGGCTGAGCTCTTAGCATGCTGCCTTTGTCCTGGTATGCTGTCACTAAGAGTAAGATCTCAACCTACCTCCGTGTTCCCCAGCTCTACCTGCTCCTCTCTTGGCTTCTGCTTGAACTTCATAGTGCCCAAGTGCATGATACCCCTACTCAGCTTGTAAGCACAGATCCTCTCTTCTGGACTGGAGCCCAGGACATCAAAGGCCACCTGACAGAAGGGACACAGACCCACACAAGGGATTTCTTAATCTGCACCGTAAGCTGGAAGCCAGCCCCTAGTGCTCAACATCTGAGATGATTTTGTAGCCCACTGAAATTTGACCAGACAGGTCCCTCCAGACTAGCAAGGGACAGAGCAGCTCAGTGTTGCCGTAAGCCAGCACTCTGCTCTCCTTCCCTCTACTGATTTATGCTGGCTAAGAACCGTGTCCTTTGACAGCAGTTGCTCTGAGTGTCTCTGATACCACGAGCAAAACGCACCGTATCATCTGGACTATCGGCTCCTTGCACTCCTCACCGTGCTTTTTAAAACCAGCAGGACATAAGCAGCAACAGCCCCATGTAGCAATTATCCCCTCTCTCAGCTAGCACAGCTCTGGAGGACGTGTAGCTCGCTGGGAACATTGTGCTTTGCTCTCACAGCATGCCTGGAGAAGGGGGAGTGCACGACTCTGAGCCTGCTGGAGAATCTTGCAGCGTGTGACTTTGGAGCCATGATTTGGGACTGCCTGTCTTAGTGGCTGTGAAAATCATATCTGCTTTGTATGAAAGGCTTGTTTGCAATGCACAAATCCTGGAAGCTGTAAAATACCAGCAGCTGCTAGAAAGGGCACTGTAAGTTCAGCAGCTGGAGACTGTTTGATCTCTCTGTAGCTCAAGTCCTGCTCATAATAATAGACTCAGGAGCCAGCAGATATTCCCTATAAGCTCTTTTCTGTAACAGATACTCTTCAAAATGATATTAAAAAGGAAAATGTGCGTCAAAAACAGACAAAGGGTCAGGTCTTCCAAAGCTGCTCCTTGAGATTACACATGTACGTGAGATGAGCAGGTTTTAACCCATGGTCTCAGCCACAGCTTTCAGATCTCTCAGTTTTCAGGCTTCAAAAAAACCCTGTAACTAGCTCGTTTGAAGTCCTGCAAACCCCAAGCCATTGAATGTTAACCAGAAACTCCTACATCAAGCTCATTTGCTCTGTAGCAGAACTTTTACATTCAGGCTTCAGCTCAAAGACAATTGAACAGATCTGTAGGCTACCCCTAGCTGCTCTTTCAGGAGCTTATTTATCCTCAGGTTGAAGAAGATGAATTTTATTCCTTGGGGAAACTTAAGCTGGGGGCAGCATCCTGTTTGCTGTGTTTTCAGTTTCACTGATGTTTCTCCAGACTTCACGTTACTGAGAAGCAGCTTCTCCCTGTCTGTGTTGTCTGCTCCCATCACACCTGAATGCACCCAGTGGTGATGGTTAGAGTTGGGCATGTGAAGCAGTCTCTGCAGTAAGAGACAGACTGAGAGGTGATTACACCAATTGCCATCAGTACAATCACAGCATAGCATGAGATTTTGGGCTGGAGACTCTTACAGGTTTTAATTGTATCAGGGTACAGGTTTTAAGTGTATCACTGAAGAAAAAAGCCTTTTGTGGGATGAGTTGCTTAGGCTACCTGGGAGATTTTGACGTAGCAGCCATGTCAAAGGAAATGGGATTGAATACCCAAACTTTTTCACCAGCATTGGAAAACTTGTCCTGGCTGTCTGGTCTGTCCTGAGGAGATGTTAAAAATTGACATGAAGCAACTCAACATTTCACTGTGGAAATGATTGTTTTTACCTTAGTGGCAGCCCTGCCAGACCAAGCAGGACCTCACCATGCATTGATCAAGATAAGGGATGACAGCTTTAATTTCTTGCTCTGGCCTGCGTGAGGAAAAGTCACTTGTGATCCTCTTCTTCCTGTATAATTAGTAACAACCCCCTGCTGTAAAGAACCTTTTTCAATCTTTTGAAAACCTTAAAAAACCTTTTTCAAACCTTTAGCCAAGTAAAGATCTGGTGAGGAACATTCTTGTTCTAGAAGCAGAGGACTGAGCAGGGGTGTGTGCATTGCGCACATTGAACAACACACACAAAGTGGCATACCAGCAAGTTCAAGTTTCTTCTTGGACAGATTCTCACATAAAACATGATAATCTGTCTCAGTTGCTTCCTGGGAAATGACAGATGACTTCTCCAGACCTGGAAGACAAAGGGAAACACATCCAGGTACAAGTGGCAAACAGAAAAATTATGGCCCTGTGGATGTTAGTGAGTGTTGCCGACGGAAGGAAGACCCGGGCACTCAACGAGCTTCGTTTATTAATCATGCTTACCCAATATTTATACTGTACTTAATTAACTCATACATAGTGCAAAGCTGAGCTCCTAATTGGTGCATGTACAAAGGATCAGTCCCTCCCGCTTTTCCCATGCCTTTCTTACTGCAAAAACAACCTGTTATTGTATAATTGCAACAGTCAAAGATAGTGTGGCCTTGCCTCCCCAGCAGCTACACCAGCTGTGTGCGATGCTTAGCACGTTCCTCCTTGGTCAGCTGCAAAACATCTAGGTGCTTTTTCTCATGCAACCATTTTCCCACAAGTGAGAACTTTGCTTTTGATATAAGTGAAATCAGCATTTCTCCAGTGTCCCTTGGAAGTCCTGTGAGTGCAGCAAGAGCCATAGTATCCTTCAGTGATGCTCTCAGAACACGCTCCTAAGCTTCGTAGCATTCACTCTGGCACAGGTTTTTAGTACAACTGTTTTGTCAGCTAGTGAAATGGTGGAGGCAAAAGATGTCATTGCTTGTCCAGTTATGCCACTGCTGGGTTAGAAACAGCTCTCTAGTCTAATGCACCCTGCTTTTAAGCATCCTCTGAATTGCCAGTGCATGGTTTGTAAGAGTGACCTGTGAAACGTGTCCTTATACTGCCTTTTCTTTCTCAGAAGAGCTCGGGAAAAGATGTTTTGTACCCTGTAATCACTCTGTCCATACCTTGTGTCAGGTCCTAATGTGCTTGGTTTGGCTTCTGGTCTCCCCAAAAAAAAAAGATCCTCCTCTAGACCTCACTGTATAAGTTCATTCAGCTGTACCAAATCACAAAGACCTTGCTGGGCATGTGTCATCCTTGCCTCTTGGCTGAAGTCTTCTGTCCATATAGCTCTGCTGCTGAATAGCATCATGTGAGTTCTTCAGGCAAAGGTGGGTTGACTCAAACCAGCTTTATTGACAATTTTAGTTACTCCAGGTGACTTCATGGAGCACTCATACAGTTCCTTCTGTGGGCAGATCTCCACTGACGGTGCAGAAGGACCTTGTGCCGATGCTGCAGGTGGACCTGCTTTAGCAGGGGTGGTGGACTCAGTGATCTTTAGAGGTCCCTTCCAACCCCTACCATTCTGTGATTCTGCTGCTGACACAACAAAGGTCTGCCCATGCCCTCACTCTCCAGGCCAGGCTGGAAGAAGCAGCAACCTGCCAGGAAACAACCTGAAACTTGCCTTGGCCCACTGTCCAGAGAGGCAAATCCAACATATGGTCTCTGGGTGTGATGCAGATCGGGGATGAGATGAAAGTAGGAGGGATGCAGACAATCCCACATTAAAGAATAACCGGTCCATATGTTTCCTCTCTCCTTTTTCTGCACGCTAAAGGGCTTTAGTCAGGAAACATAGTGAGGTCTTTTTACCTTGAGAACTAGAGTCTGCGGTTCTCAGGTTCTTCTTGGATGCACGTGTGTGAACAAAGAACAATGCACCTTCCCTGGATAGCTATTTTTAGGGTCTTGGTGGCAAGACAATTATAGTGTTGTACTGATGAATGTGAGTAATGGTTGCAATATTACTTCAGAATGAAAAGAGCACAGCATTTGGGGGAGGCATTGTGCCTTTTATGTGTTCACAGAGTCTCATAGACCTCTAGAGCAAGAAGAAGTAAATTTGTCATCATCTAAAGCACGTAACTTCGCTGTGGAAGTAGGGTCAGATTTCATTTTCATTTACAGCAGTGCAGCTCCCTCAGGTTAACAGAATTCATTTCAGATTTGCACTTGTCTGATATAATCAGAACAGGGTCCATTCAACACAAGAAAAAATCCAAAGCAAAATTTAGACAGAGAATTATGTGCTTACTTAGAAGTCTCAGTGTTTGTCCCAGCCAGCTTGCCTGTGCTACCAGAGTGAATTCAGATAAATTTGCCCTCAATGAGAAAATAAAAGATGAATCTGTTAATCAGGACTGCAATATCTGTAGGAAAACAGAAAGTAGCTGAGAGGTTCTGAGCGTTCATCAGGGACAGACAGCATTGCCTGTAGGGGCAAATTTGCAAGTCAGTGAGAGGAAATTTAATCTTTTCAAAGATCAGATCTATAAAAAACCCTCTTTCTTCTTGGATTCTGTATTAGAGCTTAAAGAAATCCTCCTTTCTCTGCAGCATATGGCAGAAGCGTGTAGCTCTCAGAAACAGAGGCATGAGTCTTCAGTTGGAAACCCCAATGTTTTACCTTTTCACTGACAATTTCAAAATGAAAAAATTATCTGTAAATAAAACGCAGTCATTGTGAATCTTTCCAGGAGCAAACAGTTGAAAGAGAATGGATTTGGGGTTGATCAAAACTGGCTTTTTCTTTTGGGGTGTAAAAATATGAAGCCAAACCAAACTCGACTGACAGACTTAGTTCAAAAACATGGGAAGCAACAATGCTTCGTGTAAGATGTTAGGAGACATAAACTGACTGAAGTGCTGGAGGAAGCAGTTTGAAGTCATTTTTGGGTTTATTTCTTCTGAGGTAACTTCTTTGTATGAGCTACCAGTGACCTACCAGTGAACAGCTAGTACTTACAATTGGAGGAGATGTTCTTCCTTGAGATTTTAGCATTATCGAAGGGCTCCAGAACAGGATTCACCTGGATGATTTGATCTCCCAGGGTTTCCTTCAAAAAGAAGTCAGCATCAGCAGGATCCCCAACACTGAAGACTTAGTCTTTGAGCACAGCTCCTCCTGAGTATCCAAAGCAACCCCATTTTCTGCCAGTCAGCTCCCCGTGGCAGCTGAATGGCTGCTGGGAGCAGCTCCTCAGACTGTGCCCATCGCTCCCCATCTACAGCCTCTTTGGCAGCTCTGCCCACAGTGGCCTCACAACCAAACCACCTTTTCATGTTCTCCGTCCTGCAAGTACCAAATTCTGCACTAGGCAAAGTGAGCACAGAAAACAAACACAGTCCTGGTAGAAAAAAGAAATCTGCAGATTTTACAGCAATAAAGGAGAAGATTCCAGGGAGAAGTGGTACCATTCCCCTGCTCTGTGTCAGGCAGGCAGGAATTGCTTTGAAGGGGGGTCTGATGTGCCCTAGACTTGCTATGGATCCTGGTAGGTGACCAGGTCATCTTCAAGATGTGCCCTCTCCTTTTCAGGTTCAGCCCTACCAAAAGCTCTCCACAGAGGTGCAGCCTTGTGGATGCAGGATCTGGCTGATCTCCCCAGTTCCAAAAAGGCACACCAAATGCAAAGTGTAACACAGTTTTGAGTGCTTAGTACTTCCAGAAAAGGGAATTTGGGATGTGCCAGTGTTGAGAGACCCACAGACGAATGGTAGGGTAAAGCTGGGATCTGCAGGCAGAAAGCTAGGAAAGAAGAGTGAGCTTTATTGCTTGTAGGAAGAGGAAGGTTATTCCAAGGATAGAGGGCAGCATGAGACAGGCTGGGAACGCGGGGAGGGGAGGGACAGCCTTGGGGAGAGGTTGTGGAGGAGGAAACAGGCACAGAGGTACAAGCTGGGACATGACAATCCAGAGCTCTGGTGGTGAGGAAGCTGGAAGGAGAAATAGGAAGCCACCAAAGGAATCCCACGAGGCTAGAATAACAGGATTTTTGCTGCAAGGCCAAATGTAGCTGCTATTTATGTCTTTAAATTCTGAATTGTTTTACTGGCCTCCATATAGTGCAGTCAGAGGGGAGAGGAAAAATAAAGAAAAAGGAAAAAAAAGAGAAAGGAAGAGAAAACAAAAAAAAAAAAGGAAAAAGAGAATGAGAAAACAAAAAGAAAAAAAGGGAGGAGAGGAGAGGAGAGGAGAGGAGAGGAGAGGAGAGGAGAGGAGAGGAGAGGAGAGGAGAGGAGAGGAGAGGAGAGGAGAGGAGAGGAGAGAACTCTCAGCCTTATAAGCTGCAATGTGTCTGCACGCTGAAGCAGCTGTTAGCATTGAGAGCTGCCATTTGCTACCAAACAACATAAAAAGACCAAATCTCCCTTCCCGGCTATTAATGCTTATGTCTCTTTTATGATTTGGATAACTTGCTCTTCACAATGTTTTACCCAGATAAAACACTTTTTACTATGTTTTGGTTTTGCAGGTGGCAGGAAATAAAGTGCTGGGAAATCCCACCTGGCTGAGGATCCCTGAGGCTGCTCTCAAGCCCTGTTCTCTCAAGAATCTCCACGCTCTCTGCAAACACTGTGATTATTCCTCCCACTGCTATTTATTTCAGTTTCCAGACTACCTGCAGGCCCCCAGAGCTCTGTGTGAAGGTAGATTCATTGCAGCTGCAGATCAATATCACCCTCTGGTTTATGAATGGGAAAAAAAGAAATGCAGGGAATTCATTTGAAGACAGGGCAGTGCAAAGCAGAGAACTCAAATGTCCTGGTGCTTTGCCATTTGCTTTTGACAAGTGACAGACAAGCAGGGAAAAGGGGCCTGGAGATGAGCTGTCACTGAAAGATTTAAGTTATACACACACACAAAATTTGCAGCAGCACAGGCTGGCATTCTGAGTCAGGACTGGTTCCTGTCCTGCTGCTTACGCCATTCCCTTCTGTCCTTCCAAATCCTAGATCCTCTTGTGGATGTAGTGCTGACATAGGCTATCTGGGACACAGACCTCGTTTGTGAAGGGCATATGTGCCATGCCATCGATCTGGTCGAGCCTGGGCAGGTTCATTATCCACTGTTCCATCCATCTGCTGGACATTCTTCACCATGATAGTCTGCAGTGTTGGCTACAGGTGATGTTATCTCAGACAGGTCTCCATGGACCACAATGGGGAGACGCTCTCTTGGACATGCTTCCACTTCAAGTCTAGCTGCCCCTTCCCCTGGCTGGTGGCCTCGGGAAAGGAGTCCCACAGATTGACTGACCCACATTGCAAAATAGGTCTGGACTCAGACGTGGTTGCACTTCCTCTGGGGGCAGCAGGCTGCTGCTTTCCTGTTGCACCTATAAAGTAGGGCTCAGCTGGTTGATTACCATCTTCACCATGAATCTGATATCGTTATGAAACTGCACCTTCTCAGCAAGGAAACCCCCTTCCTCATCCTCCCCTCAGCACGATGTCTTGGTTTCATAGGGCTTGTTCATGGTCCCAGTTTTCTCTTTCTCAGGAGAAGCTAGGAACTGCACGGGGTCAGTGTCATCCACACACTCTTCCTTATAACCATCAGATATCTTGGCTTCTGTTTTAGGCAGAAGAGAAAACTAGGAAAGGAGAAAGGGAACAATGCTTCCCACATTGCTGAGAAAGCAGATTGAATAAGTCTGGAATTTCCTGTGGTGCTGTCCTGTTCACACCAACAATACCTTCCAGTTCAATAGGAACCTGCAGCAGAAAGAACAGTCAAGTCAACATCCTAAACCTGGGTGGTAGTTCCGAAGAGGGGCAAGAAAGCAAGAGATTAGCTGAAGAGAATCCAGGAAAATATTTCCACTTTCTCTTCAGCCTTCCTTATTGTCCAGGGCCAGGTCACTGGGAACCTGCCCGTGGCTGAGATGGGGAGCCTTTCTCCCATCTTTTCTGCTTGAACATTGTAAGACCCAATTCTGGTGAGGGCAGAATTCTTGGATAGGCAGTGCCAGTGAGTTTTCAGAACTACTGAGGATGTTGGTAGTCTTCTGTGGTTGCCAGACAAACCCATGAATTAGCTGTAAGACAGAGTAACCACAGAGCTTCTCACTCCCTCCCTGGGGTGAGGCAACCCCTGTGCAGATGCCTCCTATGCAGTATGGGCATAGCCCTCTTGAGCACAGAATAGCACAAGTGCAGGCATGGCCACAAAAGAGGTTCAGAAGAACCTGGAAAGGAGGACTTGGTTCATCAGCTCCTGTCCCTAGTCATCAAAATCCCTCAGGATCACCCAGGCACATCCACCTCATGTGCCCCTTAGTGGTTTTCACCCTTGTTACAACCTGAGACCATACCTATGGCAAAGCTATTCCATGAGAGGGAGCAGGGGAGCTCAAGGACATGACTCATGTCCCAAGGCTTTGCATTTTTTGTGACCTGTTCCATGTTGGAAATAGACTATGTCCCACACTCCCAGCAGTCTTCCTTCCCCCACCCACACATCTGAATTAGTTTTAATGTTGTCAAGGCAACAGCCAAACTGCTGATGGTGAGTAGTCTTTGTCAGTGTCCAGCTGCCTAAAGACATGCCTTCTGGGGACCTACAATACCTGCCTAACTCGTTGCTCCCTGCAGAGACAAAGCCAATTTCATCACTACTCTGCATTACTTAGATGAAAGGGAACATAGGCTGTGCTGTGGCTTCGTCTGGCAATTCGGACACACTGCCCAGGCCGAGGGCTGCTCTCCTGCTGCCTCTGCAGCCCCGTGATGACAGCCCCAAGCAACGCTTCCCACCAACTTTGTGAGTCACAGCTCTTCACTGGAGTTAGTCTGAGGGAAGTGGGAAAAGCTCTGGAGTGGGGGTTGGGGGGGATACCTTGCCAGCAGGTCTGGATTTAGAGGCTTACTGCTTGGGCTGAAGTCAGCTTGGCACCAGCTAGAGGCAAGGATGGCACTGGCCCTCCTGGTGATCTCATTTTCCCCACCACCCTCCTGAAAACCTCAGTGGTCTAAAAGTACATGTGTGCAAGGACTGCAAGGCAGCAGTGCTGCAGGTTCTAGTGTAACACTATTAGTTGCAGCCTGCTATTCTGGGATTAATTTCACCCATGAAGCAGGAAGGAGAAACGCTCCTCTGTCCACTTCCACTTCTGATCAGGCAGAGATAAGGAGCTATAACAGCTCAGCAGTCATTTCCCCACTCAGTCTATACAGTTAAATCTGTAGATTTGCTGGTTTTACATGCCCATATTTGTAATGTATCTTTAGGACTTGATTCTTTGGCCCCTTTCCACAGAAAGCTGAGGACTACTCTTTGTGTATCACCTCCCTGAAATACATGGACTGGCATGGTCTCTGAAACAGATCAATGAAATGCTAAACCAAACACATACAGAAGATAAATGCCTGTGACGGAAAAATAGACCATACTTGCATCAAAGCTCCTTGAGTGCAGGTTTCAGACCTTTAAGGGACTTTAAATGCCTCACTGTCCTTTTACAGTTGGGGAAACTGAGACATGGCATGACTACCACTTAGAACTTCAGCATCGTCCACCTATTGTCGGTTCAGTCTTTGGCAGACAAGGTACCTGTAAAAAGCTTCTTTTACTCTGGGCTTTCAGTCTGAAGTCAGTAGGAGTGACTGGCGCATTGCTTCTCTAAAGGCAGCCCTCAGCTGTGGGGTTTAGGTACCCAGTGACAATACCTGTTTTTAAAAGCTTTGATGTAGCTGTAGGCCAGAAAGCGAGGGGAGGCCAGGGGAGTGATAAGCCCATGCCAACAACTGAGAGGCAGTTAAAATTCTGACAGTGCACTTCCCCAGAATCACATGGGATTTAAGAAACTTACAGTTGAAATACTTGTGAGTTCATATTTACTTGTTACAAAACACAGTGCATATAAATCCAGCTGGGTCTCATGTTGACCTGCAGGCATTTTGCTTTTCTGCCTCTGCTTGCAGTTTCTGACCTGTGGAGGTATAAGGTCCTTGCTGATCTCCACCCCACCCCTCTTCCCAGCAATCACACACAACAAAAACCCACCAGGGTTCTGAAAGATGAGCAGAGGGGCTGGCCACGCTCTTTCACAGCTGTCCAAAGGGCCTGAGCCAGCCCTTAGGTTTCAAAAGAGACAACATGTTCCTTATCTGTAAGTTCAGCAGACTGTAGTGCTGAGAGCCTGACTGGGAAAGCTTTGATCCCTCGGGAGAGACCAGATAATACTTTATTTTGTGGGGATTTCTCCTTGTCTTTCCTTATAGGGTGTTTTATGAACTCAGCTCCTGGAGCATAGTGACATGGAGCTGATGTAGAAGAGACCATCTCATGAAGCCTTTGGTTAAAGTCACATCACCTAACCAAGGCAGACTGGCGGATTTCCTCGGTGAGAGAAGCCAATTTTTGACAGACAAACCTCAAACTGAATCCTTGGCAGGAGCAGCCACATTGGTGATGGGATTAGATTTAATTTTAAAATCATTTCTAGGCCTCGTGTTTACAATGAATAAATTCTGTGTGTGCGTGTGTTGCAAACAGAGAGGATTCAGGCTGTTGTGTTACAGTCCTGTGCGCTTCGGCTGCTCAGTGGATGCGAACTGCCCTGAAAGACAACTGCTTCTGTGTCAGCTTTAAGCATTTCTCTGCTATATTTGCCTCAGCTGGAGCGTCTGGGATGTGGTTACTCTGCAAGTATTGCCATTGTGGGTGTTTCGGGTGAACACTCTTGGGATAAAGTTTCCGAGCAGGAAGGTTCAGATACTACACAGCCGCTTTGAGGTGAAAATTAGAGAGTTCACGTTACACCCACCTCTTGAATTTGTAACTGACTATTCACCCTGAAAATCTGATTCTGAGAACTCAGCATGTCCTGTCAAGAGCAGAATAACACCACAGAAACCACGGCCAGCCTGAGTCTTGAAAATTGAGAATTCTGATTAACTTCTCGGGAATGTATCCGGAGCAAGTCATGTTTTCTGGGCTTTTTTAGGTCATTCTTTCAAACCCTGAAATCTGTGAATGAGGGTTGGAAACAGTTCTCAGACATTTTTGAGAGAGATGTGAAATGCATCAAATAAATGATGGGTTCTGAGCTGTTCACTCGCGTGTAACATGCAGAAATGTCTGTTTTGACCACATAGGAGGAGGAATGAGCTGCAAAGGGAGCAATCGGATCTTTCCGTGAGTGGTAGAGGTCAAAATAGCAAACCTTAAATAGCTACAAATTCACTCAACCCATGGACAAATCAGCAACGGTTTGAACTCAGCCAAATTGCTTCGTGGGTAACTAGAATGCCTCTTGCTGGATTTAATGACATGTCCTTGCAGCTTCCATAGCACAGGCCCTGTCCTGTACCGTCCCATGAATCCCGCTGCCACAGCTGGTTCATCCAGCCCCATCCTGTTATGGTTGCAGAATTTGGTGAAGTTTTTGAAGGTTATCTAGGAAAATGAAAGAGATGTTGTACAGTCCTGACAGCACTGCACAGCGAGCTCTGCAGACAACGGATCACGGGGAGGGAGTTGTCTGCTAAGTGGGATGTTCGCCTTCGCTGTGGGCTCAGTTTCTCACCCTGACACAGATTTATTCATCGTGTTAAGGGGAGACTGAGTCCAGCCTTCTTGCCTGAAGGGATCAGAAGCATACCTACGTTTCAGATTGGAAAACAGTCTCCAGACAAGGGACAAATCAGCACATATAATCCCAACCATGTGGAAAAACAGGTCTAGTCTCTCCTGCTTAGCGCTTCCAGGGATCCCAGGCTAAACACAGTAGCCCAAGTGTCCATAGTGATGTTCCCAGTGACAAAGAGGGTTGTAAATGGAGGAGAAGAGAGGAAGAGGGAGTACAAACTCGCTTTGGACATCTCACTGTACAGCCTCAGCCTTTGTGCTGTAGTGACAAGACCTGGAGTAAGAAGGAGCTCAGTTCAGATGCTGCCTTTTGGGGTTGCATTTCAGAGGCTGTGGCAGCAGCAGCAGCAAACTGATCTCTGATGGTTAGGGAAGGAATGGTGTCCGGCTCAGAAAGCTCTACTGAAGGATCACATGGTTATGTAAAGTTCTGGCCCAGGAGACTGCAAGATGTTTTTGCAGTTATTAGTCATTTTACAAAATAATGCTGGTTCTGTCACGAAAGCTGTATCCTCGTTCTCAGCTGTTGTCTGTTGCTTGCTTGGGGAGGATCAGTGTATTCCTGTGGGAGCTGGAGGGGTATTGGCTGTACGCAGACACAACCAGTCCCTAACCAAAGAAGGGCAGACTTTGGGGCACAGAGGGTCTGACAGGGAGGAGGCCAAGTGCTTTCAAATCCCACTAGGTGCTGAGGGAGTCATGGGGCCTGCAGGAGACAGTCTGCGGTCAGATCATCAAAAATTCTCCAGGCAAGTGGACAGATGTGAAAGCAAAGTTAAAGTCTTTCTGCTGTCTAACTTTTCAGTGCTCAGCTTTCCAGCTGTAGCAGTCTTTTAATGCAAAGAATTATGGAGGTAAAACAAACAGCCACAAAACTTCAGAAGGGTTTGGGGTAGTTTTTTTTAAAGGCAAAAGATGGGGGAAGAAAATCTCCTGAAACCTCTGGTATGTGGGATCAAATTGACCTCACATAGACCTTTGGCAAGATTGGGAATTTTTGATCCATAGCACAGACTTTGGCCACTTGAGCTCATGAGGTGACAGAGAGCTTTGCTGTGGCTGCCCTGGGTGGACCAGCTGTACAGAGGCCAAGCCAACTGTCCCACCAGGGTTTATCTGTGGCTGCCAAAGCAGAGGAATGTTAACAGTCAGAAAACATGTCTCTGTCCAGACCTGGAAGGGAGTGAGGACTAGCAGCTAGTGCACTTCCCCCTCCCCTCCTGTCTGCCCTACCTTAGTTCTCCAAATGTATCTGGCACAGGGATCAGGAACTGCCAAAATCCTCAGAGCCCATCCTAAACATGAAGCAGGTCTATCAGTTAGTCCTCCCCTGGCCCCAGCCATCAGCCTCAGGGCTCCATGTCTAGTTCTGGCCAAGGACCACTGCCAACCAAATCCTTATACTTAGCCAGAGGCTATCAGGAGCCACAACCTCATCCTGGACAAGAACCAGCAGTGCAGCCAGCCCCAGCCCACAAAAGGGCCCCAAATCCCAGACCCCATCCAAGGACTGTCTCTGGGTCAGCACAGGCTTCTTTGCACCCCATCACCGACTGACCCACCATTCAAAGCCCAGGGTAAGGACACCAGTCCTTGCTGTGGGCTATGATCACCACGGCCTAAGTTTGGGCAACCAGCAGCTTCATTAGCAGATCTGCTGGGCCTTCACTGTGTGTATTTGGGAGATTGTCTTTTGGAAGGCTCCATTCTCATTCTCATTTGGAAGGTTTAGATTGGAGATTAGGAAGAACTCTTCACTGAGGAGGTTGTTGAACAGTCAAGAGATGGTGGAGTCTCCATCCCTGGAGATATTGAAAAAACTCATAAATGAGGTGGTGGGCTTGGCAGTGTGAGGTGAGTGGTTGGACTCAATGATCTTAAAGGTCTTTTCCAACCAAAATGATTCTGTGATTCTGCTGCCAGCATCTCATGTTCACCCTGCTTGGAACACTCAGGAGGAGAAAAGATGAGGGGGCTCTGCTGTCTCTCCTTCCCTTCCCTGTTGCTCTTTTTCCCAGGGGGTTGTGTACCTCAGCCTCAGAGAAACAGACCACACAGATTCATGCAGAATTGGAGCATGTTTTACACGTCTAATCCCTGAATACAAGCCACCGCAGTTAAAATAATTCTGCTCAGAGGATCACACCAGCAGGACTGCATTGGTGCAAAGGGAGCTGCTCCCACCACTTTGTCCAGGACAGCTGAGAACAATGGAGTGGCAGGAAGGAGATGGCATGAGGAGATGAAACTGCTGAGGGGAGCCCTGAAAGCTCATTACCAAATCAGTGTGTATATGAGACATGAAGTAGTTGAAACAGAGATAAATGTTGCTCTAGGGCTTAGCAAAAATTATCTCAGCTCCTGGGATCAGGTGGAATATGAATGTTCAACCCTCTTTTTAAGATTTCCTAAGCATGGCTTTCAAACAGAGTCCCCTAAATACACATTTTAAACAAAGACACTAATTGCTGTTGAAATGCTGTCCTCCAAGAGGTGCCAGAGGAAGGTGAGCAGCGTCTGGCAGCCCTCCCTCCCTCCCTGCCAAGGAGCCCACAGGACCAGCACTGAGTGTGTATGGGAAAGCTCATCTCGTCATCTGATTGAGTTCCACACACTGCCCTGCAAAGTGGCATCCAGAGGCTCAAGACCTCATGATTTATGTGGGGTTTCTGGTGTTTTCATGGGGTTTCTCTCCCTTACATAATTTACAAGGCCCTCCACTCCTTAGCCTTTCTCCCACCAGGTGCCATGGAGCAAGGGCACACATGATTTATACAAAATTATGTGGAGTTTTGTAGTAATTCCAAGGTTTCTCTATCACTCTGTTGTGCCTCATCCCCAAATCCACTTTAGAGTTCTCTGTTTCAGTTCCTCGAGTTTCAGGAACTAAAGAAATAATTATTACTGGGCCCCATTAGGGGGGAAAAAAAGAGGAAAAGGAAGATTTTTGGCCATAGGTGATTATAGTTTCCATGGCTGAATAAATCAATGTCCCATAACTGACAGAGGATAATGGATTTAATAAATAGCTATGATTAAGTCTGATGTTATTTTAAAATTATTTCAAAAACTGTTACTCTAATCCCTCGGTGGCTGGCAGAAAGGATGCTGCTTAGAGGTTAAAATTAGCTCCTTAACGTGCAGCCTGGTGTGGAGTTACAGGCCCTCCGGGGCTGTGCTGGTTTTCTGGGGCATCTGCTTACCCCATCTGCCTAATGGACATTAGCAGCTGCACTTGGGAAGTGGCAAAGGGCTCCCACAGCTCTCACCCATGGCTGTTCTCCTTCCTGAGGCTCCCTTGGCTCGGTGGGAGCTCCCCTGGCTCCAGCCCAGCTGATGGGATAATGGGTCCCGTGTCACACTTCACAGTGTTACCCACTTTACAAGCTCTCTTCTCGAACAGCAATTAACTCCCAGGGAATTCCCAGCTCTGCCAAGCCTCTATCAATAAATACAGATCTCTTCTGTATAACATCAATGTAATCTTTATTTTTCTTATGTTTTATTTTCAGCACCCGCATTTCTGAGTGAGTGATCCTGTTTTGTGGCTGGAAAAAGGCACTGGAGAACACTCTGCCTTGAAGAGCACCACACAGGGACAAGCTTTCCACTCCCTGTCACCTCGTGGAAGTGTCAGATGTGAACAGTCTGTTTGCTCAACCAAATAAAAGCTTCACACAGATGTGAACAGATCACAGGAACGGAGATGTCCCACAGTGCAGCGGGTGACCACGGCAGAGTTGGTATTTATCAAACCCACTTTAACTGGACAAACTCCCAGGCATCTGGGACAAAATCAAACCGACTTTTAAGACAGGCTTCCCTACTTTCAGTGCCACACTGTTGCAGAGCCCTGGTACATTGCTGTACTGACTGAGGAACGAGGCACTGGACTTGGGACCAGTTTGCCCTGATCTGCTGTAAATGCCAGCAGTGGCGAATGTGATGCTGCACTGCCGCTCATTCACAGGGACACCTCTCCTCCTTGTCTACCACCCCGAACCATCCCGTGGCCACAACAGGAGGCATTTCAACCCAACTGATGGAAACCCATACTTCTGTCTTCATTTTTGTGGGCTGCCTTCCTTTCAAATGAGCTGTCTGAACTGATGCATCCCCATGGCTCCTCAGCTGCAGAGGAGCGGGAGGAGAAAAGCAGAGGAGGAGAAGAAAAACAGGACCACTTTGTTGGAAGCTGCTACAGTAAATTAGGGGAAACAACAAGCTGCACCTTGAGCCTCAGCAAAATCCAGCTGTGGAGCTCGGCTTCGCCTCTGGCTCAGCAGTAAGACAGGGATAACAATAAATCCTTTCTCCTACCTTCTGCATGTCCTGATTAGGCAGGCTGTAACGGACGGGGGCTGTCACTGATTATGTGCTTGTTTAGTGCCTGGCACAATGCAGCTCTGATCTCCACTCAAACCCGCGCCTGCCGCACCAACAATAGCAGTGAAATGAATCTAATGGCTGTGGTGGGGAGGTGAGTGGCTGCCTTCCTGGCAGGGACCAGTGCAGGCTGCAGAGCTCCCGCTGCCTCCCCGGGGGATTGTGAACCGGGAGGGTGCATCCCAAGTGAAAAAGGAAGAATTCCCAGGCTCCATCCCTGCCACAGCTGGGAATTGCCCCGCACCCACCAGCAGTTACCTCAGCAGCTGGTTCTGGAACCCACACAGATATTTCCTTGGTGTTACTGTAACTAATAAGTACAATTAATTTCCTGGCATTAACTTAATGGCCTACATTAGAGCTGACAGAGCAAACAGGCTGCGTGAGAGCAGACGTCAGGGGGGTTGGCAGGAATGCCCACTTTTGCTTGCTCTCTGCCAGGTGAGGTTGTCCTTTCACAGAGGGATTGCTCCAACCAGCTGCTGTGGCTGTGCAACCTCCCGCAATGCAGCCCGGGCTGCTCCTGCCTCGTCTGACCCCACTGCGGAGATGCCACATGCTGACAGCTTTCCTGACCCATACCCTGCTCCGCACGCAGTCGGGGTAAAACCATTACAGAGACATGAGAAAACAGGGGAGGAAGAAGCAGGACTTTCCTCTCGGGGCTTAAAACCGGGGATTTCAAATCTGCCACCAGCCACGGTCCAACTAAGGTGAGACTGCCACCAACATGGTGGGCCACTGGGAGAGAGCAGCCACAGAGTAAACCTCTGAACTGGAACCACAGCTTTCCGTACCTGTCACGATGTGGATTTTCAGCTTGAGCACACAAGGCTGAGCTCAGGGGACGCTGTCATGTAGATTTAGGGTTTCATCTCCTTTCCTCTCCATTAGCTGTGATACCCCCTTATTATGCTGAAAACTGAAATGCTTTTTCTCCCCTCCAGCTTTTTTTTTCTCCTGTCGGGCAAATACCGATCTGCCCGTGTCCTTGGCACAGGGTTGAGACCTGCCCTGCTCTGCCCCTCCTCTGCCCGCTCCTGGGGCTGGCTCTGCGGTGCCACCTCTCATGCCAGCAGCGACTGAAGCAAAGGCCAGGCAGAGGGAGCTTGCTCATCAACTTGCACGTGTTCCTCTCTCCCCATCCTCTCCTTTCCTGTGCTGGCAGTGACAGAGCATCTGAACAGGATGGCTCTGATTGTGCTTGGCAGGTGGAACTGCAAAGGGCAGAGAGGGAAAGAGCAGCCCAGGACAATGATGAAGTTCTATCAGCCTTGTCGCACACCCGTATCCTGCAGCACCTTGGGCGAGAGCTCTCCAGGCAGAAGAGCAAACGCTGATGGCTGGTCTGTGAGTGAAGTGGCCCCTACTTGTCTTGGGGCATGGTTTTAAGCCAGTTTAATTAAATCACTTGGAAAGGTTGTGAGGACTCGTCTATTTCAGCTTGAGCCAGGTCTGTTTTGGTTTAGCGTTGGCTGATTAGGAATTAGCTGAAACAAATCACTCAGAAAAACAAATTAGAGGGTGCACACTAACTTTTGCACCAGATTAAGTTGAATTAAAAAGCAATTGAAATGTAATTTTCCTGTCTCAAGCAGCCAAGAAGCAAGATAATGCAAACAGTGGCACTTGAAGCTTAAAAATAGAGCATCTTGGATTAGCACAACTGGCTTTTTAATGCCCACAAAGAACAGATTTATCTAAAGGTCTTTTCTCAAACATTCCCCCATCACCCGCCTCACAAAGCTTCGTGGAACTCGTTTCATTTACTTTCAAGGAGAGAATTAGTATAGCCCCGGGATGTGAATCCATGACTGAAAGCAGCCTGGGTACCTCGCAGCATATATCCACAGGCATCCATGCTGGAAACAGCCATGCAGTGAACTACTTGTTCCCTGTAACTCCTATAATTTAGCCTGCAATGGCTCCCATGTACATGACTGGTGGGGAATGAAGGCCTGGGCTGTGCTCCCTGGGTGCAGACCACAGTGGTGGGTGCTTCTCCCAACACCAACCCGCTCCTGTCTGCCTGCAGTGAGCCCAGGTGCCTGCTCTGAATCACTGTGCTCCTCATCTCTCTTGCAGAAAAAGATGTCAAGTGATTTCAGATCAGGTTTTTATTAGGTATTTGAATAGCTGCTTTCACTGCAAACACTGCTTCTCTTCTCCCCATTGGCTGGACCCGGCTGGCACCTCTGCACACTGAAGGGCATGGAGTGGCCTTACAGGGCTTTGCTGAAAAGGGTGATGGCTTGGAGGGCTTGCAAAACCAGGAGCCTTTAGCACTTCAGAGTCTCTAAACCCACCTGCAGTGCTTGTATCCAAGCCCCACTGCAAGTGGTTATTGCGAGGGCAGGGCTGCTGTGGTCTGTGTTGGCCGGCACGGAGGCACAGGCAGGAGGAGAAGCTGTGCAAGCAGCCTGAGCATCGGTGTGCAACTGGTGTTAGGGCACCAGAAATGCAAACAGTCTCCTGACCAAAGCTGATGGAGACTGTGATAGACACTTAACACAGCATGGTAAGGGCTGCCCAGGAGCTCCTGGCCAGAATCTAAAGGACTCGTGGAGATGATAGTTTCCCGTTGGGTTTCGCTTGTACCAGCTTCTGCTGCAGCCCCGCTGGGCTCCTGCCTGCTCCTCCTGTCTCATCTCACCTGCAGCCGCTGCTCAGCTGATTCCCTTCAGCTACTGCCTGGATCCATGGTCCCTATCCCCAGTAACTCAAGGCAACATCTCTCCTGGCCTTCATCACCACCACGAGGACCTTCCAGCTACCTGGACAAAAAAAAGGGGCATCCCCAGACTGTCTATGGCCTGCACAGCAATGGAGAGGCAGCACCCAAACAGCCCCTCATGTCATGGGACAGTGCTGGCATCTCCCATGAAGGATCTGCCTACAAACAAGACCAAAGTAGGCAGAACATAAATGGATGGAGAAGCTGGGGGGAGAGTGGGGCAGCTGAGGCAGGAGGGCAGCTCAGGAAGGAAGGAATCACCATCCTTCCTCCTCCAGATGCATCCAGGTGGCCATGATCAAGGAGCAGCTGGAGATAACGAGGAGGCTGTCCTGGGGAGAGCCAATTGGGGAGGGAGGAACTGGAGGGTGTGTGACTCCACAGGGGCAATAAAAGAGGCAATCTGAGGGCAGGGGGTTATGAGAGTGTTGTGGTGAGTGGCTTTCTTCACCTTTGGGATGCTGTGTGGGCTTTTCTCTTCTTTGATGAGTATGAGGCTGCTGGTTGGGCTCTCTTGGCTGTTTGGGACTGTGTTGGGTCTTCTGCTTGGCAGGATTCATGTGTGGGTTGTGATGCATCTCTGCAGAGGTGGAGGAAGCTCCCCAAAAAGCAGAGGCCTCTTTGCCTTGTTTAACTTGGTCAATTCATTCTACTGCTTGTGACCTTGTGCCTTTCCTAGTTGGTGGGCCATGGTGTAAGAAGCCAAACCGGTCTGTATGGTGAGGTGAGAGAGTGGACTTGGATGTGGCTACTTGTCCTTAAACTGGACCTTAAGTTGATGCTTCTGGGGGCAAGAGGCCTTGCCAGGCTTGGCCTCTGTGTCTGAGTAAACCTAGAAGCCCCCAACTCCGCTCTGTAACCATGATGAGTGGTGTGTTTGGCTTCCTTGTGGGCCTGCAGCAGTAATTTTTGTAGGCTGGTGTTAAGTGTTGGTTTGTGCTTGCATTTAGTTCAGTGGCTTAGCTGCAGTGCATCAGGATCCTGCTGAGTCCCGCTTAGGGCAGAGGACCACAGCTTCTCCTGTACTGAGGAGGTGGGGAGGGCAAGGGGGAATGGTCCCAGACCCCTCTGTGGATGTTTCTGGGGCATTTGTGACCTGACCCTGCTCTGTCCTGAACCCAAAAGCACGTGAAGGCTTTCAGTTGGCACCTCTTCTAACCTGTCAAGATGCCCCTTGAGGACAAGAGCGGTGAGCGGATGAGGAAGTTCAAGAACAAGGGCAAGGATGCAACTGTAAGTACCAACCCCATCACCTGTGGGCAGTGGCCCCTGCTGGGGCTTTCCTGTTGGCAGGAGTTGATGTGAAGGCTTCTGAAGAGCAATTGCCCTCATATGTTTACATATAAATACCTGTAGGGGTAGAAAGGGGGTGGGGGTGTGGCTTTGCCAGCAGGGAGGCTCAGTTAGCCATTGAAATGTGATGTGGAGCTGGCTGGGCTGCAAGGAGCATGGTGGCACAAGCAAGGGGGATGGGGGCTTTGAGTGGGTGACTCTGAGCTGTGCTGATGACCATGCTGGGGAAGGGAGATGGCAGAGCCCTGCAGCAGTTATCCTTACAGAGAGGGAGTTGGGATGGGATGTCAGGCTGTAGGATCTGTCTGTTTGCTTTAAGCCAATAGAGGAGATAAGGGTTTGCTTTTCAGGTTCAGCAAATCTAGTTTTTAAAACACCCACTGGTTGGTGATTCACACAGCAGCCAGTGTCTTTGGGAGGCACTAAGTGAGAGGCTTTACTGTCCTATCTCCTTTATAACCCTCCTGGTCCTAGTAAGGGAGCTACCTAAGAGCAGATGTTGGCTCCCTGCACCCCTTGGGTAGGAAACTGGAGGTAGAGGGATTGTAGAGATGAGCTTCTTGGGTGATGAGTGATGCAAACACCAGTGGGGTGCTGCCTTTCTTCCCTTCAGGCCCTGCGGAGGCAGAGAGTGGAGGTGAGTGTTGAGCTGCGGAAGGCCAAGAAGGATGAGCAGATCCTGAAGCGCAGGAGTGTGTTGATCAGTCTGATGGAGGAGAATCTCTCTCCAGAAGAACAAAAGAAAAATGAAGTGAGTGCTGAGTGCTCTGCACCTGGACAGGATCACTGTTGGTATCATCTACTTGGGCTGCTACCAAGCCCAGCTCAGGTGACCTGGGTTAAATAGCTAGGTGCCACCTTGACTGCCATGCCTGGTGTTGGAGTATTTCAGACTGCCTGCCCTCTCTCTGTGTTGTTTTGCATGGAGATGATGTCCTGTGTAGCTTCCTTCAATGCCACAGGTAGAACAGGCTGGTACTCCAGCTCACTAGGAGATGGGGAAGCTCCTGTCTGGCTCCCTGTGCAGTGTGGGGTAATTACTGAGCTTGTAGGCCCATTATGGTGTGTCAATGACTCTTTCCATGCTTGATTATAAGGATTAGTTGCCTTGAAGGCTTTTGTGGATTCTCTTCCTCCGCCTTGTCTTGAAACTGTTGCATAAAGAATAGACATTGCTTAGATATGAAGTGGTGACTGACTTGGGTCTAGACAGCTGATTGACTGCTGAGATTAAACTGGAGGGCGTCCTGGCTTGCTGTCTGACTCTGAATCATCCCCTGTGACACAGATAATTCAGATGTCCTTGGAGGAAATCGTTGGAGCTGTGAATGGGAGTGACATGGAGCTGCAGCTGCAGGCTGTGCAGGCCACCAGGTATGTGGCTCGGGAGCTGCGGTGGGACATGTCAGCAGAAGGCATCTCTTCCTGTTTGAAGAGCTCTCTGAAAAAGGAGGAAGGAGCCTGGTAGCCCGAAGTGCCCTCAGTGGTGCTTGGTTTGTGTCCTGGGTGTCTTACTGGGCCCCTCTACAGTGCCTTTGGTGGAGACCTGTTTGGTGCGACCCAACTGAGGGCTTGGCAGTGTCTCCTGGAGCTACCTCCTTGCTGTGCCTGTGCTGGAGCAGGGACTGTGTTGAATCCCACTGGCCGTTGAGGTGGTTGGGAAGAAACCATGTGCCAAAGGTTTGGACAGGGTAAGGACTGGGAGAGCCTGGCTTTTTAAGGGTCATCTCCACTTGGATGAGGGCCAGAGGGTTCACAGGGAGCAGTCCTCCAACTGGCAGCATAGAGTGCAGGCGAGGCTGCGTTGCTGCTGTGCTTCCTTGGCTGTCTCGAGCTGCAGGATCAGCAATCTGACCCTATGCCAGGGGATCACCATGGGTGTCTGCCCTGGGTAAGCAGATCAAAAGCTTTGCTCCCAAGGTGTTAACCAGAGGCTGGCCAGAACAGACCTTTCCTAAAACAGGGGCAAGTTATGACTAGCTCCCTAACCTGCCGTGCAGTGTGGAGTTGGCTTTCTGCCTGCCCAAGCCAAGCCTTTCTGTGCCCAGTGTGCACTGACAGCACATCAAGCCATGGTGGATTACCAGGGGCTGCACTAACACAGTCCTGAGCCGTGGGCTCACACATCTACGCAACCCTCTGCTGGAACTCGTGAACCAGGCTGGGAAGCAGATCTGGCTGAGTGTTTCTCTTTCTGGCTCACTTTGACTCAACCAGTGTCCTGATCCCATATCCCTGGCAGCTCCCTGTGCACAGAGTGCCAGTGTGAGGCAAGAAGGAGCAGGGAGTTGGTGACTTTGGTTTATAGGTGGAAAAGAGTCTGAAAGATCACTTCAGATGTGAGGTCTGGTCTGTATGGGGCTGGCCAGTGCTCCTGGGCCAGGGAGTGTCAGATCAGGCTTGCAGGATCTAAGGCAACAAATTGCAGGCAGTAATTGATTTTTTTTTTATATATATATATATTTGTCACAAGTTCCTGCAAGGTGGGCAGCATGGAATAATGCTGTCATGGTCTCAAAAGGATGTGGGAAGTGTTGCACCCTAACAGAAGCTCTGCCATTGCTTCAGCATCTTCTTAGAGAGGCTTCTGCAGGAGACACATCTATGGCAACTCCTCTGCCAGAGGGTTTGCTGATATGGGATGCTGAACTGGCATCTCTTGCCAGGGCCACAGGGTTATGGCATGTTATGGTACCCCAGGGCTTCTCATAACAGGCTATCCTGTGTCCTCTTGCAGGAGAATGCTGTCCAGGCAGAAGGACCCCCCAATCAATCAGATCATCGAGCTGGGGATTGTCCCCAGGCTGGTTGAATTCCTGAGCTGTGCTGACAATGCTTCTCTGCAGTTTGAGGCAGCCTGGGCCCTGACTAACATTGCCTCTGGTACCTCTGACCACACCAAGGCTGTGGTGGAGGGAGGAGCCATCCCAGCCCTCGTCACCCTCCTGTCCTCCTCTCACATGCACATCAGTGAGCAGGCAGTGTGGGCACTGGGCAATATTGCAGGTAAGTGGAGGCCTCCAGGCCTGGGGCATTGCCCAAGACACTGCTGGGCAGCTAAAATATTGGTGCTCTTCAAGATAACCTTGTCTCCCTACAGCTTTGTCTCCAAGCTGCTATGCCTACTGAAACCCTTAACCCTTCAGTCCATTCATGTGGCCTGGTAGCCTTTGAGGCTGTGGTGGTTCTGCAAGAGGGTTTCGGCCAAAGCCAAGTGCGAAGCTCCATCCTGCTGGGATGGCGTAACCTGCTCATGTTTTCAGTAGGGAGAACAGAATGGGTTGCGTCTGGTTAGCCTGCCCCAAACTACCCATGATGGCACTTGAGAAATCCTCCCCACCTGAAAATACTTCATGATATGGGGCTGATGAGTGAGCCCAGCCTGGCCTGCGCATACAGGTCTGATGGCTTTTTGATGTTGACTGGCTTGTGTCTTGGGCAAATGCAATAAACACCCTTTTTCCATCTGTACAGGTGATGGTCCTCTCTACAGAGATGCTATTATCAATTGCGAAGCAGTTCCTCCCTTGCTGGCTCTGGTGTCACCTGTAATTCCAGTAAATAACCTTCATTCTCTTGAATTAATGGCTCTTAATCACTTGGGTAATGGGGAAAAAGGTGATCTGTCTCTGCCTTACAAACAGCCTGCTCTTTACATAATTGAATGAGACCCTGTCCTAAACTGCTCTTAATGGCCCTGCCTCTCAGCTATATGCCAAGCTTCAAGACAATGTGATGCTTTCTAGTCTTTGCTTTCCTGTCCAGCTTTAACCATCTTAAGCTAGGAATAAGACAAAATTGGTGCAAGGTCACTCATGTGAATGTGGAGCTTGCCCTTCAAACTTCTTCCTGCTGCTCTTTGTGTAGCTGTAAACTGCTGGATTTGTGGTTTCTCTCTGCTCTTCTGCCGTGGTACCTGCCACACTGCTTTCTCAGTTCCTTGCAGGGAGGACCCTTTAGGAGAAGGACATTCTCAGCAGTACTGATGCCTTCAGCTTTCCCACCCTGGGAGAGGCAGAAGCTGTATGCTTTCTGTGGGCATAACTATGGCTTTTATGCTAGTGTTGAGAAAACACCTCACTCTTCTGTGAGTTTGTATTGCAAGATGACTTTTTGGTGTGCCTATTTAAAGTAACTATCTCTTCTGGCTGCTCTGTTCCTCACCCAGCTTCCCCTTGCCACCTCTTAGGGAGCCACGTGGAAGAGTCATGACAAAACATCAGTTCATAGCCACTCGCACCTTGGCAGCTGCAATGCTTTGAATGCAGCTCTACTGCTGTCCTGGGCAGCATCTTTTTCTGGGATGAACCGTCTTGATGATGCAATTTAAATCCTTGAGGTGTCCTACTGTAGAACAATGAGCTGCTAATATTTCTTAATGCTAATATTAAAAAAAAATAATCTGATGGTCAAATTGCAGAGCATTCTCCAGACAAAAGAACCCAGCAAACAAGCTGTCTGGCAGTGGTGTTAGTCATGGTGGCTTGTCTGGCCACTAGAGCTGAAGTTCCTGGAACTTAATATTGAGGAGGGAGTGAGTTTACTGTCTTAGGGATCTACTTGTTTCATCTCCCTTCAAATAAGCCTCAGCCCTTAAAGCTGCTTCTGGATGACATCCTTGAGCCTCAGGGACCAGAAGCAGGTTGCTACCTCTTCCTCACTTGTTACAGCAGTGAGGACCTTACACCTCTCTTGTGTTTCAGGTTGGATTCCTGAGAAACATCACATGGACACTATCAAACCTCTGTAGGAACAAGAATCCCTGCCCTCCTCTGCATGTGGTGAAAAAGATACTGCCAGTGCTGATCTACCTCCTGGAATATGAGGACAAGGAGATCATCTCTGACTCTTGCTGGGCTCTTTCCTACGTGACTGATGGCTCCAATGATCGCATCCAGATTGTGGTGGATACAGGGGTTCTCCCAAGGCTGGTGCAACTCATGGCCAGCTCAGAGTTGACTGTTATGGTAGGAAACATTTGGCAACCTCCAATCCCTTAATGTAGGAACATCTGAGGAGAGCAAAGGCACATTGCCTTACTGCCTCTGGCCGATGTGGTCTGTCTCCTCAGACTGCAGTACTACTTAGCTGTGGTCAAGCCACTGCTCTGTTCCAGCTTGCTGTGGCTGCCAGACTGGACAGACTGTGAAGCTGCTTAGAGCAAAATAGTAAGGCGATAGGTCTGTAAATACAACAGTAATCACCCATGGTGCTTCCCTTGTTTGAAGGCTCAGGCATTTATTGAGGGACCTCGGTGGACTCTGACATGTATCCCTTGAAGTAATGATTATTCTCATCTCCTTTAATCTCTGCCTAGACTCCAGCCCTCCGTGCCATTGGGAATGTAGTCACAGGAACTGATGAGCAGACCCAGGCAGCAATCGATGCTGGTGTCTTGACTGTGCTGCCCTATCTCCTGCGCCATGTCAAGCCCACTGTACAGAAGGAAGCTGCCTGGGCACTCAGTAACATTGCAGCAGGGCCTTGCCGGCAGATCCAGCAGCTCATCACCTATGGGTTACTGCCACCCTTGGTGGAGCTGCTTGATAAGGTGAGGGATGCACATATAGCTCTGTGAAAGCAAGGCTGGGGTTCATGAGGTACCTGATGCCTCATCTGTGCAAGCACGTGGCCAAGAACCACCTGAGAAATTTGCTTCAAAGCTCTTGGGATCCTTGGAACACCCTGGACACTCAGACTTATTAGTACACCTGCATGAAAGTGTGGTTTGGTGTCTACCCATCCCTCAAAGTGCATAATAGGGAAGGTGGGTCAGCCCAAATGGACTGAGCCAAATAGCCAAAATGGACTAATAGCCAAATGGCTATTCTCATGCTGTGCTTGGAGGGATGCTAAAGCTTGGGAGTGCCTTCACTGTGCTGCTCTTCCAGGGGGACTTCAGAGCGCAGAAGGAGGCTGTATGGGCTGTGGCCAACTTCACAACAGGAGGTAATATAGAGCAGGTGGTGGAACTCGTCCAGTCTGGCATCCTCAAACCTCTGCTCAACCTGCTCTCATCTAAAGACAGCAAAACTATTCTGATCATCCTGGATACCATTTCCAATCTCTTCCTGGTAAGATGTATATCTTGCATTTCTTCTTCAAAAGAGCGGTGGAGTGAGCTGAATGCTCATGTTGTGTGCTTAGAACAGCAGCTGCTGATCTTGCAGGAGGGAGAGGTAGACTTCATGTCTAACTTCTTCTTGGACACCCTTGGGTTGTCCAAAAGACTAGACAAGATTGTTTCCAAAGTGTTCCTTGTCACCACCTGTGATTTTTTTAGTCTCCCTCTGTAAAGGGAAAGAGGCTGTATTAATCCCTAAGCTGGAGAGAGGTGAAAGTAATGCAGAAATGTGACTGCAGAGAAATCAAGTGGTCCTGAGGAGCATTTCAGCTCAGCTCCCTGCCAGCTGGTATCTGTGTGCCTCTTGCTTGAAAGCCTCTTAGAACACCTTTGAACCAGCAAAATGGTTTTTGCAAATGAAATAGTGGGTGGCAGGTCACACCTGCGGCTTCCCAGGTGTGGATGTGAACAAGTATTGTTTAGTGAGCTTGTCTGGTTGGCAATAAAGCCACTGGGCAGCAATCCCAGCAGGGACTGGTTTCGTAGGCCGGGTAGGGACTGTAAACGTGGTCACTGTGGTCTCTTGATTTGTAGATCAGGGTCTTACAGTAAAGACCATCTCGGAGCTGTTACTGATGTAAGGTGATATTTTTGTGCTTGGTTATCTGACGTTACAGGCAGCTGAGAAGCTGGGACAGACAGACAAGTTGTGTCTGTTGGTGGAAGAACTTGATGGTCTGGAGAAAATTGAAGCTTTGCAAACCCATGACAACAACATGGTCTACCGAGCTGCACTGAATATCATAGAGAAATACTTTTCTGGTGAGGTATGTGGGCTCTTGCTCCTTCCAGTCTGGAAACATGAAGCTATTACACACTGGAATGAAGCACAGATGTTAAGGGTGCTGAATAGGTTTTGGGAAGAGACCTCTACACAAGTAGAGTAGCAGTTGCAGCTTGCTCCAGTTGCTTTTAAAGGTCTGTAGAAGCTCTGAGTTGTCAGCTGATGGGTTGCACAACAGATATGGATGCCTTGATAGCATCTTGCTGCTGGAATTTAAACTGGCATCAGCTGGAGTTACTGCAGTTGCTGATATGAATACCAAATGTGGAGAATCTTCCTCCTCCAGAGCTGAGCTAGCTTGTTGCTATGAATGGAAGCCTCCTACTTGGCTGATAACAGTGCTCAGGTTGCACTTGGATTACTTGACCCTTCTCATACTAATGAATTTATGGAAAAAGGAGATGGGACACCAGCTAGCAGTTGCACTGTCACAGATGACACACTTGGTCCTTGCCTTAGTCTTGCAGATGGGGAAACATCAGGAAAGAAGCTTAGTGGTTTGGCAGGTCTCAGGGCTGAGGCTTCATCTAGATACAAACTGCAGTAGCAGGGAGCCAATGTCTTGTTTAGTCCTTTGCCCAGAACAGGGTCTGCAGGATGTCACTGGGAGAATGTGGAGGAAGCTCTCCTACACACAGGCACCTGCCTGAGGGGCCTGGATGGCAGAGGAACATCTTTCCAAAGCAGTCTTGTTCCAAGCAGGCTGTTTCAGTTCTGCCTCTCCAGCCACTCTTTCTTCTGCTTCTGGTGTCTGAGCCTGTAGACTTGGCTGCTTTTTGTAAGATGCAGGGTTCCTGCAGCTTTGGTGTGCTGTAAGGGACAGAAGGAGTTGGTCTGGTCTCTATGGGTCCTGTTAGAGTCAAGCTGATCTTAACAGCTTGTTACAGCAGCAGAATTTTTAAAACAAGAATAAAATGGTAAGCTGCTGTAAAAGGCTTCAGGCGAACTTTGGTGGAAAAAGCTGAAGTTTATTAAGATGCAGAACCTTTAACTGACAGTTATCAACTTCCTCCTAGGAAAATCCAGATCTGCAGCCTGGGACTGGCCAAGATGGGCTATATGATTTCTCAGTGGAGAAGAAAGACTTCGACTTCTGAAGATGAAGCACAAAACAGGTCTGAGCTCATTGGTGGTGTCTTCCTGTAGAGCTCAGACATCCAAACCAAGAGGAGTAAAGATTCTGAGTATTTTTACTTCTGAAACTTGTTAATAAATTGCACTTCTGGCTTTGTACTTCTTGCTTTTGATTCTCATTTTTTTTTTTTCCTTATAAGCTGCTGTTGCAAACAGTATTTTTTTCATACTGTCTTAAGGCCCTGGAGAAATGTGCTGGAGCCGCTGTGCGTGTTTTCTGGGTGGGAAGCACAGGCAAGACTTCTTTCTGTTGACTGTATTAAGCTGCTGGAGTTCAGGGTGTTACCACTAAATCCAGCTGGGTCTCAGCACTTCTGCTGAAACTTCTAGACTTGGCTTCTGGCTGAAGCAGCTCTAAAGCTATTCAAGAGGTGGCTCGCCCTTTGGCAGACAAAACTATCTCTGTGTGAGAGGAGATGCTTCTGACAGAAATGGGTCAGGAGGTGGGTCACTGTTGACTCTGTTACACCCTATAGAAGTGTTGAGGACTGCAGCCAGGAGTAGATGCTGGTCCTGTGGCAGGAAGGCTGTGCCTGAGGCAGCTTTTGCAGTGGGAGCAATTTGCCTCCCACGGCAGCTTCCCAGATGCTCTCCCCTGGCCTGGATCCCATTGATGTGCCTAGAGCTGCCCTTTAATATTGAAGACCTGTATTTCAGGTTTCTGTTGCATGTCACTGCCCCTTGCTGAGAGGAGTACTTCCTCTCTAAGCCCTCCAACTTTTGTCTCTAGCTGCAGGCTGAGCAGAAAGTGAGAACAGAATTGATGTGACTCTTAAGTCTAGCTTGCAGCAAGCTCTGGTGCCCTGGGTGCATCCCCACAGCTATATGTGCTATTCTGTCTTGTGCATTGAACAAATGTTGTGCTGCATGTTCACAAGCTGCTGGATGCTGTTCCATCCTTGTAGTGCTGAAGGATTGTGGAGAATTCTGTGTACGTCCCTTCAGTCCACAGGGGTTGAAACTATCTCAAGCACTTTGCTCCATGGAAGAGGGGTGGCAACTCTCTCCTTCCTGCTCTGGGGGATTGGGCTCTTCAGAATGAGCCAGGCTGAATTCAGGGCTTTGCTTCCTCAGATGCAGGGGGAGATGAGGTGACAGGTAGCTTAATCTGAAGGGAAAATCTTCTCTCCAGGAAGCAGAATCTCTTCACCCACCCTGTGTCTGTTCATCAGAGAATTTATGCATCTCAGGCCAATGGGAATGAGGAAGCTGATAGTTAAAGGCTGGTTGTGCTCCATGTGCTGCAAGGTGGTGTGCAGCCTCCATCACCTGTGCCAGAGCTGGGTGTCACTTATTTAACACTAAAATGCTGGAACTGATGAATTGCAAAGTGCTTCTTGGGGTTTTATTTCTTGGATCTGAGACTATGTACTTCAAGCTGTGATAAAGCAATGCCTGATAAAACAAGTGACTGTGCAAATCCTTTGGCTGCAACCACAGGTTAACACAGAAGGCTTGGGCTTGAGGCTGTGTGTACTCATTGCTGACGAGGCTGAGGCTGTGTCTGGAAAGGGTTGGATTTCACCAGGTACAATGAATGTGAGGCAGGTGCTTCCTCAGTGTAAATGGAGATGCAGAGCGGAGCTGGGGCTGCACAGCCACCCTCACTGAGGACTGAGCTCCAGCTCAGCACACCCCACTCAGGCAGGGCTGTCCCTTACAGGTGCTTTGGCAGCAGGGCTGCTGTTTGCTGATGCTCTGCTGACTTAAAGCAAATTCAGAAGAGAAAGGGCAGAGTTATTTGACTTTTTTTTTCCTTCTTTCCTGCATGTGCTGGAGATGAGCCTGGGGTAGATGGTGTTATACAGAGCCCTGGGACCAAAGCTGCTCTCTTCCACTGTTGTGTCCTTAAGCTACAATAAAAGTGTCCCTGTAGCTCTGAGCATGATGGAGAAAAAATCTTGCCTCTCTTCTTAAGAGTATCATTATGTGCCTGCAAAGCAGAGGAGAGGTTTAGGGTGACACTGCTGCTGTTGTCCCACAGCAGCCATAGAAGCAGGAACAGGGCCTGGCCCACTGAGGAGGCTGCTGCAGCATGGGCATGTAAGCGACCCACAGGCATCTGCTTGCCTGGTTAATTGAAGCTGCTCTCCTCTGATCACTGTCATTCCTGGCTCCCCTGCCCAGGGAACACACAGCAGCCACTGGGGCAAGCTTGGCTTCAGTGCTCTGGGGGGGTTGGAGCCATTCTAATGCTGGGATGGGATGAGGCAACTGTGGGGACCAGGGACGGTGAGATGTTGCTCTGATGCGTCCCCAGGGAAGCTCAACTTCCCTCTTGAGATGCACAGAAAATAGTAGTTCTTCTAATTAAAGCATCCTGTGTCCCTGCCCCAGAGGAGCACAGCTACAGCTACTTGGTCCCAACGTTTGCTGGAGAGCTGGAAAAGGCTCTGCCAGTGCCCATGGTGGCCTGTTAGCCCTGAATTAGGACCAAATTAATTTTTATATATGAAGCAGAGACTTTTCTAAAGCACTTTTATGCTTAATTCTTCATTTTCTAACACCATGAGTGCACCTCGCAGCCTCCCCAGCACCGTGCAGGCCCGTTACCCAGGTCTGGCTTTGCAGGAGTGGGTAGAAGGGGCTTTCTGTGGCTGACCCTGAGGCTGCTCACTCAGAGCACGCAGGAGCCAGTTTGAGAGCTGAAAACTGATGGTTAGTGAAAAGAAAGAGGAGGTGTGAGAGATGGCTTTGGGCAGGAGCCAGGGATCCACCTGGGGCATCCTGGTGTGCTGACCAAGATAGACTAGGGCTGCGGGGCAGGGGAAGGCTGGGAAGGGGGGTTTTAAGGAAGAATTTGGATGTGAAAAGCATGGCCTGAGCTTCTAAGTCTGCTGCCACACCTGATGCTTGGCCATAAATCTTTAAGGCTTTCTCCTCTTCCCCAGTGCTGTTTGGCTTTCTCCCTGGAATTTATGGGGAAAGGCTTTTTCCTTCTTTTGCCCCTGGGAAGGGGCAGAGCAAGGAAATAAAAGCCAAGCATTTAACTGCTCATGCTGAGCCGTGAGGCCTCTCAGCACCTGCCAGAGCAGACAGCCCAGCCTCAGCCCCTCAGCGTGAAGCAAGGCTGGCCCCAACATTGGCCTCCGTACAGGGAGCCAGGAGGATGCTCGTGCCTCTGGAGAGGTTCAGGATTTAGGGGTTTTCTTTCCTGTTTTTTGGGATGCTTTGTGGAGGTTTTTGGCAGTTCCTGAATCGGTAGTTGAGTTTGGGTCATACGAACAGAGAGATGGAGCATGGTGGAGCTGGTGGGCAGCAACATGCAAAGGCAATGGCTGTTGGGCTGCAACGTGGGGGATGTGGGCACCATTCAGCATGGGTCCTGGGGGCTGTTCTGGTGGTCCCAGCTAACCAGGGCTATGGGTGTTGCTCCCAAACCTCCCATGCTTGGCACATGCACACATTCACAGCTGTTCCCTTGACACCTTCCATGCCACAGCCATGTCACCCAATGTGACCCTCAGTGTCACCCCCAGGCACCCTCCATACTGCCCTGTGTGCTGTCCTGCACGTCACCTCCATATGCCCTCCGTGCCACTCCCCTGCCAGCCTGCATATCACCCTATATGTCACCCCAAATCACCCTCCATGACACCCCGATACCACTCTGTCTCACCCCCATGTACCCCTATGAATGCTTCACACCACCCCTGTGCACCTCCACACCACCCTTCATGCCACCCCACATCACCTCAGACAACCTCTGCTCACTCTTCATGCCCTTCCCCTCGCCTCCATGCACCCCTGAGAACCCTCAATGCTACCCCATACACCCCTATACACCCTCCATGCCACTCTACACACCACTAGACACCCCCTATGCCATCTCCTGCACCCCTATACACCCTCCATTTCACCCCAGACACCCTTATACACTCCCTAACCCACTCCAGACCCTCCTATACACCCTCCATCCCACCGCAGCCCCTCTACACACCCCTACAGTTCCCTATACACCCTGCATCCCACCTCGGCCCACCCATACATCCCTATACCCCCTATGCGCCGTGCATCCCACTCTATACACTCCTTACCTCCTCCATCCCACCCCCCACACTACCTATACACCCCTATAACCCCTCCAATCCACTCCAGGCCCCTATATGTCCCTTTACCCCCTTTACCTCCTCCATGCGACACCTCTCATTACCTATACACCCCTATACCCCCTCCAATCCACTCCAGNTCCAATCCACTCCAGGCCCCTATATGTCCCTTTACCCCCTTTACCTCCTCCATGCCACACCTCTCATTACCTATACACCCCTATACCCCCTCCAATCCACTCCAGCCCCCTATACACCTCATACCCCCTTTACCTCCTCCATGCCACACCTCTCATTACCTATACCCCCCTATTCCCCCTCCAATCCACTCCAGGCCCCTATACGTGTCTATACCCCCCTTACCTCCTCCATCCCACACCCTACACTACCTATACTCCCCTATACCTCCTTCAGTCCACCCCAGCCCCCTATACGTGCCTATACCCCCCTTACCCCCTCCCACCCCCCCCCCTACCTATACCCCCCTATACCCCCTCCATTCCACTCCAGCCCCCTATACACCTCATACCCCCTTTACCTCCTCCATCCCACACTACCTATACACCCCTATACCCCCTCCA
>WBNH01011655.1:0-20811 GCA_013401255.1 Urocolius indicus | reverse complement strand
CCAAAACACCGTCTCAGTCCTCACCTTTTATGGTTCAGCATTTTGAAACGTGGAGAAGGATCCAGAGAACCCTGTCTTGGGCAGCAGAGGCAAGGCGCGTATGGCTGGTGGCGCGGCACCCCATCCGTGGGGAGGAGTGGAGCACACAGATAGCTGAGAAAGTCTGTAGAGAGCTGGAGAGCAGGGAGAAAAGAGTATGATCCCATGTTGGATTGGGTACCAGGGAGCGTGCAGGAAACGTCAAATAAAAAGAAGGTGCAGGGGACCAACACACCAAATATCCCACCAGTGCCGGAGATAGCACTGGGGCGAGCGGAGTCAGAGGGAGAAAAATATCAGCCGTGCCATGAGATTTCAAAGATGGCAGCAGCAGCCCACGCGTTGGGCGGTGCGGCCAGCCTGGGAGGCACGGAGAGTGGCCTAGGGGGCGCAGAAAGTAGCAAACAAAAACAGGAGCAGAGCACAAACTCCAAGGCCGCCATCCGACCGGCAAAGAGTGTTATTGACGAGCATTGTCGACATGGTGCATGGTATCCCTCATAACAGCCAGGGACAGGCGAGGGGGAGGGGGAGAGTATGGGAAATAGAATTCCCATAGATAAACAACACGATATCTTAACGTGCTGTCTGTGTGTTCTCAATCATTTTGCTCGAGGGTCAGGAACCATACCAGCACGAGCACAATTTGGAGAGCAGGATTCGGTAGCTGCAGATCAATTACTGGCCGTTAAATTGCGGCAAATCGACTCTGGGGAGTGGGAGCCAGGAGGAAGACGTAGATGCCTGGGTCAGGGCTATGCCTGTGTAGAAAAGGAAGGAATCCAGCAGTGGGTCCCAGCAAGACGAGTACGGCCAGAAATAAGAGTCTAACAATTTCTTGAGTTTTCCTTTTGCAGGTTGGAGTGTTCCTCACCTGCACCTTTGTCCAGCACAGCTCTTGGGTTGTGTCGTTTTGCTGGGAACACTGGTCGAGTCAGGCAAAAGACCATCTCAATCCAGAGGGCTGTATTGGAATTGTTCATCCTCCGGAGCTTGAAGGACCACCTGAAAGACAGCACAGGTAAAGGCGCTGTCTCCACGAAGGCAAGGTTAGCCCCAGCCTGTTTTACCACCACCTGGAACCAGCAGGGGGTTTTCTCTATGTCTAGGAAGGGGCTGGTGCAAGGGGCGCCAGGGGATTTAGGGGCTTGAACAAGAGGCAGACAACATCAACCTCACTGTGACTCCAACCTTCCAAGGCTCTGCCGGTCCCGATGCCTGTCCACCCCCCTTGCAGAATGATACTAGTTCTGCGAAGCTGATGGCACATATAGAGGAGTTCACTCACCAGCTCCTTCAGCACCGGGTACGATACGGCCGGTCCCGGAGCCGATTGGCCCAAACAGTCGAAGCAGCTCTGGTATTTCCTTTTGGTTTTTCTTCCTTCTGATCTTTCTCTGTGGTGTTTCCAGATGTGCCCTCGTTGCTGCTGATGGCTTCCACAGGCCTGTGAGTCCTGCACCACCAGCAGCACCACAAGAACACCATGAGGAACACACCACAAAGGCAGAGCTGCAATAGCCAGAGGAGCAGGGCTGCCCAGCTCTCTGCTCTTGTCTTAATTTCTTGCTGTCTTAATCCACAGCAACCTTGCTTATATTTTTACTCCCATTTCGCTGGGGCCTTTGCCATCCTAACGAGGGTAGGGGTGAATGGGGCACCAAGCGAGAGACTGTCGTGGTGCTGCTGTGCTAGCTGGGCCAAACCACGACAGATATTCTTTATATAAATACCTTTTGTAATTGTAACTTTATTCAAAAGTACAATTTGAATGAAGTTATTGCAGTTGAAAATGCAGGTTGATTTTTTTTTTAATTATTTAATTGTGGACAAGAATGGAAAATTCAGAATGCTTCATCACTGATTTGTATTTCAGTCTGTTTAGTTCAGCCATTTCTATTTTCTCCTGTACATGGAAAAAAAAAATGGTCCCCTTTTGATGGTTCCTTTTCACACCTGCTCTATCTTCAGACATATTTTGAAACAGAAGAAAGTTTACTGATAATTCACAATTGGCTTTGAGAAATTTTACCTTGTCAGTGGTATCAGTACATGTGACTTCTAAAGGAACAGCAGATTTCTCCAGATAGTAGATTTAATTGCATTTATATGGGAATTATTTCTTGAAAACGAGCTGTGGATTTGCAGACCAATTGTGCTGGCTTCCCCTATGTGTGTGGCTCATGACACAATTCCTAAGTAGCTGGTATTTGTATGCGTCTCACTTTTAAATACTCAACCTTAGACATGAAGAAGCATGATATTCATAAAATGCTAAGCATGATCTCCCTAATGAGATGCTCAGGGTTTGTAATCACTTCTGAAAATGCTGGTCCGTGCTAAATGAATTTTACCAGGTATTGTAAGTTGTCAGTAGAACTACTGCTAGTTTTATTTCCTTCAAATTAGTTATTAAATCATTATCTCATTATAATAAATAAACCAGAGAATATTTCATCAAACCTCAGGAAGTGCAGGGTTTACATGTGGGAACAAGTGGAGCCCTTTCATCCATTGCTTGGCTGCGCTGGTTTGGGCTTATTGCTGGATCTGACAGGTTGCTGTGAGAAGGGATGGTTTTTTGCACTTTCCTACCTCTATGTGTCCATTAAAGCCAAAGGTTTTGGTAGTTTCCTGACAGGTCAATATAACACATTGTAATGTAACTCACTCCAGATAAGGTTAAAGTAATGATATTAAAAAGAGGGTATCTGACAGATTTCAAAATTCAAAGATAAACAGTTATGGAGTGGAAACAGAAAGCAACTCAAAAGTGATGTCACCTCAGCTGTGCACAGCGTTAAGCTCTGTTTCAAACTGCTGCACGGTAACAAACTGGTACCTATTGAGTGTTTTGTTTGGTGAATTAAATGATAAAAAGAGAAAGTGCAGTGAATATAATTCCCCTGGTAGATCTGGTTGATCAGTGGTAGTATATTTAAGTAGGATAAAAGAAACAAAGCTTCAGTTGTAGGAAGTGAGTGGAGGAATCTATCCTTGCCACCTGTATCACAGTCACCCTTGGTGAGCATGTAATCTCTCGGCAAACATCACAGAATTGCTTCTCAGCAGTATTAGGGTACTGACTCGGGGGCCTCTTGGCTTCTCTTTGTGCCTGCTCACAGTACCAGAAATATAATACCATCTGTATTTAATGAAAAACGCAAATAGCAAAGAGATTGCCCAGGCCCAAGTGACTCAGGGTCAATGTGAACACTTTCTTCATCCCAACTGTTAATAACAAGTTAACACTACCATTCCGGCCATGATAAAAGGTGCAGACTTGGATTTACTAGACACTAAGAGCAGCGATTCATTTTGCCTGAGTCTTCGACCTGATGTCAAAGGATTTAGGTCACTAAAGATGTATTTAGCATTGATATATGATGCTGTGTATAAATAACAATGGCTTGAAGTGTCAGGTCCACAGAGAGAAAGATCAGCAAAAAGGCCTGCAGGTGATGCTGAGGAGTAGGGGGGAAAACAGGAAAAAAGAGGAAATTATATTGAAACACAACCAGCCCTAGGCTAGTGAGGCTCTGGAAGAGCATTTTCCCCTTGGTGGCGACAGAGATCCAAGTCCCTGTACTCTCTACCACAGGCACTGCTGCCTCCACGCTTGCTTCTGCAGCCTCTACTTGCTCAACTCCCTACATTCTGGCAGTTCCCCATATCTACAGACCTAGATAAGAAGAACTATTTTGACTTGTTAAGTATTTACTGTGTTAAAAAAATAATTAGACTGTATGAATAATGCTCCTTGATTTTCCTTGTTTGTTGTCAGTGTCTTTTTAACAAATATCATCTTAATAAAGAATCAATGATACATCAGTGACTAAAAGAATGTCTGAAGAAATGAAGGCAATGTACTAATTATAAGTCTGTTGCACTGGCACTCAAAAATTAAGACCAGATATAGACCTTGAACTCTTGTCTTTTTCTTCTTCTGGTTTGCTTTAATTGCAAATTTAATACAATGGTATTGCCTTTGGATGCCACCTCTCAGATTATTTCCAGCTCTGTTTTGAGTGCCAGATTGCTATTTGGTTTTTCATTTGCAAAAGTCAAAAGCTACCCTAAGATTGTAGGAAATGAAGTTCTGACCAATTTCTTCAAAGTCAGCTTCATCAGACTAATGATATCATTTAGAAAACTCTTGGATGTGGAGCAGTCTAAAAATTTGGGACAACAGACAGAATACATATAAAACATAAAAAAAGCTCACACTTCTCAGAGCTGCTACCTCTTCCCAGAGAAGGATCTCTTAACTGCTTATTCTCTTCTGAAAATACTCCTAATACTGCAATCATTGACAAAGGTTATGCACTAGAATCCAAAGAATTAGAGATTTTTAACATTTATAGTTAATTTAAACTTGTCTGTCAATAATCAGATTGTTTCTATGCCCTGGAAGAGCACCAGTGGCAGAGGCTAATGGTGTACAAGGCAGTTGATTAGCTGAGTGATGGAGATACACGGAGAGGAGAGGAGAGGAGAGGAGAGGAGAGGAGAGGAGAGGAGAGGCGAGGAGAGGAGAGGGGCGGGGAGGGGAGGGGAGAGAGGAGAGGGGTACTGCTTTAACCAACACACACAAGAATTTGGTACCTGTGAGTGTGACCGTTGTACAAAGACAAGCATAGAGGGAAGCAGAGACTGCTGTTGCCATCTTGAAATGTGGTTGGTATGCTAAAATCACCATCTAGAAACAGAAGGGATCTGAAAGTTTCACCCAATTTATCTTCCTGCCTGTCCACACTACCTGACCATTTTTTGATTAATCTTCTCTGAGCAGCTTTAAATAATACAGACCTCACCTTCATTTAACTGCTATTACAGTAAGTTTTGTCCCCAAGCGAGTCTCTATACTTGTTTTCAGGAAACACGTAGTGTGAACACAAGCAGCCCAGGTAAATTTCTGATTAATCACACTTCCCTCACTCCATTCCTTGCCTCTCTTCCTGAACTCTTGTCTTGACATTTCAATGTTTAATTAATCAGTGGACTTGATAGGCTGCAGCCTGTATTTCTGACTTGAACCCATTAAACAGAAGTGCTGAAGAGAGGTAATAATTTTGCAGACAGACAGGAAAACAGGGACTGGTGACACGACTTTCTGAGCAGCTGCAGCATTAAACTAAGCAAAGATTTCACATAGAGGAAAAAATGCGCCACGGCTCCAAGCTGATGCAGACTTGTTTGTCATTTCAGGTCAACATGATTTGCTTTTTTTAGTAGAGTCATATGAGGTATGTAATTTACCTTGGAGAACTTGGGCTTGCTCTTGGTGATTTTCTATTTAGACCATATAGCCTCATGCCTATTACAAGCATATGGTTGTTTTTCTGTGTACGGGGAAAATACCACACACCTTCTGCTCATCCAATAAGGTTGGATAAAGGTAATTTAAGTTGTGAATTAATACCATGCAAAGGTGAGATCTATTTGCATGTTTCAATTTCCAGTCCAATATCCAACAGTGCAACTCACAGCGTTGTCAAGCACGTGTTAATGTCTCAGCCACTCAACTGCCTATTTAATATCACACAGTAAAGACTCCTGTTGCGTTTTACCCTTGCAAAACCTAAATGGTTATGCAAAGACAAGCTTGCTTTTCCCTCTGGCCTNGGAGAGGGGTACTGCTTTAACCAACACACACAAGAATTTGGTACCTGTGAGTGTGACCGTTGTACAAAGACAAGCATAGAGGGAAGCAGAGACTGCTGTTGCCATCTTGAAATGTGGTTGGTATGCTAAAATCACCATCTAGAAACAGAAGGGATCTGAAAGTTTCACCCAATTTATCTTCCTGCCTGTCCACACTACCTGACCATTTTTTGATTAATCTTCTCTGAGCAGCTTTAAATAATACAGACCTCACCTTCATTTAACTGCTATTACAGTAAGTTTTGTCCCCAAGCGAGTCTCTATACTTGTTTTCAGGAAACACGTAGTGTGAACACAAGCAGCCCAGGTAAATTTCTGATTAATCACACTTCCCTCACTCCATTCCTTGCCTCTCTTCCTGAACTCTTGTCTTGACATTTCAATGTTTAATTAATCAGTGGACTTGATAGGCTGCAGCCTGTATTTCTGACTTGAACCCATTAAACAGAAGTGCTGAAGAGAGGTAATAATTTTGCAGACAGACAGGAAAACAGGGACTGGTGACACGACTTTCTGAGCAGCTGCAGCATTAAACTAAGCAAAGATTTCACATAGAGGAAAAAATGCGCCACGGCTCCAAGCTGATGCAGACTTGTTTGTCATTTCAGGTCAACATGATTTGCTTTTTTTAGTAGAGTCATATGAGGTATGTAATTTACCTTGGAGAACTTGGGCTTGCTCTTGGTGATTTTCTATTTAGACCATATAGCCTCATGCCTATTACAAGCATATGGTTGTTTTTCTGTGTACGGGGAAAATACCACACACCTTCTGCTCATCCAATAAGGTTGGATAAAGGTAATTTAAGTTGTGAATTAATACCATGCAAAGGTGAGATCTATTTGCATGTTTCAATTTCCAGTCCAATATCCAACAGTGCAACTCACAGCGTTGTCAAGCACGTGTTAATGTCTCAGCCACTCAACTGCCTATTTAATATCACACAGTAAAGACTCCTGTTGCGTTTTACCCTTGCAAAACCTAAATGGTTATGCAAAGACAAGCTTGCTTTTCCCTCTGGCCTGAATAGCTTCAATAAAAGCATGAACTAAGTTTGTACTACAGAAGCTCTGGTGAATAATAGGTAAAATGTTAGCACCATCCCCAACACTGTGCAGAGATAACAACTTGGAAAAAAGCCACCAAAAACCCAACTTACAAATAAATATGTAATCCCAAAAATCTCTTCTTTTTTTCTTTTTACACTTATTTATTAGAATATAACTTCCAACATCTTTACATAGCAACTATTATCTATGCTTTTAAAATTCCAGCAACTTTGGGGTTGTCCCTGTCTGTGGGTTGCAGCTTTTTCCTAACTCCCCCCCCCCCAAACAGTTATCCAATGCCAAGTGTATCCAAGCGAATGCACAACAGCAAGATGTTCTTTGCACGTGGCTGAGGTGGCTCTGCCTTGCCTGCTGCCCTGTGCAGCATCAGGGCAAGCTTCCGAAAGCGCCATAAGGCGACAGTGAAAGCTTTAGAACCAGCTCAGTGTCAGACAGCCCCAGCAACATGGCTAGATTTCTGATGTACACCAACAGAAGGTAGCTTTGGGCCTTAACAGGAATGAACAACCCCTCAGAAAATGATTATTTGAATTTCAAGGAACAAAAACTTGCAGCTTACAGAAATTTAAATCTTCCTGGAAACTATTTACTTAAGAAAACTTATTCCACAGTCATCTGTACCTCCAACATTGAAAACGAAAAGGTTGCAAAGCTCAAAGAGGAGTGGAAGAGGGCTGAGGCTGACAAAAACGTCTTTAAAAAGATCTTTTGAAAATGTTTTTTCCCCCGAATAGTTGGTTTTTATTTCCAAATTTGGAAGCATTTACACAGCTCTTTAGCTAGTGAGCAAAAAAAAAATCCAAAACAACCTCACCACAATTCACTTCCAGGATCTGTGAAAGCAAAAGGGCTCTTTCTGTAGGTTTCAAAATATTCCTGTGCTTTTGACATCGGAAAAGTTTTCAGAGCACACTTCTTCGGAAGGGCTTTCCAAGAATGCATAACTTACTGCAAAAAGACTCTCACAGAGCACTACAAAACCCTTGTGAGAAGATAGAAAAGCTCATTCTACAAGGACAAAGCCAAAACATTTATGTTTTAGATTTCAAGAAACGTATTTGTGGCAGATTTTTGATGCGATCTGAGGCCGTACAGCAGCCACTACACACAGCCCCGCAAGAGGGTGCTCAACGCAAGGCAGCACCGATACAGGTGCATTCTAAGTATTCCATTTGTCAGCTTATCCACGAAGCCGTTCAGCTGCTCAAGTGCTCGCTGGTTCATCGACAGCCCCGATCGCCAGCATTTCAGCGGTCACTTCAACACAAAACCAACAACAACAACAACAGAAAACCCCACCCAAAGAGAGCACTTGCTCATTTTCATCATACCCGGGCCTATTTTCTGTAATGAAGAACTTCTTTTCCCCTCCCCAGAGAACAGTTCTTTGAACGTCACTTTCCGAGAGCACAACAAAACCCCCGCAGTTTGCAGGACCAGGATGCGACGCAACAGATCCGCATCGGCAGCTGAACCCGCGCTGCCGAAGTGCCCGGACCGGCAGCTCCCCACCTATATGTACTGGGCATCACGTCGGGATGGCATCGGATAGCTGCCCAGGCCGTACCCCTTCCTCGTTCCTCCTGGGAACTGACCCTATCCCTTCCTAGTTCCCCACAGAAGTTAACCTTATCCCGGCTAAAACTAGTTTCTTATGAAAGCTAAACCTGTCCTAGCCCAAATCAGGACACTCACTTCCCACTTTATTTACTTTTTTGAGGCTGTTTTCATTTCTCAACAGCCCCAGCTCCCTCCTCTCCAACAAGCTGTTTAAAGCTGCAAAAATGCACTCTGTGCCAGCCCCGAGAGACACTTGGGGCTGAAGGCAACAGAAAGGCTTCAGGATCAAGTCATCTGGGTAAAAAAAAAAAATAATAAATCCCATTTTCTAGCTAATTGTATCACTGAAAAGCAGCATTAGCCACGCATTGTGCAAGCCTTTAATTAGGCAAAGGCAGCTTTGCGCACCTGAAACTGCCATTCATCCCGTGGCGTGCTGCAGGACCCTCAGATCAGCATGTCACCGTGTGGAGAAGGGAGATGAGAGAGGAGGGCATTCTGAAACTGGCTGAAGAGCAGATGGTTTTCTTCTTAATATAATTAGCTCCTCCAGCAGGCCCTTATGCTTTCAGTCAATGAGGCTGAAGCACACTTAGAGCAATCGAGAAGTGACACATCAACCACTTTCCTCAAATGCAACAAACTCGGAGGATTCGTTTGTTTGTTTTCAATATTAAAGATGAATTTTGATTTAGACCAAGAGCTTTTTCCAGCGCCACCATACCCTGGGAGAGAACTGTGACAACATAAGACTATTCAATCAGTTGTCTGCTCTAAATAACTCCTGGGAAGGAGTGCGCTCACAGGACATGTATTTTCAAAGGCCTATCTGGAAGGACACTTTTTGTCCCCTCCTGTATAATATCAGTAACAACTTCAGCTTTGCGTAAAGCGGTTTTTTTTATTGGTATTTTAGCACCTGCTGCTTCATATTTTTTTCGTATCTTATTACAAGACAGAAACAAGAAAGCAGAAACCAGCAACTATTGAGCTGCCACACTATGTCTTTGGCTACTACCTCCTCTCCATCAGCTTTTCCCACTCTCCAGCACCTGGAGATAAACGTTCACTTCAGCAGACGTTACATTTCCTGCTTTTGCATCTTTTCTATTTTTAAAGAAATTCCCCCCCCCCCCCCTCCAAAACCCATCTATTGGAAAAGAACAGTTTGGACAATTTTAGTTGCTGTTGTTCTTTAGGCTCAGTTTTGATTGCTGGAGAAGCTCTTAGGTTTAGGATGGAATTTCTGGTCAAAGCAGAGGTGGGATTTAAATCCACGCCTCTCACACAGCAATTACATGTTCCAGCCACCTGTAAGGATCCAGCTACAAATTCAGGGAATCATTGTCCATCCCTGCTTAGAAAGAAGAGACTTAACCAAAGAGTCTGAGGAAGAGGCTGAGACTTAACAAAACCCAAGTCTGAGGCCCTGCAGATGTCTGTGCTCCCGCAGGGACCTTTGAAAAAGTCTTATTAAAACTTTTCAGTACGTTCTTGTTCCCAACTCAGCTTTTTTAAAAACAAGAAAGTATCTTCTCACTTCCTACTCGATCACCTAAAAAAATATATCAAGGAATTGCCACCTTAGAGCCTCTGGGTAACAGAGATCTGTACAGTCACCTGCCCGCCACAGCTTCAGCAGAGGACTGTGCAGACCATAAATTACACATTGGATTTGACCATTTTTCCTATCTTAGGGAGCTGAAGAAAGACCAAGAGGGATCGCTGGCAGTGAGAGAGAGAAGATGTTTCTTTTCTTTAGCTGTGATTTATAAATGATGATAAATGTTCAGTGGAGGACGTAAGAAAACAACCGTTCCAGCAATGGATCGCACCAACCGCACTCCAGCCAGCTGCAAGGACTGATCATCTTTTAACGAGGCACATTTAAAATCCAAGGTCAGAAAGCACTTCTCAGTTGTAATAGGGTATTGCACTCATCTCTGACTGTGCAGGAGGAAAGACCCTTGGCCCAGCAAGAAAATGCATAGAAAATTATCTATCCCCAGGGCAGCTTTCCTGGCACTCTCTCAGAGCAAAGGAATATTCCCGAACAAAAGCACCACATGTCCTCCTGAGCTCCAGATCCACATTCTGCAAATGAGGAGCTTTTTTCAGCCTCTAATGCCTGCAAAGATGGAAAGCTGCCCCTGTGAGCTGGCCCATTCCCTGCCTTGTGATGGACAGACCATCCCTCTGTCCTACGCTGGCTGGCTCAGACCAAGAGTCCACCCAGTCCAATCTCAATGTATTGGTCATAAAATAGGAATATTGGCACAAGGAGATGTCTTGGGAAAGAAAGGATGGGACAAGGATACAGATGGGGTAATACTGCACCCCAGTGGTCTCCCAGCCATTGGAGCTGTTTGGCTCTGGAAGCTTCCCAAGCTTCATCTGGTTTGTCTACTTTAGCATCTCTCAACAGATCCTCCTTTCAGGTATTTGCTCAGGCTGTCCCCAGACAGACAGAAACATCCACAATTTCCTTGGCAGAGGGCTCACACAGCCATCATTTAAGGGGGGAATGCCCTACGTGGAGGACATCAAGTTTTGAAGGTCAGAACCTCATCTACTCTAAACTTTCAGATGTCACTCTGTTTTTTTTACCTTACCTTTGAACTTGATACTGAAGAACAGCGATCAGACGTGAAGTTCTCACTGTCCTGTCTTCCCCACAGCGAGAGCTGGATGGCAGTGGAAGGAGAAAAGCCTCCACACCTTCACCAAAACCCTTTCTGCTGACTCAGAGACAGTTCTTTTTTTCTCTGTACAAGTCATAGCTCGGGATCCCTCTGCACTGTATATTTTGAGAAATTGCAGGTTTTTGGAGTGTGCATCGGTGGGCAACACATTAAACTCTCATTCCTAAAATTATGACCTAACCAGCCTTGTATAGTCTGGGCTGGGAGAAAAAGACTTTTTATAATTTCACATTCAAAGAAACGTTAGCCTTCTCCAAATCTATTTTAGCCTGTGCATGCTAACTAGATATTCCAGGGCTATAAATACAGTGCAATGCAAGACAAGAAAAATAACTTAACCCTTATGATCTTGCACAGAATTCCACACTTGGAGGAATCAGAGGAGTTAGAAAAGCAGCAGGGCTGTTCATCCCTGGTTTATGACCGAACGAAAAGCTACATGCAACGCTAAACATCCAGTTCCTGAAGCTGGAAAGCAATGTCCGTTTACCTACAGCACGTCGTTGGAACAAACAGGAGTGTAAGAACTGGTAAACCATCCGTGAAGCCTTAATTTGTAGCAAACTCCAGTATCTTGGTACCCCAGCTGTAAGGGATCAGAAAAGAAGCTGGCAAAACAAGAGGCTGTGAGCTGCTGGCAGGTAACCAGTGACTTCCAGCAGAGGGTGGTTACAACTCTCAGTCGTCTGCACATCTCTTACAAATACGCAGACAAGGGGGCACAACGCTCGCTGGCAAATTCTCAGGAAGATTTAGGAGCCTTAATCTTAACTCTTGGAGGGAATAAAGCACAGAAGATTTTCAGAATCCCTGGGCTCCCCTGTACAGTTTTGACAGAGATCTCAGCTTTCCAAGGGCTACAAACAGTTCTCAGTTCTTGCTTATTACAAGTGAAAAAATACCCCCCCCCCCACTCCTTATCTCCCAGATAAGTCCAGAACAACTGCATTAGTCATAACTTAATAGACATGAAAAAAAGATCCATTTTAGTTCAGCTATGACACTGATGCTCATAGAAATGCAATTCAGGATGCTTCCAGTGCAGGCACGGAAATGAAAACATCCAGTAGCCATAATTAACTCTTGTAAATTGCACCGTTGCTCTCTCAAGAATCAGCGTAGTCATGTTTTGTAGACAAAGCAAAACAATCATCAGAACACCTCTGTTCAAAAGGAAATAAACAACTTCACCATTTATTTGACTGCATTGTATTTAGACAGCTTGTACATTTCGTAACCCCACTGGTTTTGTTCTCATCAAAAAGGATAAAGGGACAGAAGAACATAACCCACTCCAAACGGCAGTCCAGTATTTTGAGATAACAACGTGACATTTTCATAGATGCTCACCTGATACCTGAATTCCAATATAGGTTGTAACGTTTATACAAGACCTGAAATTGTTTTAACATAGCACTGGGGCTGAGCAATGTCTTGCAGTGCCCTGTAAAACAGTCTTGAGACGTACTATGCAACGCCAATTGGATTTACACCCTCTTTCCTTGAAGGTGATGAACCTGTTCACGTCTTAAAAAAAGAACAGAATGCAAACATCCATACTGACAGGTCAGCCAACAGCAACACTTGGGCGAATTTAAAAGCGATCGAGTCCTTAGTTAGATTGGTCAATGCAGAAGGTGACGGGGAGGGGGACTGTGTTTCAGCAACAGACATGAGAAGTGACCAACTTCTCACTGCTAGATTTCTTTTGAAAACCTATCTTCACCTCTCTGCAAATCTGGAACTTCCCACTTGAGATCCAAAGAGCAAGCAAGACGGAGAACAAGATCTGTTTCTTTTAATACAAACCAACACACAGAGCTTCAGCACCTTGGTGAACTGCAGGTTACAGGGCAGCACTATCAGAACCTTTCAGGCAAATGCGCTCTTTGAGAAGCAACGTCGCACCTATGTTGCGCGGTGCTTTCAAGCCCTGCATGGGACAGCTACTTCTTACAACAAACAAACAGAATTGTATTTGAAGTTTGCTGGGAAGGGAAGCGGCTTTTTGGCAGTGCCCTCATGAGAAGCCCTGTCGGCCAACTTCAGATTCAAAAGCCAACTTAGAATTCTGACACCCACAGCTTAAAGATTAACCAACAGAAAACTTGCTTGTCTGGCTTTTCAGTTTTCAAACATCATCAGAGTAGACAGTCTAGTCTGCAATTTGTGATACAAGATAGATGAACGTACTTCTGCAGGGGGGTTGGACTAGATGATCTCTAAAGATCCTTTCCAACCTCTACCTTTCTATGATTCTAAGTCCAACAGCTGTGAACGAGGCAGGAAACCTCCCTGATCTGGCTCCTTGGTTCAAACAAACTAGAGCAGTCATTGCGTCCTGGAGCCCTCCAACGCGAAGGAGCGAAGTCTGTTTCGACTGGTTTAACATTACCAAGGTTTTTAAGTCTTAATTATGAACAAAACTTCCTGAAATGCCACCCCGAAAAACTGGCAGACCTGAGGGATTAGGATAATGTGAACAGAAGGTCTTCAATCCTGTCACAAGGCAGTAGTGGCAACATACAGGCTGTACTCTGAAGGTATCAGGCTCCAGTTTATAACGCTTTGACTCAGGCACCACTTCGATTATGAGTTTTCTTTACTGAGGGGAACAAACCCCCTCAAAAGCACAAATGGTGTCTACAAGCAGAAAACTCAGAAGGGCCAATTTGCATTAAAAATCTTTATTTTCAAATACAACTCGTGATTTGTACATGGTAAGAAATGCCCATCACCATGTGCAACTGGTCTGTGCAAAATAAGGCTTTCCTTTGAAATCCAGTTTTCCTGCACAGGGCTCTTTTCCAAATGTTACTGGAGGTAGGGGTTTTGTTGGTTTTGTTTTTAAATGTACAGTAATTACCCAAAAAAAAAAAAAAAAAAAAGAAAATCCATGACTCAAACCAAGCCCAAAGAAAAAAAAAACCTGAGTGTAAGTAAGGCAAATCTGAAGAGTCTGCTCAACTACAGCAGAGCAGATTCACTGAGTTCATCCTTTTTCACAGATGACGTCGGTTCTTCCACAGTTAACTAATACTTCCCTCCGCCCCCCTCCCCACAAAGTGAAAAAAAAAACCCAACCGATTCATAGATCCTGGGCTATATAATCACACTGAACAAGAAAAGCCTAGACATTGTAATTGCTGGGGGGAAAAAAAACAAACCAAAGAGATGGGTATTGGTAAAGCCTATGTCAGCCCGATTAAAGAAAGGAAAAACAACTAGAGAAAAAACAGAGCAAGAGCAAATGTGAGAACAAGGGAGAAAGGGAAGAGAGAATTCCTTCCCCTCAGCTTTGATTTTGGAGGGAGGGGGGGAAAAAAAAAAAATCCCCCTGCAATTTAGCTTATGGAAGTTTAGAGAAAATGAGAGCAGCTCCAAATGGATACAATACACCTTAAAATTTATTTCCAAGACCAAGAACCAAAGATTGAAGCATTTTAGAACACTGAAGCAGAGCAATCTGAATCCGAAAAAAAAGAATTGTTCCAACTACCTTAAAAATCGCTGTTTTCCAGCACTCCTACCATTCGCTTGATTTAATAAAATCATACCAATTTACATTCTTTTTCTCGATCTTCTTTTAAAAAGTCCCTCAACTCTTTTGACCAAAAAAAAAAAAGTGCATCCAAACCCAGCAGAGGTTTTACTGGTGACATCAGGTTCTCTCTTAGCAGCTACTCGAGGTTTTCAAAATAGCTTACACTTCTTGCTATAAGAAAAGAAGGGCCTTCCAAACCCTCATTTGGGAGAAGTATCCAAATTATAAAAATCTGAAATAATTTATTATCAAAGCCAGAGAATTTAAATAAAAGCAGAAATCTTCCTGCAAAGACAAATCGGAGAAAGTAAAAGAATAAAAGCATGCACTCCAAACTCAGAGGTGAAGACAAATATACTTATCTATACAGGCACTGGCAGACGCAATTTAATTGTGACTGTTACTCAATCGTAACGCACACCTCACCCTACAAGACAGTGTGGTTGTTTTTTTTTCGTTCACTGATCACTGAGGTACCAGTATTTAAGAATGGAAAATTCGATATTGAAAAATAAAACCTAAAATTGAAGCCTTCTTCCAGAAAACTATGGCAATTTTCTCTTTTTTTTTTTTGTATGAAATGTTAGTATACTGATAGGATTTTACAGTCTACCTTGGCTTTTTGTGTTTGTTTGTTTGTTTCGTTTTGCTGGAACCAGAATTCACGTTCCACATACAGGTTGAGAGAAAAAAAAAAAAAAAAACATTCACTGGGTGTGTAAATACAGTCAGTAGGTTTGCAAACGAATGGAACATAATCTTGGCTATCAACTGGCACATCTCGCTGGTACCAAAAAGAACTCGCAAGTCTGAAACGATCGGGTTTAATTCTGGACAAACGCGCCATGCCAAAGTGCAACAAATATGTGCGACACTCAAATGAGACACTGACAGAAAGAGCTGCATGGGGATTACTAAGTCCACCTGCAAAGCAATTTTGTACAAATTGCATTGCGTGCAAAGGACGACTCTGCGCTGTTTGGGACGTCAGTTGCTCGATGGGATGGTTTCTGTTAACGCAGCCATAGTTTAAGACGCAGTGCATCGACTCCATTTAAATAGTATCTGAACAGCCTCTTGTCTCGCACAAAACCAAGGTTCTCATAAAGTTTCAAAGCAGACTTATTTGTGATTTCTGTTTCCAATACGACCTTTAAGGAAAAAAACAAAAAGAGGGAACGTATCGTGTTAGAAAGCAGTTGCAGTCACACTACTACAGAAACAGCTGCTAAACTATTTCTAGGTACGCTTATTAGCAAAGACTGGAATTAATCTTTCCTCATCCTGACTCAAGCAACCCCTCTCCATTCCCACACTTAAGAAAGAAAAAGAGTTAATCAAACATTTGGGATTGTAAAATCAAGTTGCATTTGCATCGAGACTGTAGTTTGTTGCTGTTAATAGTATTGCAGCTCATTGCCCGATAGCTAGGACAAAAAAAAACCACCCCCAAGAAGAAAAAAAAACCAAACCACCCCCACCCTCCCACGCCCCAAACAGGTCAGGGTCCAAATACTACTTTGAATTTTGAATGAGCGACTGAGCTTTTGCATGCATTATGAACTTGGGATGTTTTGTTTAGTCATTTAATCGCTTTGACCTCTAATTCAATAGGTTGAGACCTAAATACAGGCTTCAGCATTCTACAGCTAGCTGTCGTGCCCAATGTTTGCAAAGAATATTTGTGCTTAACGCAAGTACTTTAAACTCTGAGTGCACACCAGGAAGAACAGACAGCTTTTCCCCATTTCCCCCCCACCCTGCGTCGATAGGACCCGCTGTGAACAGCACAGACCAAACCCGAGCGGAAGAGCAGCCCAAATTAAGCAAAGATCCAGAAGTCTCAAGTACAGGCAAAAAAACTACACTGATGTGAAGAAGTTAATTGCAAAACTGCTGTCCTTCAGAACTGTTTTCTGCTTTTTTTTTTTCCTCCAAATGCACTGAACGAGCTCTGCTGTAACTGGTTAAGCCACGCACTCACTCCAAGTGATAAAAACTTGCTTTGCCTCTTTGCTGTTGTCCAACTCAATTATTTCAGGATTCTGCTATTAAGGACAGATCATGGCAAGAAGATTGGATGAACTAACAAGCTGATTAGACTACATACAGTCCCCTGACAATGTACAGTCATGTATTGAACAAGAGTTGAGGGACACTGCAGAAAGACCACGTCATGAAAATACAGCCTAAGCCACTTGTGCAGCAAACCAGTGACTGCTGCTGGTGTCGAGCCCAATAATGGCTATTTCTAAACCAGCACTTGATACTCACTCTGTAGTTAACACTATATACCTAAAACTCCCCGAGTCCAAAAGACAGTTATCTACTCTGCCTCAAAACTCAGCACTCTTCTCTTCCAATAGAGTCAGAAAACCAGAGAACATCCCCCCCATCTGCCCAAAACGAGGAGTGAAATACGAGCCTGTATTTGCAGAGCAGTGTAAGTCAATCTGCCTTCCGGACTGTGGCCCCACTGCCTTCAGGCACACATTTTCATTCCCCCTCACCTCTTCTGCCAGCTCACTAAGCTTGCTGCTGAGCTACTTCAAAAAAAGCAACCTGGTAAGAAACCTTTCCTTTTTCTGTCCCTCTGGTTCGCTTGTGCCTGCTGCAGTCTGAGGAGTGGCTAATGTAAAGGACAGAGGCAGCCAGCACTTACATCCGTCACCTTCAAGGAGATTTTAAATCCATTTAATGTATCTATTTGACCATTACTCAAGTTTCAAGCCACTCTAACCACATTCCAATGGATAATTCCTCCTGTGCTTCTTAGTGTGAGAATGTTGGAAGAATAGGAAACCTGTGGCCAACAATGCAATAAAACTTAGAAGTAGTTCAACTTGAGTCACCGATTAAACTATTACTAGTCAGAGTCCTTAAATTACAGCAGGACAGTGTTTTGTACCTGCACCCTAATTCTTAGACTGTAAAGACTACATAGAATTGCTATAAAGCAAGAATTAAGAGACTGAATTTCTCTAGCTGGCACCTCAGAATTTTACTATCAAGTCTTGTGATTTGCTTGGGTACTCTTAAATATCCTTAATCCATTAAAACGAGTAACCATTCATTTCTAACAAATCATGGAAGTGCAACAGTTTTCCTGAAGAATGCTATTTTCTACACAATTACACGCAGTGAACAACTTCTTTATTCAAAATAAAACACAGATTTATACCAAAGAGAGAAACTGACCTGTGTAAATCCACACTGCAGAAGACTATTATTTGACCTCTTTTATCTACAAGTGGCATTTACTCTCATAAAAGTTTAACAGCATGGCAGAGTGATAGAACAAGTCTGTATTCAACTGCAAGCTCAAACACCTTGCAATGCTCAAAGACTTCCAACACTGCAGACCACTGAACTTAAGGGAGTGGCTGAATGTTGGAATTCAGGTGTGTTGGAATCCCACTACCTGAGTGAACACACATCTTGGAAGCAAATGCAAGAGATTTGCTCTGGTATTTTTAAGGAAGATAACATCCCTGACCTCAACATGCTGCCTTGATCTTGAAGAAGGGCTAAACACATGTTCCTATTATCTGAAAAGGAAACAAGAGTCGTATTTTGGACTCATTGGAGCGAGTCTAGAGGAGGCCACGAGGATGATCAGAGTGGAGCCCCTCTCCTGTGCAGGCAGGATGAGAGACTTGGGGGTGTTCAGCTCTGGGGGTACATTGCAGCTGCCTTCCAGTACCTATAGGGGCTGACAAGAAAGCTGTAGAGGCATTTTTTTTACAAGGGCATGTAGCAATAGGACAATGGGGTGATAGCTTCAAATGGAAAGAGGGCAGATTGAGATGAGATGTAAGAAAGTTCTTCCGTGTGAGGGGGGTGAGGGCCTGGCACAGATTACCCAGAGAGGCAGGTTGCATGGGGCTTGGAGCAATCTGGTCTGGTGAAAGGTGTCCCTGTTCATGGCAGGGTATTGGAACAAAATGAGCTTGAAGGTCCCTTTCAACCCAAGTCCTTCTACGATTCTAATTTTATTCAAATTTCATTATCTTAATTTGGTGAAGAATGATCTCTTCATGAAGAATGATCTTTTCAGTCAAGCTCCAAATCTTCTATCATTACATTTTTATCTGGCCTCATAGGATCTATTTTGTTGTACACGTCTGTTGAATCCTCTAGTAACACAATCGCTTCCTCCCCTGGAGGCCAGAAAAGGTCTGTTTGGATTTAACAACATTTTCTGCACAAATTGCAGCTTTCTGAAGGCTGTTACTTTCTCTTATATCTTAAATTTCATAAACCTAACATTTTATCTCAAGTCACTAATTTTAACTGGGTTAGAAGCAAGAAATCTTCTATAGTGAGAGTAGAGCGCAACGTTTCTTCTGTGTTTTCACAAAGTGAAGCAAAATACAGAGGTTTTCTTGCTTCTTCAGTTCAAAGTCTGAATGAACTTCAGTTTAGAAACCAAGTCATAGAATGAATACAGCCAAAACAAATAAGCAAATGAAGAAAGGACTCTCTCAGCACTCATGGAAGAGGTTGCTATTCTCACTTGTAAATCTGGTGTTTCACCACACTTAATTTATGAGTGCTTGCCCAGTGTTTTAATCAGTTTTAAGTGCCTTAACTTTTAAAGAAAAGTAGATTAAGAAAATCTAAGATGATAACAGTTTGATAATTTCAAATAGGATTATATAAAAAGATACATTTAATTTTCACAAGTGTGGTACTGAATTAGAACACTTACTGGTGTGGCCAGAAAAACCCACTTTAAACCACCCTGAAGTCTCAATGGAATTTCTTGTGAGAGGCTGCAATTCCTTTCCCATTCTACATTTTGCTTAAAAAAAGAGCTCTTGAAAGTCTCACTTACTGGAGTCTTATTCTGATTCGTTACCAGTTAGATGATATGTTATTTCAGTAATGGAAAATGAATGAATCCCGTGTAGATGATTTAAGTCATTTGTTAGAGAGATGGAAAGCCCACATATGAAAGAACAACTCCTCCTTTCTAATTGTGATTAAGGGATGTAACAGTTCCACATGAAGGTCTCGAGTAGTTCCATTTTTGAAAATTGCTTGTCAGTAAAGACTAGGCAAGTGTACAAAAATCAGCCAGACACCCAAGTTGCTGGAGTTGGCTCATAATTTCCTGATTTTATACAGGAAGAAAAAAATATCTTCCAAATCTTAGAGATGGGTCAAAAACTATTCATCTTCACCTGATATATTTCAATAGTTCAACTTTAGAGATGGGTCAAAAACTATTCATCTTCATCTGATGTATTTCAATAGCTCATATTTTCTATTTCTTATTGGAAACTCAGGCCATTATAATCTTGAAAACCTTTAATTCGCTACCCCAAATACTGCAATTCACTAGAATCAAGGGCCTGAGAAAATTACCAAGGTAAACAAAAAATAAAATCCAAAGATCCCTCAAGTTGTGTAACGTTAGATCCAGACACGCCAGCTCAAAGCATGCTGAAGGTTATTTCTAGTTCAACTACCCACCCCCAACATCAGATCATTTCCCTCGTTTCTATTCTAATGTAGGCCATGGCCAGCTCCTCCCCTCCACACAGCTTCCATCCCAGCCAGTTCACTTCTTCGCTTACCCCACAGCTTCCTCAAGCCAGGAAACAACCTCTGGCTATAAGGATATTTCCTCTCAGCTTTGAAACGTGGCATATAGCATAAATGGCCTCTTAGGCAGGTGACTGACCACAGAAGTGTGCACTGTAAATCACTTGTTCCATAGGCTTAATTTATTCCCACTAAATTAGCTTAAAGGGAGAAAAAAACCCCAACCCTTCCTCAATTGCTAGAAGTATTGCAGCACACTTTGAAATGCCAGCCCAGCAGTAGTGATTTTTCAACATTTTCATCTCTGGTGGTGTATAAATCTTTTCTTTTTCAGGACTCACTGCTGATACCTCAAAAGTCCAACCTATGGTACTTTGAAAAGCAACATGTGGAAGGAAACATTTCTATGCTACAGGCTATTAAGTACATTTACTGCATCAATTCCATAATTAGACTGAAGGGCAGAGTTTCCAAGCAGCCTTTGGAAATTTTTCGTAACACCCACAGCTGCCTATTCATGTTTTAAGTTCTATTCCAAGCAAGTTTCAGAAAAATAGCATTTTTTTTTTAATTGCAGTTCATCTTACAACAATTAGCAGCCTCTTTTTATATTTACCATGCTACTGGTTTTATTAAGAGATGTAGAATAATAGACATATAAAAATAAACATTATATATATAT
>WBNH01011654.1:65459-172812 GCA_013401255.1 Urocolius indicus | reverse complement strand
TTTTTAAAGTCTGTTTTAATGCAGGGGAGTAACGGATTCTTTGTGTATGAAGTGGAAAGAAAACAGAAAACAAAGTCCGGGAACGAAGGGAAGAAACGCTAGACTGGTTTTCAGACTCGCCCTCATCCCTTGGTTCGACAGAAACAGTAATTTACATTAGCAATTCCGCATCTTTAAGATAAATTACACAGCGGCGTAATAGATTTAAAGTACGCCAGATTTTTTATCATTAATTGTAAATGTGCAAAATACCTGCTGGTACTTCACTTTAGAAGAATGTAATTGGCAAAAATGGGAGGCTGATGAATAGATAATAGATCCTTAACTACCAATAAACAGTAAGCACCAGCCAAGAGTATTAGGATGTGATCATAATTATTCTGCAGCCCCAGCCAATGGGAGGAGGAGAACACAGCCCTAAAATCATTCCCGGACCCAAAGGTAATCATGAAAATACGGACACGGCTGGAACCGGAGACTCGCTCCCCCGTCCCGTCTGCGAGAGCCCGGCGTGCCCCAGCTTTGCATCATGCGACTGCCCTCCGCTTTGTTTTCCGCGCCGCGCGGTTCGAGGAGTGCGAAGGAGCGGAGGGGGAGTAAATAAGTTCGGAGGAGGGCGATCGGGACGAAGCGTTTCCTAAGCGGGGCATCTCTCCCGGACGCCCCGGGGCCGATCAAGGTAACCTCGCCGAGCTGAGAGCACCCGAGAGGTGGCAGGGAGAGGGGTGTCCACCCCCCTCCACATACAGCCCACCTCTCCCTCGAGAGCAGATGCGGTGCCCTGCGACTTCCCCCCTTTTCCTGGCTCGTTGCCTCCCCCCGTCCCCCTACCTCGGTCGGCGGCGGAGCGGGGCTGCACGGGGGCGGCGGCGCGGGCGAGGCTGCGCGCTCCCCCCGCGGTAGCGGGCGCGCTCCCGCCGCGCCGCGCTCCGATCCGATCCGCGCCGCGCGGCGGGTCCATCCCTCCCGATGGCTCTGCCCGGCGCTCGCCTCCCCTCTGACGCACTTTAAAGAGTCTCCCCCTTCAACCTCAAGGCGAGTAATAGCGACCAATCATCAGGCCATTTACCAGGCTTCAGAGGAAGCTGTTTATGTGATCCCAGCACTAATTAGGCTCATGAACTAACAAATCGTTTGCACAACTTGTGAAGGGGCCGATCACATCCATGGATTGTCTTTGGACTTAGGGAGGGNCATGTTTCAGCCCACACCCAAGCGGTGTTTCACCATCGAGTCGCTGGTGGCCAAAGACAGCCCCTTGCCCGCGTCTCGCTCCGAGGATCCTATCCGGCCGGCGGCGCTCAGCTATGCCAATTCCAGCCCGATGAACCCTTTTCTCAACGGCTTCCACTCCACTGGCAGGGGGGTCTACTCCAACCCGGACTTGGTCTTTGCAGAGGCCGTCTCCCATCCGCCTAATCCGGCCGTGCCGGTCCATCCCGTCCCCCCTCCACACGCCCTGGCCGCCCACCCGCTGCCCGCTTCGCACTCTACGCACCCGCTCTTCGCCTCGCAGCAAAGGGACCCATCCACCTTCTACCCCTGGCTAATACACCGCTACCGGTATCTGGGCCACAGGTTCCAAGGTACGTGCAACTTTTCTTCTCCCTCCGATCCACCCCTCCATCCCCCGGCCGGTCCGCGCGGCGCGGATGCGGCGGGTCGGCCGCTACCCGGAGCCACGGGCTCGGCTCGGTTGGGCAGAAGGGTTTTTGTGCCTGCCCAACTTGGGGAGCTGTCAGAGCCGAGCGTCTCCAGCTCCGGTTTGCTTTGCTGCTTTTCCCGGTTTGTTTTGGTTTCCCGGGGAGAAGGAGGGGGGAAGGCAAGGCCGGCCGGGACTTCTGCGGCTTCCTTGCCCCGATTGAAAGCAGAGAGAAAAAGGGGGGATATTTTTTTTGTTGCGGTGGATTAAAAACTACGGAGGAGGCCCTGAAAGAAGCCACCCCGCAGAGAGGGAAATGGAAGGGTCGCCAGGTTTAGGTTCCCCCGGGATAAGCGGCGGTGCTCGCCGGGCTGCCGGGGCCTCGGGGAGCCGCCGCCGCCTCCTCGAATCCGGACACCCGGGGCGGGTGAGGGGGAGTGTGTGGAATGGAAGGAAACTTAAAGAAAAGAGAAGAGAGGGGGAAAGAAAACAATCGCAGCTGCGGAGCAGCGCGGGGAGATGAGGCTGCGGCGGAGAGCCAGGGCTGGGGCAAAGGGGAGAGTCCGTCCGTACGGACAGGGAAGGGCTCCCGGCTGCCAAGCCATTAATAACCGGCTGAAGGAAAAGAACCAAATCCAAAGGCGCACGATCAATAAAATCCCCCTTGTTTAACCCTTTGCAACCGGTAGCGTCTTCTCCGAAGGGTGAGCCGATTTCTCCCGTAATGGGTCCAGCTCCTGCCTCTTTCCATACACAAACACACACACACACAAATCAGCTTCCACTCGGCGGGATCCATCTGCTACTGGTTTTGTTGGTTTTGTTTTGTTTTGTTTTGTTTTCCTCCCATATTTTTATTTATTAATTCTAAACGAAAACAAACCACCTGCAATATTCATTTCCCCATCCGAGTCGTTTTACCCGGGCTGGAAAAGGAGCTTTTTTTTTTTTTCCTCTCCGAAGCCAGGCGGACAGAGATACAAAATGGATTATTACCCTCTCAGAATAAAATTACAGGTTTCGCTCACCAAATTATTTGTCGCAGTCATCAGGCGATTGGTAAAGAGCGGTAGATGAAAGGCGGAAATGTCCTGGTGTTGAGCCACAGCCTGATTTCAAACACACCCTCCTCCTGCAACGATTTTTCATGCACTTTCACGCAGGGAGACCCTCGGTGCCTTTCCCACCTTGGAAGCACCGACCCAGAGAAGCGGTACAGAGCCAACCCGGAGGGATAGACTTACCAAAAAGCAACCTCCTCCCCCTCCCCACCTTTTCCAGCCCCCGCTCCGCTGCGATGACCTCCCCGAAGTTTGTTTCTTGATTTTGCCGCCCAGTTCAGGGCCACGGAGGCGGCAGCAGTCCCTGCTTCGGGGAACACAGCGGCAAAACGAGGGGAAAAGGCAGGAGGAAGGCCATGGGCCGAGTTTTGGGTGAGGGAAACGAGCAGAGGCCGGGGGAGTTGGCTGCCGGTCCGGGAGCGCGGCGGCCTGCCGAGGCTGAGGATGGGGGGGCTCGGTCGGGACCGCACCAAGCGCTGATCCCCACCGGCCATACCAGGAAGAAATAATAACCAAGCAAGGAAAGAAGTGAGGCTACCAGTGGGCGAGGGGAAGGGGGCAGCTGTGAGATGCAGTCACCGCAACCGGCCTCTAGCCAGTTCTTTGGCTTTATTTTATCCCGTAGTGCTCCCCTGATCACGTTTCAGTATTTGATTTTCTCTCAGTTTTCTCCTGCTTATTCCCTCCACTTCCATTTATCGGAGGAAAATTTAACTCAAAATAAGGCACGGAAAATATATATATATATATATATTTTTTTTTTCTTAAATAAAAAGAAACGGGTCAGATTTCCCCTGCGGGTAATGATGGGAGAACAAAATACTTGCGTGAAAAAAAGTCCTCTCGAGTTCTTTTGCGGAAGGTGTTTTGCTAATCTGTTTTCCTCTGATACCCAGGGAATGAAACCAGCCCGGAGAGCTTCCTATTGCACAACGCACTGGCCAGGAAACCCAAACGGATCCGTACAGCTTTCTCTCCATCCCAATTACTGAGACTGGAACATGCCTTTGAGAAGAACCATTATGTAGTGGGAGCAGAGAGAAAACAGCTGGCACACAGCCTCAGCCTCACGGAAACTCAGGTATGGGGGAAGTAGGGAATGGGGAAAGCGAAAGTATTGGGAGCTCTTTAGGAAAACCCAGCCGGCCGGCCCGGAGATGCGGGCAAAACCACGGGCAAATTCTGGGATGTTTAGGCCTCGAGACCTAAGCCGGTGGAGAGGAGTGAGGACTGTGTCCCTCACCTGGATGTTATAAAATCCACTCCCGTCGTTGAGAGTCACGGCCAGGGCCGGGGTTTGCGGCGTGGGAAGCGACGAGGTTAGGGACAGGGTTTGGGACTCCCCGCAGAGCCCCGGCCAGAGGCCTGGATGGAGGGGGAAGGGATCGGCCGTCTGCAAAGGAAAGTGGTCCTGGTCATTCTTTTGCGGGACGGATGTGATCCCCAAGAAGTAGTTGAATGTTAGGCAAAAAGCCCCCAAAACAGAAGGGAGGGGGAGGGGAGAATCCCCTCTCCCTTGGACTCTACGACAGAAATAGAGTTTGTAGGATGGTTTTGCACCCTTTTCTAGCCCTGTGCTCGGCAGCGCGAGTACGAGAAGCCTGTTCAGGGGGGCGTACAGTTGAAAAATAAAAGCAGAGAAATTATTAACTACAAGGAATCCTCCCCCCCCCGCCCCCCCCCGCCATCTGGCTGAGGGCCAGAACCGCACCGGAGACTATTTCGGTCGTCTGTCCAGAGGGACACTTAGCGATGTTTCTGCTCCGGTTATCTCGGGGCGAGGGTCTCGGTGGCTCCTGTGGCCGGACAAGCGTGAGACGCTGCGGAGGCGGCTGGAAGAGAGGGTGGGCACAGGCTTTCCCCCCCCCCCCATCCCCCGACGGCGGGGACCCACGAGCGGTCGACTCGCTGCCATCGCGTTTTTCACGCGGTTTTCTCCTCGCCGGAAGGAAGGATGGGGTTTGGGGGTGTTGTTGTTGTTGTTGTTGGTTGTTGTTGTTGTTGTGTCGGGCTTTTGTTTTGTGCCCTTCCAGAAGAGTCGTGGAAAGAGGGCTCCAGATGGAGATTGTCTCTGCTACAGTATGTGGCACTGTACTTAAAACAAAATCAAAAACCCCCAAAAAAGAGAAACAAAACAAAACAAAACAAAAAAAACACCCCAGAAAAGCCAAACTACCCAGCCGCAGCCTAGTTCAAAGTTCCCAGTAAACACAGCGTTCTCTGGGCGGATTAAGTTGTAACACTTTTTTTTTTTCCCTTTAACTCCTTTTCGTGGGGGAAGCAATAAAGAGGTTGGAGCTTTTGTTTTAAAATGTCTCCCGAACAAAACAATAAAAAGGCATCGCCACTCTTATGAGGTTCTCCGAACAAGGGACTGGTCACAGGCTTATTTCCACTGGAAAGCTGTATTTAAGGTGGTCTTTGTGCTGCTTGATTCCGAAGCTGGTTGGGGTCTTTTGTCCGGATGTCAAACCCCCAGTCCCCTACAAATGAGCTCCCTTTTGGGAGATCAGCGTGCAGAAATGAACCGTCCTCCCCTTCAATTAGCAAACTAAAAGCAAATTAAACTCACCCCTTGTTCCCCGCTCAGCTTTTTAATGGGGGACTTTTGGAGAATATGAAAATGCAGCAGAGATGTGTGTCCGGCCAGGCAAGTCTCTGTTCTGAAGAGGCAGCGAAGCGGGTTAAACCAGCTTATTAAAATGCTCCAGTTCCTTTTTCTCCCCTTGCTGGGGCCTTTATCAGGCACTTTCAGACAGAACCAGAGTTTAAACTGCTTTAAGAAAAAAAAAAAAATGTTTACCTTTGGCCGCTACGAGGAGTGTGGCCAGCCCTGGAGATAGCTCCCAGATCAATACTATCTGTAATTAAAGCACTGAAGTCAGCTGCCGGATGGTTAAGTCAGATTTATTCGGCTCTGAACAAATTCAGAGGCAGATCTTTACGACGGCACATCCAGCTTTCGCCTCACTACGATGGCTCCTGGACGGCACGTCCCGGGGAGATGCTGCAGGCAGCATCGAGAGGTTTTCTTTTATTTGGGGGCTTTTTTTTTTTTCCCCCCTTTCATTTTTATTCACTTTTCCAAGAGGAAAAGATCTCCCAGCCCCATCCTGCCGCTCCGGAACGAGGGAAGAGGCCTTTGCTCTGTTTTGCCCCACCACCCAGGCTCGGCCGGACCCGGGGGTCGCCTCGCAGCCGGTCCGACAGCCTCCGCCGTAGCCACGGGTGGTTTCGCCGCCGTTAGAGGCTTCGGGACACCTCAACAGGGTAACGAGAGCCGCTCCGGGGGTTGCCCCGACGGCGGAGCCGTGACATCCCGCCTCTGCGCAGCCAACGTTTTGTTTTCCTCGCGTGGGGGTGTCTGGCGCCACTCGCGGGCACTGCGCGGGCACTGCGCGCGGTTACCGGTGCGCGGCAGCTCCGCGGCTCTGCTCCAGGTGCGCAGCCGGCCCTGCCCGCCCCGCATCCACCGGCTGTGGGATGCGGAGCCCCGCACTCGTAGCGCTGCGGCCGCCGGCTCCTGCACGCGTGGGTTTGGCGGGCGAGGATCAGCGTGCCTCTGCCTTTCTACGAGAGGTTTAGGTGGCACGTGGGCTCCGGCTCTGCTCGCAACCCTCCAGGCTGGATTAGAGGTGCAGGCAGGGCAGGGAGCGGGCAGGGCACGGTACAGATAGGGCACGGAGTAACCGGAGCTCTGGGTAGGGTAGACGGCGGCGGAAAGCACCGGCGTCCCGGCACACGTCGGACTAACGGCCGGTGCCTTTCCTCTCGCAGGTAAAAGTATGGTTTCAGAACAGACGGACAAAGTTCAAGAGGCAAAAGTTGGAGGAGGAAGGTTCAGACTCACAACAGAAGAAAAAAGGGACTCATCACATTAACCGGTGGAGAATCGCCACCAAACAAGCCAGTCCAGAAGAAATCGACGTCACGTCGGACGATTAAAAACTGGCACTTTGGGACTTTTCAAAGCCAGGCATCCCACCAACAGAAAGTGTTAAAGGCTCACACCACCACCAACCCCCGGCGTGGCGGTGCGGGGAAGGGACACGAAGATCTTCATCAAACCTGCGTGTCCCAGCCGGGAGGGCAGCGACAGGAGGGGTCCGAGCTGTGGCATTGCCGGCACCGATCTGGCAAGGGGGGATCTGTTAATCAGAGCCAAAACACCGCGACGAGGTGATTGACAGGTATTCCGTTTCTCACAATCCACTTTTAAAAGCATAAGATGTAAAAAAAAAAAAAAAAAAAAGGGGAAAAAAAAGAGAAAAAAAAATCTTGAAAAGAAAGAGAGGAAAAAAAAAGCCGAAGCAACTTTCTCCCCCCCCCAACCAAACCACAAAATTTACCACCTTAACGGGACATTTTGCACTTCACAGTTTTTTCCGTCTTTGAAAGAGAAATTTCCATAAGCAGCCAAACCCCACACCTGTTTCAGAAACTTGAATTGCATGTGGAAAGCCGTCTGGGAAAACAAAACAAAACAGAAAAAAAAACCACAAAAAAAAAAAAGGAGAAAAAAAATAAGAGAAGAAAAAAAATGGAAAAAAATTTACCCCGGTTCCTAAAGACAGAAATGAATTGTAATTTTTTTTTTTCCCTTTATGACAGGTTCTGTGTGCTTTTTAATTTTATTTTACGAGAAATGTGCAGTCTGTAAACATTTTATGATAACTTCTGGCGTCAAAGTGTTTGTGAAAGCGAAATGAAGTAGCAGTGACAAAGCATAGTGTTCCTTCCGATGGACAGACACGGCGGGGTGGGAGAGGGGCAAGGGTTGGGGGGGGAGGGCAGGGAAGGGAAAGGGGAGGTTGGGGTTGGTCATAAGTTTTGCTGCCAAAAAAAAAAAAAAAAGAGAAAGAAATCAAATTATTTCCCCTCCACATTCGTATCCCTATCACAAAACCGGATGATGATTATTCTTTAAGATTAATAAATAGCAAAACCCAGCGACCAGATTTGTTGGTGGGGACACCTCCGAGGCGGGAGGATCCAGAGAAAAGGGACTGAAAATCGCGGACTGATTTTTAACATTTTTGTTGCTTTTTTTGGGCTTTTTTTTTTGTTTTGTTTTTTTTTTGTTGTTTCGGATTTTTTTTGTTGTTGTTGTTTGGTTTATTTTTTTTTTTCTAATGGCCATTTTCATTGGGGCAATTTTCAAGCACTGACCTTATAATATTTCGAGATCATAGAGCTACTAAAATGAAAAAAAAAAAGTGACAAATGTTTCCTTCATGTCTCCTATACCAGAATGTAAATATTTTTGTGTTTTGTGTTTAATTTGTTAGAATTCTAACACACTATATACTTCCAAGAAGTATGTCATTGTCAATATTTTGTCAATAAAGATTTATCAATATGCCCTACATTTTAAAACAATATATTTCCTCCTCCCCATCCTCCTTCCCCCCAAATTTCTCGGAAATCCGTAGTTTTCACCCCTAACCCTTCCCCATCACCTCGTTTTTAGCCGCGGATCCCCCGCGGTGGGAGCTGCGCTCCCGCGGCCGCGCCGCGCATTCCTGCGGCCAGAGGCGCGTTCCCTTTAATGAATTCACTGGCTGGTAAACAGACCTCTAAAAATAAACCGCAGAGACCCACTTGCTGTAAATAAATACCTGTACAAAATAAAACAACAACAACAACCGCAACCCCTTCCCTGGTTAGAGACTGGAGTGTGAACCGGCTCGTAATGGGAGGGTGAAGCTGGTCCACTCAGAGGGACAGAGCTTCTCTGAGCAATAATATGTATTTTATTTAGAGGGAGGGGATTTGTTCCTTTTCTTTCTTGTTTTTTGCCTCTTTTTTTTCCCCCCTCCTTTCCCCTTCTTTTAAATTCCTTCACCAGGTGGTTGCAGTGAGGAGCAGGTAGGGATCGATCCTGGAGCACAGGGGGAAATTCTGACATTAAAGACCCGGAGAGGGGAAAAAAAAAAACCAAAACCATCCACCAAAAAAAAAAGTTGCTCTAGGTCCTTGAGGAAACTAGCTGGTTTTCTGGGGGTACACAGTTGTTTTTTCATGCTTCATTTGCTCCTTAGCCTGATAGACTGCATTAATCAGTTTTATTTCCATTGATAGAGAAACCTCGTCTGCTCTGTTCGAGCTACAAAGAATCCTGCAAGCTTTTGTGAAAGTGCAAATCAGTTTAGGCAATTATCATACCAGGAATATGAAGGGGAAAGAGGAGGCATTGCCCAGTGGTCTCCTTTAATCTCTTAATCCGTGGATCCAGGGGGGCTAGTTGGACATAATTTAGGACAATCTGACTACCCTTTACACTGTGATAAGGCGAAGTTACAATGCATCGCGAAAATACGAGCTTTGTTAAACATCCTGCCTTGGAAAGTTAAGATTAGACATTCTGTGCACGTGTTGGCTCTATCGGGTACTATGTAAATTCATTTTTCTAAAAAAAAAATCCGATTTTTTTCCTTTTTTTTTTTTTTTTTTAAACCATTGCTCCTTATACAATCCCGGTGACTTTCCATTCACTAGTGCTCCAAATGCGAGGGAGGCCCAGGCAGGGTTAGGACTCCTGTCGCAATACAGTCCTTCCCATTTCCATTTAGCCTAATAATTTAGTAAAGGTATTTATTCCTAAAGGTAAAACTTCTCTTTGCGTGTCCTACCTCCGGCAACAGCTGCTGGGGCCGGTGGTGACAGCAAGCGGGGTGGACTTTTCACCTGAACTCGCCCAAATTGCCTTGTGCTCCACTTCAAGCTCATGCAAATGGCCTTTCTAGAAATTGTTTCCCATCTTGATAAACGGCTTATTTCTGCAGGAACCATATACTTTATTTTTCCCCTCTCCTCTCTCTTTTTTTTTTTTTCCCTCAAACCGTGAGGGAAGAAGAGGGAAAGAGGGGGAAAAAAATTAAGCGTCCTATGTAGCGTAACAGCAATAAAATCTTCAGAGAATGCCATTAGCTTTGAAAAAAAACCCTAAAAGCTTTATTACAAACCAAGCTTTGAAAATAGGGGGGATTAGGAGTCTGAAAGGGTCCCACAATGGTTAGAAGAAAAGGTTTCATGCTAATGAGGTTAATGCCCTTTGTATCTCAGGACTCCACAACTTCATTACTCCCTATCTCCGGCTGCACCAAGCGGCTCAGAACACTGCAATCCACTCCAGCTCTCCCCTGCCTTGCCTAGAGAAGGATTTGATAGCAGCTCTGTTCAAACTAGATAATTATATCTTTTCAAGTCGGAATTAAGATAAAGAAAGTGAAGCAAAGGCGGCTAGCCTTGATCCACTGCAAACAAATTTGGCGCACTTTCTAGTCTCTCTCCCCCTGCCTCAATAGGCAGGACAGTCAGCTTATTAGACCCTCATTTGCTTTATTAATTCATCTATTTAAAGTGGCAGGATTAGAGCGAGGGAGAGAGAGGCAGAGTCTAATGTGGGACAGTGGATGCCAGGCAACGTGGAAATATAAATATTGGCGAGATGCTATCCGAGCGGGTGTTTAAAAATACATTTTATATTAAATAACTGGGAGGGGTGGGGGAAGGTGGGGGGGAGAGGGTTTATTTCGGGTGGCGAATTGCAGGCTCGGGCGGATTTTTACGACTCTTTCGAAGGAAAACTCGTGGATGGCTGCCGCAGGCCCGCGTCTGTCCCCCCCCCCCCCAGCCACCATCCGGAGGACGGCTTGCCCCGCGGAAAGCCCGCGGCTCTCCGCGCCTCGCAGGGCATCCCTAGTCAGGTGATGGGTATATCACGGGCCGGGTAGGGGGCTTCAAGGTGGAACTCCTCTCCTCCCCACCCGCCCTGGGCTGCCCCATCTCCTGGCCCGTCCCACCGGCAGCGCTGCGCGGGTGCGGAGCGGTGCGCATCCATCGCGCACGGACAAGTGTCCGCAGATCAGCCCGGCTGGTTTTGCGACGTCTCAGTCTATCGGCCAAGGGCAGAACAACACTTTCCTCCCTCAGCCTCTCCCAACCCCCACCCCCGGCTTTCCCCGGCCCTTCTCAGACGTGACACGGCCAAGCAGCGGTCTCGAGGAGTGGGGAGTCCCGCCGATGTGCCGCCGGTCCGCCCCTCGCCCGCTGTCCGGAGGCAAGAGGCACACGAGCGGGCCGGATCCTGACCTCCGCGCAACTCCGCCGGCTCCGCATCCCGGCTCTGGCCCCTCTGGCCTTGAATTTTTAACCCTTTCCCTTGGAACAAAGCCGGCGGCTCTCGGCCTCTCAGTGGCCACTTCCCACCGGGCTGCCACGGCGTGTGGTTTGCACCCTCCCACGCCGGCACGGACAAACACCCTCTCTATGCCACTCGACCAGAGTGAGGCCAGAGGCCTTCGGAGTCCTCTCTTTGTTGTGTTTCCAAATGCTGTTTATTTACTTTCCCCCTTTTGATGGATCGCGCGGTTACTTATTAGGGCTTGGCGGAAATTAGCGGTCCCCCCCTAATTAACACACAGGGTCTCTGCCTGCCTCATCGGAAACAGGCAAAGCAGCTCCGGCCAGGTCGGATTCCCTGATAAACGGGATTCTCCCAGCCTTTGCTCACGCGTCCATCAACGGTTCAAAACCGCTTGAAGTTAATACAGCGATTGATTTACTTCTCCAAAGGGTCCCGCTGCGGGGGGGACGCGGGAGTTTAGAGAACCTCCTGACCCCCAGCAGTAACCTCTCTCCTCGCCATCCCTTCCCCTGGTGGGACACGCTGTCAGATGGGGAAACCCAGGCCCTGGTCCACGCTTGAAAGCGAAAGGGCCGTTAATCACTTCCCCTCGCTGGCTTTTAATTGGCCTTTTGCAATTAGCGCCTGTTGCAGGGAAGGCTGTGAATCGAGCCCCACCGCTAGCCCCTCCATTCCTGGGGGGGGGTCGCGGCCACCTCAGCTCCCTGTGTGTCCCCCCTCACCCCTTCCCCGCAAGGCTCGGGGCATGCGGCTGCTGCGGGCATCACTACCCGCCGAAGCTCAGCCTGCCTCACAGGTGCCTTCCCCGGCCCGGGAACAGGCCAAAGGAGCTCTCCTCCTCCCTCCTCCTCCTCCTCCCCCTCCTCCTCCTCCTCCTCCCGCCCGCCTCGGTCCTACTGCCTCGGGAGCCGCTTCTCCCCCACACGGCCCAACTGGAGCTCTGGATGCTCCGGGCGAGCATTTATAGACCCGCTCTCCATCGCCCACGGGTGGACCTGACGTCAGGAAGAACTTGATCTCGCTCGCTTTGCTCCTGCTTCTGAAACTGATCCTTGAAATGAGAGAACAGACTCTACACAATTCCCATGGCCTTGACATAAGGTACAGCGATAAATATACACCACTAATGAGCAATTACCATATAATCACCTTCCAATTAGCTCGCATAATGATGAATTAAACATTCTAGCCTGCTGGATTAGGTTTCTTACTTTGTATATTATTTACGAAGGCTAGCTTCTGCTGAGCACCAAATATCAAATTAGATAGGGAATTTTCAGTTGGGAGTAATTATGCATTCAGTGCATGCCCGGAGTTTTTTTGTCACCAGCTAAGTAAAGTGTACTGGAAGGTGGTGTCCATCCTTTTCTGTCTTTCTTTTTGGTTTTTTTTCAGGTCTTAAAACAAAGTCCACGCTTTCCCACCAATGCTCAGCACGTTGCCTCCCCCGTGTTAATCCTTCTTCCATCCCTAAGGCTGGACACACAGAAAAACGGAACGATTTCTTTTTCTTTTTCTTTTTTTTTTTTCCCTCTTTTTCTTTTTTTTTTTCCCCCCGGGACAGTTAAATAATGAGAAACAGGCAGAGGTAGGAGCTGGGCAAAGCGAAGGAGTTCTCAGGCATACAGTCCCGTGCACCATCCCTGGGAGATGGGAAGAAACCCGGCCCGTTAAACCGGACGGATAGAAAGCAGGGGGTGATGGGGCCGGGGACATCACCCCTCACTGCCCCGCGATGCTCTCCGCTCAGACTCGATGCTGCCCTCCCGCAGGTGACTGTTTGCTTTGCCATTCTGGGGAGGATACTCCAAAAAGACCTTGAGTCCCATCTAAGTTTGGTCTGGGGTTGGAGTGAGGGAGGGATTGGGGGAGAGTTTGGACAGAGGATACCGATTCTCCGCCTGGAAGGGAAGGAGAGAAGCAGCAACCTCAGGAGCGGAGGGAAGGCTGCAGAGGGCTCGCAGAGGGAGGTCAGGCACTGAGAAGGTCCCAGCTGCAGAGGGGACAGAGGGAGGGCGGCTCTGGGCGGGGAGAAGGACCTGCAGCCGCCTTGGGCAAGCAGGAACCACTCTTGGAGCTGCTTTGGCTTTTTTGTTGGTTTAAGCTGGACCCTTAATGTTTTCTTAATTAACCGTTTGATTGTGAGTAAACCTCCGCGAGGCGTTTACAGCCTGGCTATAAAGTGGGAGCAGAGCATCTCTCTGCGTCGCCTGAAAACATTCCATAGAGACTTGAAGGGGGGTAGAAATCTGTCTCTCCAGCCCCATCAGAAAACTCTGGTCTTAGCCAGCCTCTTGCTTGGGATTACCTTTTTACAAATGGGAAGCTTTTCCTGCAAAGGAGAGGGTAAATTGTTGCCACCCCCCTCTCCCCACCTCTGCTCGTCCCTGTCTGACACACTTTGAGCTCTGGAAAGTCTCAGCGGTTCCCAGGCAGGAAAGGAGAAGCCCAAGAGAACTGCGGTGCTCGGCTTCACTGGCTTTTTACCTCTCTCTTTTTTTTACCCTCCCATATAAAATTGTGTTTATTAAAAATAATACAGATATTTGAAAACAAACAAACAAAAAGCAGGAGGAATTCAAACTCATTTCAGTCTCCGGGGGAAAGTACTGAAGGAGAATGTTGGTGACCTGTCCCCAAACAGCCCTAGGTAAGATGTGGAAACTCATCTGTCAAGTCCCAAACGCTGGGAAGCAGCCGCTGATCCAAGTCTCTAGGTAGTAAGAAGTTGCTGAATTCCTTGTTTTTCGTGGGTTTCTCTCACAGTTTATCAGCATTTGAACAACCTCTTTGTGGTTTTGCTGTGTTCACAGAAAGAGCCAAGTCCCACCATCCTCCGGAAGGCCGGAGAACCCAGTCACGGCTCTTAACTGTATCTTTACATCAGCAGGTTGGTATCAGAGGCAGGGAAGAAAGTGCATTCTTGTGGGCTGTCGGAGTGAGATATTCCCCGATAAACTCTTTTGTGAGCTCATTTATGATTCACACGATCATGGCTATTTTATTTGGCATACTTATGTTGAGAGAAGACGTTTGCCGTGATGTTTAGCATCCAAAGGTGATTATACAGCCTTTTTTTTTCAGAGAGTTATCTCCCGTGTTACTCTCCGTGTCCCCGCGAACACGCTGCCTTTCCGAAGTGGTCTGGATTTGGTCATCTGTGGGCAGCCAAATGTTATCACTCAGGGTCACGAAATGGGGACGGGATGGGATCTGGAAGGGTAACTTCAAATAATCCGTGAAAAAGTCTTTTAATAAGAATAACTTTATTTCCCGTGGGATGAAAACTAATAGGAAGCCAGATACTCCCTAAAGCAGTGACTAAAATCTGTAAGGGAGAAAGAGAGAGGAAAAGAAAGAAAGAATAAGAAATAAAAAGGCAAAAGAATGAGAGAGAAAGCGAGAGAGGGAGAGGAAGAATGAAAAAGCAAAAGAAGGAAAGAGAAAAAGAGAGGAAAAGAGAAAGAGAAGGAAACAAAGAGAAGGAAATAGAGAAAGAGAGGGATAAGGAAGGAAGGAAGGAAGGAAGGAAGGGAAATGTCGTGTAGAAGGAAGAGAGGCAAATGTGTGGAAAGAAGAGAGGGAAATGTCATGCGTGGAAGGTCGCAGTGTGGAATTGAGTGATATTGTCGCAAGGACATTGTGGAAGGACATGAGGAAGGGTCGTGAGTTCAGCATCGGACCCTCTGGGAAATTCGCACCGGTTTGCCTTTGGGAAAGTCAAGGTCTTTCGGAAATCCGCTTTCTTTCCACCACTGTGGTAAAGTCTTGAGAGGGTCGGATGGGCCTTTTCTGTCGGTTTCACATATCAAATCAAGGTGACCCCAAAGAGCCTTGCGCGGCACAGCAGAGTCGTGGCTGGGCGCAGGAGCATCTCCGGCTGTGCAGCGGCGAGCACGGGCGGTGCGCAGGGCAGGGAGGGCAGGGCAGGGCAGCAGGCATCTTTCCTCTGGGAAAGCGGTGTCCAGAGAGTCAGTCCTGGGCTCAGGAGAGCAGTAAGGGAGGCGAGAGGCTGCCTGGGATGGACAACGGTGTGCTCCGTGACGGAGTTCCCCCTCCCGCTGACACCCCGCACATTGCCATGGAAACCACCGCAGCTGAGGATCAAAGTTTCGCGGTGGCTCAGCCCCGGGTGCGTGGCCAGGGACCCACACCAGCCGTCCCCCGAGCCCCGCAGCTGCTGGGAGACGGGAAACCCGGCCTCGGCCGTCGGTGGGCTGAAACGCAGCTTGGCAGCAGCTCTGCCAGGAAAAAGCCATTCTAGTGCTTTTTCCACCTTGAACACGAGAGTAAAAGATTGGCAAGGGATGGCCCTGAAATGAATGGCAGCAAACAAGAGAGATACGCTGGCCATCAACCCTCTCTCGCTCCCCCTTGCTGGGGGGACCGCAGAGAAGGGCTGGAGATGCGCAGCGGCAGGATGCGGGGCCGGCAGATGCAGGCACAGAGCTGGTCCTCGCCCTCCTCTGTCCTCCCGGGAGCTTCGCCCGTCTCAGCCATCGGCTCCTGCATCTCCCTAGGCTCCCCATCCTAGGGCTGCGGGACCTGTAGTCCCGGCCGTGTCTCCTCTCCCGCGGGACAGGGCTGCTTCTTTTTTCGGGTGTAAAGGTAAAAACTCAGACAGTCTCTCCTCTCGTCCCCATGATTCAAATGAAAAAGGAGTAAAAGGCAACATTTACATCAGTTTAATTAAGGAGGGCTCTTGTACCTTCAGGGGGATCGCATCATTTCACATGAAATATTCATACAGGAGGTTTCCCGAGCTGCTCCTTTTAATCATTCCTGCTGCCAACGAAGGACCCTGTCTTCATACATGTATGTAATTTGATTTTTAACGTCTCCGCTTTTCCATCCGCCCATGTCCGGAAGGTAAGTCCCCGTGAGGAAACCAGGGCTCGGAATCGCTGCCTATCCCGGCCGCCCCCCGCCTCCTGCCGGAGGGGACCCGACCGCCTCCCCAGCCCTCCCGCCGCTATCCTTCACCCGGGGGATGCGATGGCCAGGCCGGAGGCGCACGGCGACGGCTCCGCTGCCCTCCGCACCTGCGGAGCCCTGCGCAGCCTCCCGCGGAAGGCAGGGAGCGAGGCGGGAGGGGAGCGCACCTCTTTGACTCAGCCTCTCCAGCCTCGGCTTCTTTCTCTCCCCCCGCTCCCCCACTGAGCTGTGTCGCATTCAGCTGGGTGAATTACGGCAATTCTATATTCCTATTTAAAAGAAGAAGAAGAGGGGGAAAAAAAAAAGGGTAGAAAACAAAACACACAGGAGGAAAAGAATGTGGCGTCGACTAATTAAAACCAGTTCAAGTGGAAGGGCTGTCAATTCTTTAAGTAAATGATGCTGTGTTGATTCAGATGTTTCTTGCCGTAATTGCTGTCTGAGGGGGAGCAGTAGAGTCTCAAACCCAGGCACTGACAGTCGGTGCAGGAGGGAGGCACCGGGCCGGGCCGCATCCCCGGGTGAGATAGATGCCAGCAAGGAGTGTTTGCAGGCGGGTCATGCTGTTTGGGTGAGGAAGAAGGTAAAAAGGAGAAAAAGACTTTTACCCCTGAAATGACGAGCCCAACTCCTCATTCCTAGATGTGTACAGGCAGACTTATCTATCCATCACACGTTTTATTGGGTGTTGCCAGCTGGGGTGTTGGGAGAGAAGTGCATGTTAAATGATGCCATTAGGCTATAGTGCAACAAGCGGAGACGAGGTAATTGGCAGCAATTCTCAGACCTGGTCTGGTGACCTGTTAATCTGTTGCCACCAGCACTCAGCCAAGGGGAAAAAAAATGGGGAAAAAGTCTTTTGACTTATCACAGCCCTGGGCAGCTTATGACTGTTCAACTCATCAAGAAAGAAGGGTTTCTGGGGGACCTACATCTCTGTTCAGACTGTTACACCATTTGCTGAGCATAATATATTGTCTCTGGTTTAATTTGCTCTCCCATTTTGGGGGATAATTTCTTCCCTTCATTCATTTGGATCACATAAAGTTTGGCACCAGACTGTTGGAAGGATGAACCAGAGGGTCTCTGCAGAGCAGGGAGCATCATTCAGCAGCTTTGCATTTCAATCCCACAGAACCGAAAGTGACTAGAAAGTAACCGTGTGATGGGAAAGTTTGAGATGTACATGGACCCTTCCAGAAACTCGGCTCACATAAACCTCCTTCCTTCATTCATAATAAAGTTTGGAGGGAGTTGCTGTCCCACTCACACAGGAGGGACTGTTTGGGTGGAAGGCTTTGTAGAGCGCTTGGATCCCGGACCAAACATCCACAGTGACTGAAGGTGTATAAAATAAACTTAAACAGGCTGAAACCAATTGTTTAAAAACAATCACTTCACAAGGTTACTTGATGTCTGAAAGAAGAGATAGGCCTTTGGGTAGCTTAAAGGAAAACAGATTTTTCACAGGTGACTTGGCCATCAGCGTGTTTTGGAGAGTTCAGTGTGGAAACCACAACTCTCCCCAAATTAAAATTGTTCTACAGAAAGCAGCAATCAGATGGGACACACAGAACTACCATCATGAGGTACTTTTTCAGCACTGAAGTGTGCTTGAGTTTGTTTTATTTTACTGCAGCTTTCCAGCTTTCCTGGGTTTTTTTATTTCTTATAAACTGAAAGGATTATCAGGAGACCTCCCTAAAATGTGGTCTTGTGATCTTGCCACAAATACAGGGCTCAGACCAGTGGCACTTACTCAACAGAAACCATCACCATTTCTGAAACAGCTGCTTGGTTGCACACAAGGAGATTCAGGGTATTTTCCTTCATCCATAATATTTATTCAAGTAGGGAAGTTTAAGACTTTTTGGTGATGAACCATTTTTTCTCTCTCTCTCATACACATAGAAAAGAGCTACTCAGAGAGCACTTGGGTTTGGGTCTGAATCAACCAATAAATGATGCAGATGGATTTCATTGCTTCTACTTTTGCTACATATAACAAATCAGCAAAAATATTCGGCTCAGTAGTAGAGACAATATAATATTGGAGGAGTCAAACATGAGAATGAAAGAAGTGCTCATTTTTTCCTGTAATGTGACTGATGGCTGGCTGAACAACTGTGGTTTGTATCAGACCTTTCCCTTCATTTAACATACTTCTGCAAATCTTGTGAGAAAGCCCAAAACATTAATACATGACAGAATTAAAAATAACTCCCTTAAAAAGACCAAATTACATGCTTTGGAAAGTTCCAGCTCTGCACATCTCATGACACTATTTTAATGCTGAAGAACTGTGTTGTTTTTTTTTCTTACAAGAAATGACTGCAGTCTAGTAGCAGCTAAACCATTCCAGTGGGTATTTGGGCTATACATTAAGGGACAGTAAATCTATATGCTCTAAAATAAAGATTTTACATCTTATCTTACAAATGAAGATCAGTAAATTGTGGAAGAGTTGCACACGTCTTTATAGCCCCTGTTCCACACTGGCACTTTTCCTTACTATATAATATCTGTCTTTTCCTGCCTATCCACTGTCACCACAGAGTTATTAATTCAAGATAAGGTTGTTTTTCTGAATGGACTTGTCAGGTCAAATCTTGTAAACCTTTCTACTTCTGGCTCAGGGATGAAGTGTGATTGAAAGGCAGTGAAGGCAGCTTTGGGTGGGGATGCAGAAATTTGTGCAAAGCTTTTAGCTGTCATGCTGAGGCGAGTGGAAGAAGTCACCTTTTTGGATTTTTCAAGGGATAGGACTTACACTTTGTGATAAAAGAGACTGCCTGATGTCATGACTGATGTCAGAAGCCTCTACATTCACTGCTGAGATGCCACACAGGTGACTTTATAGTAAGAGCCCTTTCAGCTAACAGCATTGTAGATATAACACTGGTGAGATTAAGGTGCTCAGGCTACAAGTATGCCTTTCTGATTCTACATTCCTGTGGCTATTGGAGTGTCTGTCACTTTATTTTTGTGCTGCTGACTGATAAAGGCTTTGTGATCCACACAGAAGAATCTTCTGTATAACACAAGGACCACTACCAATTATGCATCTCTTGGACCATTTCCATTTCAGACCATCTCTTCCAGAGATACCGATCCACTGCTGATCTGCACAGTTAGTGATTTACCACGGGAAGGTTGATGTAGCTCCTTTGTTTCTCCATAAGTGACTGTTCCTAGAGCTTGCCACTGTCTCAAGGACATATCCTCACTCATGTACACTGCAGAACACACAGCCTGATATCAAACTCATTTCCTCAGCACATGCAAAGCTCCTTTCAGAACCTGAAATTTTGGATCTTTTTCCCACTTAACTCTATTTAGCATTTAAGTGAGATACCTTCCACTTAAACTAAAATGACCTTCCTTTCAATAAGTAGCAACTGTGTATAATAGGAAGCAAGAGCTTTCCATAGGAACCTGAGACACAGCCCACTCAAGTAAAGATGAAAACATTTTACCAGGTCCTAGATCAACCCAGAGTATTGTGAGAAGAACACGAGCTCTGCCCCCAATGTGTGCAGCATAATTTCATGTGGCCCATGGTACAGACCTGAGTGGCAGATAAAAGTCTGATCATGGCCCAGTGTCCTGCTGGGTGTGGTGCTCTCAGGGGCTCTACAGAGCTGACCAAATCCCCAAAGGCTAGCCTCAGGCTGGCTGGGAAATTTGGTTTATGCCAGCTGAAATTTTGGTCCCAGTGTATAAAACCTGGGAATATGAGCTCTTTATTATCTCTTAATAAAAAGAAGCTCTTTAGCCTCTGAGGGGACCAAGTAGACCACCTTCTAATGCCTGCTCTATGGTATCCTTTGGCAGAATGTTGCTCCCTCATTCAAATAAGGAGATGGATACCTGCTCTCAGGTATTTTCAAGCTAGTTTGGCAAACCAGGAAGAGAAATCCTTTTGCTTTGTATTTGAACAGCACATAGCACAGCAAAGTTCTGGTCCATTCCTGGAACTGCCAGGGACTTCTACAGTACAAATAACAAGTACATAATGCATCTGCTAGAGAGCTCACAAACCTTTCATGTTATTTATGTACTAATCTGAACAGTGTGGGCCAGATTTTGATCTTGGTTATTCTGGAGTAAATGAGATATGGGTTTGGCCTTACATCCATAAGATCTATAGTCAATCAGTTTTTCTAATGTGCTCATCATGGAAATATCTTGGCATTCTGCATCTGGCCCACTTCAGTGTGACTAGAATAGCAAAGCATTATATTAAGCAAACAGAACAGTTTGATTTATAGATTTGTGGTAAGAATAGTTCAGTTTTCCAGGGTGTTCAATTTAATTAACATTCTCCAGGGAAAAAACTGCTATTGTTTCCCTAACCACATGCCTTCCAATACAAAATAAACTCTTGCTGGTGTGTATGTGCTGCTTAATTATCCTAAATGGTTCCTTTTGAAAGTTGTCTATTGACCTGCTTCTACACTTCACAAGTGGAGCATATCCTATTCACTCATGAGTGTGTCTCTACCTGCACTTCACAAGAAAGAGATACCAGATGTATTTTAACACTGCCAAAACAAGAATACAACCTGCTGCATGCAGCATTTCCAAGTGGTACGTGGCATTAAGGCTGCAAGCAGAATTTATAAAGCCAAGTAAATTGCAACAATACCTGCAAGTCCTAAATCCAATTGCTGTTAGGTGTTTGCAGATGTCTGATGATAAAACTACAGTGAGGGATTGTGCTGGTATGCTACGGGAGCACAAAGCAGGAGAGTAAGGGACAATCTACCTGTCTAGCACACTAGAGACCAAATCTTTCTGCCAATATTCACCTTGAGCTGTTTTTTAGATTGGCTAGCTGCAGTAAAAGCAGATCCTAGGCACTCAGGCCACCCCTTTCTCGTAGGGTTGTGTAAATCAATATCTCTGGCACCAATGCAGTGTCTGACCTACAGTCTCCATCTTCCAGGTGCTCTTGTTGCTTCTCAAGAGTGCCGGGATTCAGAAGAAGGAGATGGTGGAGCTGTCTTGACTCCATTTATTCCAGCACTTAAGTGGAAACAGAACTGGGCCCAGTGAGCATTGCAGTGTGGGATGACAGGAGGGCGAGTTTTCGTGTAGTTGAGTCAGTAGTGAGAGCTGGCTGTAGCCGGCTCTGACTGAACACAATAAACAATTCCACTTGCAACATACTGTACTATTTAAGGGCGCATAGATGCCAGTGGGAGTTTTGCCTGAAGAGCAGGCAAATAACAGGTCCTTATTCTCTATCATGTCTCATGAAATATCCCAGCCCCACATGTGTTGCAGAGGCAGATAACGAAGCATTGGTGAGACGAGGGAGTTGGGGAGAGGCAAGCAGCGTGACACAGCCCTGCCTCTGCCTCCCCACTGCTGAGGGGCCAGTCTCCCTCTGGCTGGGGAGTTCCCACCCGTGCTGGAGCCATTTGGAAGCTGCTCTGTGGATGGCATTGTGTGGGCTGGGGAAACTACGCAGTCAGGACCTAGAAACTATGGATTAACTCCATAAAGTAAATGATGCGATTGCAACGATTCCCTTGAGATGTAGCATCTATTCATCTCTGCCACTGTGTCTCCACTAGTTTTGCTTTCTGATGTCACCAGTTTTTTACTTCTTTTGTGTAAAAAAAAAAACCAATCTAAAAAGTATCCAAACTTTAGGGAAAGATTAGTAATATTTTTCTCTGCTGTGCAATGTGCAAGCAATTTATTGGACATCTCAGGAGACAAGCTATATGCTGCTCTCCTCCTGCAGTACTGCATAAAGCAACAGGTTAAAAGATATTCATATACTCAGAGGATATTAAAGAATAAAACTTGTCAAAACAAGCAGCAGATTTCTTCCTAATATTCTTGTATATAGTTTTCATAAATGTGGAGGCAGCTTTTCTGAGAAGCATATTTTAAACACATCTAAATTATATTAAGAGTCAAGGCCCAATTTGGTAACAAGCTGCGAAACATCAAGGGTTCTTTTAATGAAGAATTCACGCTGGAAAAAAAATATGTCACAAGACAAATAGATGCTTCCATGATTACTAACCCTTTGCTCCCCATGCACTGATTAAATGCAAATCCAAAGTAAGGGATTCAGGAGAAGTCTTTTACTCCAAATAGCCATTTGGGCCTCCTCTGATCGTACACAGCACTCCGAAACAAAGCAGCATCAGCAAAGATGCCTGAGGTTTGATTTGAATTTTGCTCTAGTTGACTGATACTATTTATACCCTGGGCTAATCAGAACCAGGGCTGTTTCATCATACTAAATGTCAGGAAAAATATATCATGTGCATCAAGGGAGAAATCTTGGCCCCGCTGAAGTCAATGGCAAAACTCCCATTGATTTTGCTGGGGCCAGGATTTCACCCTGAATAAAAACTCATGTTTTGTACACAGTTTAAATGGCAATGAGTTTATCTGTGAGCGCTTTTAAGAATTGTTTTGGTGGAAACTATATTACTGAGATGCAAGCATATATTTATTTACCCTTTACAGGGCAACCAGTGTTCACACGAGCGGTGTGAAGACATTTAAGTGAAGTCCCTTAAGGCTGAAGTTATATGATATGCAACTGGGCAACTATTAGAAGACATAACTGAGTATGATTCAGTGTCTTCAAACACAATTTCACTAATAAGCTCCTGGGTTTGCGTCTGGGTGATCCAAATGCGAACATTTTTCCTTCTGGATGACGTAATAGCTCACCAGGACTCCAGTGCAACGGATGTAACATATTTGATTTGATGAGGCTGTTGGACATGAGTAGGAGCTTGCAGTTGTCTCTCTGTCTTGTTCTCACACTAATTGAACACAGCCCCACGGCCTAGCAAGGCTTGCCGGGACCGAGCAGCCATGGAGAAGACCTGCTCTCTCTGGTGTTGTCCTTAGGGCTGGAGGTGAACAGAGTGTCACTGCTGGCTTTCAACATCATCAGAAAGATTTGTAGAAGGCTACAGCTCCAGTCTTATTCCTGTTTTAAAGCAAAGGAGTCTTGTCCTTCCTTGTTAGCCTAATACCGAGCAAAATGTTAGGATTTGGAAGCTTCCATATTTGTAGAAGTCACATTCTGCTGAGACAATTCCCAAGCAGAAACGCAGGCTTGTTTTCACTGGCTAATTAGTTCATGGTGCATATTTCTTCAGCTGTGTATTTAATACTTTGAAAAGTGTCATGGGATCAAGGACTAGCTTTGCATTTCAGTCAAAGGAGGAGCCAGTGGAAAAACACTCAGATGTACATGAACAACATTAAGTGATTGGAAAGTACTATGTCCATACTTAAAAGTGCTTTGGAAAAATATATTGAAGTCAATGAATCTCACTGTTAAGCAAAACTGAAAATTTAGTCTACAAAATGTTCCCTCATTTTGATCAAATCTATTAAAATTTAATCATTTTCACAGTTTTGTCTGAAAACCACTCTGTGGAATCGCTTCAGTGCTATCTGCCCATCTTTGCACAGACACCATCAGTTACTGAAACACTCAGGTTTCCTTTGAGTTTAGAATGGGTCCCTTCCAAGTGTTCACTTAGTCTAATCTTGCTTAAATTATGTGAATGGACAAAATTATAGCCTTTGATGCTATGTTGCAAAAACATTTAATCTATTTTGTTTTTAGCTCTCCTCTGACTGGTACAAGAAACAAAGCATGGGAAAACAGGCAAGTCAGTGACTTATGGGTGAGTGGCTAGTCACATTTGGAGCTAATTTGTTTTCCAAACATTTATACTTCCTCAGAAATAGCTTCTCCAAAAGAATAGCTCCTGGGTGGGTAGAGTACTGGTCAGAGAAGAGGAAAACATGACATTTGATGTAGTCACCTTGATTAAGGTCCTGTTCAATTAGGTTTAACAAGACAGGGTTAGAGAACCATCCTAAAATATGCCGAGGAGAGGAAAATATTAAGGAACAAAGAAGCCTCTGGTCTCAAGGGACCAGAGAAAAGAATTTCAATCCATCTTGATGAATCAGTATAACCACAGATTGATGGAGAGACAAAAATGGGATAACTTTGTCTCTGGGGATTGGTGTTGAGATTAAAAAAGCAAACAAAAAAAGAAATCCTTTCACTTCTAGACCACTAACCTGACTCTATAAACCAGTTAGTCATAATGATCTGATAATTATTGAATATGTTCTCTCTGGAACAAGCTGGTGGTCTCAATACCAGCTTTAGAAGGCATGTGACAGTACTTAAAACAACACATTTCTGCTTGGCATTATTATTGGCCATCTCCATAGGAAGGCCAAAGGACTGGTGGAACAAGCAATTAATAATGGTAAAAATCCCAACAATAGTTAATGTTGTTGTTTATTATTATTATTATTAATTCACAAGAGGAAATTATTGAATTGTCTGAGGACAGCAGCAATTGTACAGCCAAATGGGATTTCTGTAATGCAGGGCTGAGATGCAGGATGCAAGATGTGTCTGGATTAGGGAAGCATCTGTGGCTGCTTCTAACTTGGCTAAAAGAGGGCTTCAACCAGGGTTGTCAGTGCTTTAGAGCTAAAAACATCAGCTACTGCTGCATGAACCTAGAGTCCAAACCTTTGGAGCCAGGGGCTGTGGCAGCTCCAGCCCTGCCTGGAGATGCTCACCTACGGGTTGCATCCTGCCTTCTGGCTTTCCCCCAGCAATCCAAATCTCTTTTGCATGATGACTCCTTCAGAAGATGACACAACAACTAGGAAACTGATGTCTTTCCACTGCATTAAGGCTAAGCAAATGTTGTGTAGTCTGCAGTGGGCACTCTCTTCTGCCCCAGCTGGGTTGATAACACACCCTGACCACTCAGCTCTACTTTTGCACCAGGTCTGCATTTGCTTTTCCATCTTATCTAGATGAACAGAGTGAAACTGTCGTGAAGTCCATCTCTCCCAACTCCTTTGTGATTATTGTGATGTTTAGAAAGAGGATTGTCACCGAATCCACGTTAAGAGTTGGAACATAACACTTCATCATTCCTATGTTGGCCCTAAGGTGGTAATTTAAATGGGAGTTGTATTCTATGCTGATTTATGGTGGCTAAATTAATGTAATAAAACTTTCCAGGTCCTTTTCATGTGTATTATTGATAAAAACACTAACTAAAAGAAATGTGAAAATCCATCTTTATGAACTTTAATACTTGATGTCGGCATCTGTTTTTCATTTAACGAGATGACTGAAATGAATGTAACTAAGAAAAACTCAAACAGCCAAATGTGTACATATCATTGCACAAAAATGGCAATTTCATCACTCACTGATAATCAGCCCTGATTTATTTAAACTGACTTTGAGGGTCTGACTTCATTTCTCACCCAGGACTTGAGTTCAGCAGCAGTTTTCCTTGAGCAGGGTCTTCAAGATCTGACCCAGACATATCCATTTGCAACAACATTCACTGGGAAGGACTTTCTACAGTGTAATAGCAGAGTGAATCAGAAGATTTAAGTTTCTGTTCAGTCACAGTCTTCTGTGCTTTGACATACCTTTAAGACATTTACTGAGCACAAATATCTTTTGCACTATATTATGACAAAATAACCTGCTTCTGAAAAGACACCACTTATCTGTGTGAAAAAAAACCTACCTTTTACCATACATCACATGTAAATATTGCCTAAAAGATTAAAGAATGAAGATATCTGAAGACAAGAGTGTGTACAATGCATTATTCAGCACCATAGAAACACAGTGTGCAGGAAAAGAGGAGAGACTCTGGAGACTGGCTTGGTTGTTATTATTGCTAAGTACAACTGAGACGTGATGCTGAAGCTGGCTGGGCTGCTGTTTGTGGCCAGGAAGGACTTATGAGAGGTGTTGCATTGTAGTGGTTTAACCCCAGCCTCCTGGCAGCACCAGGCAGCTGCTCACTTCCTTCCCTGCCCAGTGCAGTGGAGAGGAGAACTGGGGAAAAAAAAAGTCAAACCTGTGGGTTGAGATACGAGCAATTTAGTAACTAAACAGAAAGAAAATGTAACACTGATATTAAAAAAAATAGGGAATATAATAAAAAATAGATAAACAATAAATGGAAAAAAAAAGCCCAGGTGGTCCTCAATGCAATCACTCAACATCTGCTGACTGATGCCTGAGCAGCAATTAGTGTCTCCTCACCAGCTCCCTGAGTTTAAATACTAGGCATGATAGGCTATGGTATGGAATAACCTTTTGGCTAGGTGGGATTAACTGTCTTGGCCATGCTCCCTCCCAACTTCTTGTGCACCTCCAGCCTGCTCACTGGCAGGGCAGGGTGAGAAGCACAAAAAGGCCTTGGCACTGTGCAAGGACTACTTGGCCATAACTAAAACATTCCTGGGCTACCAATGCTGTTTCTTAGCACAAATACAAATCACAGCACTGCACCAACTACTAGGAAGAAAATTAACTCTATCCCAGCCAAGACCAGGACGTGCGCTTACTATGTACTGCACATGACTTTGTATGTGAACTCATCACTGACACACAAATAGGGTGGTGCAAGTGTAAGGGAAATAATTTCTCTCTGTGCATGCTGATGGAGTACTTACAGTTGAATTAAGAGAAAATCCAGCTGGTTACCTCCCCAGATGCAGAGATTCCTGGAAAAAGAACTGATGCAGCTCTGCTGTGCCAGGTAAGGATCTGATTTAAAGCACGGGCAGGTAAGGGCAATGCATGTATGATTGCTACCCTCTTTCCCTGGCACAGCACTCCAGTTATGCTGTAGCTGGAGCTGAGCTTTGCAATTACATTGGTTTCCCTTTCCTCTCTTGTACAGTCATTGACATTTCCTGTAGAGTAATGGGAGATGCCAGCAGTTTTCCAGCATAAACCCACCTCAATGACCAAAAACATGGGCTGAATTCTTTCTTGGAACAGTTTCTTGTCATAATTGTGCTGACTTTGTACTCATGAATAATGGGACAACTGTAATGGTCCAAACAGAACAAACTTTGTGCCAAATTCATTACTCAGGCAATAGCAGTAACATCATCTCTAGGTGCTGTAGGGAGAGCTGTTCACCATCTCATAACAGGGCTAGGAAGCCTTGGCTGATGACTGACATTTGGTTGGGATGTGCCCCTCAGTGATTCCCCAGCTATTCCAGAAGCTTTTCCTAACAATGTTTCTTTCCAGTTGTGCTTAATGTGCAAAACCACACCTGCATAGGCTGTGGAACTTAATAGGTCTGGATTCTTAGGAATTTTGGACCTGCAGCCTTCAAGGAGCCTTGGGAGACTTATCCATGCTCAGAATACATCCATCAGCTCCTTACTCCAAACAAATCCTCCACCATCTGCCTCATTGCACACCCTCTGAAGCCAGTGGGAGTCCTACCAGATAATTCAATAGAAATTGGCCCAGGACTCACCTAAAAACACACCTGTTTCTTTCCACATAAAGTGATAAGCTGCAAAGGTTTGGGTTTTAATTGGGCACTTAATACCAGCTTTGGCAGGTGATTAAACTGTGATTTACTTCCAAGGGAGATAAGAAGTAAATTTCTAAGGAATTCTGGATAGGTGGTTTAACTGCATGGTAATTATACAGAGACATTTTTTTTTTTGGGAGAACTGGGCAAGTTAAGAAAGAATCAGAGCTAAAGAAGGGACTTATTTTCCTTCCTACACTCAAAAGACTACAGGAGATTAGGAAAAAAAAATAGTTAAAACAGTGTTTAAGTAGTTAGAAAATAAAAGATTCTGAGTGGACATAAAAATTACTTATGTTCCTCATTGGCTCCATATTAAACATTATTTCCACTCCTACTGCAATACAAGTGGCTAGTGCTATCAGAACATCAATGTATACAAATCAAACAATACAGCTTAACTATCCCCCATGGGCAAAATAAAGAGGCATGAAGTAGGGACTTGTCAGTCATTGAGACCATTATTAATAACAGCCACAGTTTAAAGAGCGTGGGTTCTAGTACTTGCAAACAGGAAGCTGCAGCACTCCAAGAAGAAAGCAAACATTTCATTGCCTGTAAAGCAAGATTACATTTCAGAGGGTGAAAAAAAGAGATTTTTTTTTTTTTAGTGGAAATAAATTAAACTTGATGACTGCAATGAGATCTGGGACACCAATAAAGTGGCTGTGCATTTGGCATCGTAAAAATACAATAGTATCAAGTTTTGAATTGAAATTCTGTAATTTTTATTATAAATATTTATGTTTATATTCTCTCTATACTATGACAAAATAGGGAAAGAGAACAACAGTTCAGACTGGTCAGAGAATGTGTTTCATTTGACACACTTTCCTGGCTTCACAACAAGGTTGTGGTATTTTGCAAGGAGAAATTAAAGTAATTTTTCAGCTACATGCTTCTGTTTGACTGAGGGAGATTATTTCAGGCTTCCTTGGGCTGATGTAAACTATAGTCCTCTATGCAGAAGGCATTTTAAGGGTTTGGATAACTCTATGAAGACAAGATGGGGCCCAAAACTGTTTATCCTCAGTGTTCATACACTGACTGCACTGCTTTGAGTATGCATAAAAGTGGCTGAATGTGGCTGATGTTTTGGGCTAGACTATCCTTGTTGAACTTTTATTTTCCTCTGTCCTGTTGGTGTTTCCACAAATATAACAGGAAAAGTCTGCTCTGGTGTGTAACTGTGCTTCTGCCCTTTCGGCACAGCACACCAACTGAGAGTGGAAGGCAGCAGTCTCAGACACAGACACAACTCAAAGGGGTTTTCTACCTGTCTCCTGGTACTTCTAAGTTACCTATTTTTCACTGGAAAAAGAAATATTTCTCCTTTGTACTTTCCTTAGGAATACTGAAAAGATCAGCATCCTGTATGTTTTGTGTAACTAGGTCAAAAGCTGCAGCAATTATCTAATAATGGCATGGCAAGGCAGTATTTCAGGACAAGGTGTTTCAAGGCAACAACTTCAGTCGTGAGAATGACAATGGTATTTATTGCAGGAAATCCCTTGCAAGAAAAATATCTGCTTGTTACAGACAGCAATAAAGTAAAAATTTTGCCCTAAGCATGTCTCTTCCTAAGGCAGATCAGTAACTATCTGGACTGTAGGAACATTAAAATACCTGTAGCTAGTTAGAATTTACAGTTCTACAAAAATGTTGTCAACAGCATGTATAGGTGCTTTAGAGATAAGCAGGTATTTACCCGAGATTTATGGATTATGGTATTCTGTTACATCATAAAATGTGGGGAATTTGAGTGTGCAACTGTTTAACTGGTCAGCAAAAGGCTCTTCTCATACTATTAGGCTGTGCCATACATCATTCCTAAGGTTATTTCCATGAAAGGTCTCTGGAAAAGGTGTTGTATATCACAAATAGCCTATGACCTCAGAAGTCAGACTAAGAGCACCTTTTACTCCATTAGCAGTTGAAGTGAATAGCATTTGTTTTTTTCAAAACAAAGCAATTATCTTGAGGTTTGAAATATTTCTTCCAGATTGAAGCCACAACCTCAACATTATGATAATGCTGCTGTTGTAATCAACTTTATTTCTGAGACTGATGATTCATCATACACTCATGTGCGATTTTCTTGTGCATTAGTACAATACGTTAAAAACAAGGGGACTTACATGTACTCATTTAAAATGGTTTGAAGGGAAAATCAGCCACACTCACCTACTGCTTTCTTCCAATGTACTTCTACTGCTCACTGACCTTGTTGAAGCCAGGATCTTACCTCTAAATTTCCTAACATGCAATGATATTAAATGGGACACCTGAGGGACACTGTTGATGTGGAGCTCATATTGCCTGCTTTTATATATTGCATTGCTCTGAAAACACGTGAGACTTGATGGTAGAGGTCAGAAAGGCCAGAAATAGCAGTGGAAATGATACATATTAAGTACAGTCAGGTAATTTGGATCCGTATCTCTGAAGATGATCTATCCATTTGCAAATTCTTTTGTGTTCTTCACTTCCTTAGCCCTGCTCAAATGACTTGGTCTGGCCATACCTGTCATCTTGCAAAGCTTGAGTGGAAACTGGGATATGGATCTTCTAGTGGAACCATGATGAAGACAGATTGCCAGGGAGATTTCCCTGGGTGGGATGCTGGGATGGGGAAGATCAAAAGCAAACAGAAGAGGAAGTTACCAGAGAGACCAATCTCCAACCTCTGTGGAGATTTCAGTGCATCTTCTCATCTCTTTTCATGGGCAAGAACACTAGACACAAAAAGAACGACTTTATTGCTGGAAAACATCTGAAGAATGAAGCAGCAGAGGAACCAATCAGCACAGAGGAATTGCAGCAGCCAACGGGAATGCAGGGATTTGCATACCTAGAATGAAGCTGCCGGGAAAGAGCTGCGAAAGGATTATGTAAATCCCTGATTGGGTGAGCGGTGGCTGATTGCCAGAGCAGGGGGATGCACACACAGCTCTGTACCTGGGCAATGATTATGCAAATTGCACACCCACAGCCAGAGTGCAGGGCAATTGGCTAAATGAGAAAAAACTGTGGTTCTGCATCAGTAAATGTGCAGCATTCAGCACCCAGCTGATCACACCGTGCTTGGCACGGCAGAAACAAGAGCGTATGCCTCTGCCACCCCTCACACAGCTCCCTGGGATCCATCTAATGTTTGGCTGCTGGGGTGGCAACCGAACATCCCTATCAAGTAGGACTAAATGTTTGGACGCCCACTTTCCATTTACTGCAAGTCTGACACCAAAGGGATAAGAAAATAGAAGCCTGGATGAAAACTTCTCCATGTCGCCTGCAGTTTTTTGATCCCAGGGAAATTCTGCTGGTTGTCAAAGAAAGGATTTACTTGCCTAGCAGATGGACTCCACTCTTTGCACTATGCATGGGAAAGATTTGGAGGCACCAGGGATGTAATTAAACCATCTGATTTTTAATCTTTATTCTGATGTTTTTAGGAGTGCAATGACATCTCAATTTATAAGAAGATAAATCATGTTCCTGACATATTTACAATCAAAGTGTAACATTCTGAAGTTTATTTTAATTGTTTTTTATTCCAGTATATACAATTATATGCCTCTGTGTGCAATTCAGCATCAGTTCACAAATCCAGCATAGTAGTATATCACTAGAATTTAATGTTGTGCTGAAGAATCTTAATTGTTTTCAGGAGCTTCTCACAAAATACATTTCATTCCCATGGACACTTAAGCCTGAAACACCTCTATAATTCTCACTGCAGAATGCTGGAAAGACATGACTCAGAAATCCTGGAAGATACACTAATTACATTGTACAGCTAATTGCAGGGTGGTATTACCACTCTGCAGTTTCCATAGCTTACTGGCAGATGGGTGATTCGGATTCCATGATGACTGGGCCAGTTTAAAAACAGACTATAACCAAAGAATAGCTGGAGATATTGGAAGAAAGGGAGAAAATTGTCCATCTCGTACTGTGGCACGACATAAGATCCCCCTGAGCTTGTTGGCAATCAGTTCATATAGGCAATGATGGCTGTACAGTCATATAAATCAGTTCATCAGTACACCAGGACTATAAGCCAATTTCCCAGTAAAGTCCCTTCCAGGGAGGAAAAGAGTAAAAAAAATCTCCATGAAGTTTTCCTCACTGAATTTTCTAATTATTCCCCTGGGTGGGCAGAATCCACTTCTGTGTGTAACAGGTTATTGGTGATATCGACAAATGTTGTTAGCCCGGGGGGACCAATTAATTTTAACAGAGCCTCTATTGAAAAATCAAGGAATGAGGCCAAATATTATTCCAGAGAAAATCAGTGAGTGATTACATCTGGGAGAAAGAAATGGGAAATACATAAACACGAGGCAGAAAGGGAAACTGTCCTGTAGGCAGGACAGGGTGCACAAGCCTGGGAGAAGCTCAAAGTTCCATAGTCCCTCCACTCCAAAGCCACTTAGTTTATTTTGCCACATTTACTCTGAAAGCTTGTTACCCACTGCCAAAGGATGGATTTCTGAAACCCAAGGGTAAGATGCAGGCAGTTATTCTATCACTGCAGGGTACAGTTAGTGATACTACACAGGAGCTATGGAGAGTAGAAGCTTACAGCAGACGTTTTCTGATTAACAATCCACTCTCTTTTTGAAGAATGGTAAAGTACAATAATTGATAACTCCTGGAATATTTCTAACCTGCTTTTGTGGAAGTATAGAATCATAGAATCTCAAGGGCTGGAAGGGACCTCGAAAGATCATTCAGTCCGTTCCCCCCTGCCAGAGCAGTACCACCTAGAGTAGGTCACATAAGAACTCAGCCAGGTGGGTTTGGAATGGCCCCAGAGAAGGAGGCTCCACAACCTATCTGGGCAGCCTGTTCCAGTGCTCCTTCACCTGAATAATGAACAAATTCTTCCTTGTATTTCTTTGAAACCTCTTATGTTGCAGCTTGTACCCATTGCTCCTTGTCCTATCATTGAAAACAGCTGAGAACAGCCTGGCTCCATCCTCCTGACACCCACCCTTTATATATTTGTAAACATTAATGAGATCACCCTTCAGTCTTCTCCAAGCTGAAGAGCCCCAGCTCCCTCAACCTTTCATCATGCAGAAGTATCTGTCCATCACCTGTGACCCGTAGCAGGCTGAGCAGGAAAGGCTGGACGTGTCGTTTCTCAAGGCACTGTGAATGGTGTTAACTACTAACCATACCCTGGGAAGGGCATCACCTACTACCCACTATATGTAATGGTGGTGGGCACTAAGTATTTTTTAAGGATGTTTCAGGTCTAAATAATCTGACCTTGTCATCATGAAAGCCTAACAAGCTTGAGGCAAAAAGCCTGATGTTTCACAAGATGCAGAGCTTATTTTTTGATCTGGTTTTACACAGAATAGAAGGCCTTTTATTTGTCTTCTTCTTTTTCACAGTCTTGGTCTATACTTGCCAGACTGCAAAGCTGTGCAAGCAACAGCTCTCAATGAAGCATTGATTCTTGTCAGTTTGCAAAGAAGAAAATGGAGAGCGTCAGCCCCACTGCTAGAGAGAGGTGATGGAAAGAGGAAAAGACCACAGCAGAACTGAGCTGTACTATAGAGCTTTTCCCTCCAGTTGAACTCCAACTCCCATCCTGCTTGTGTTGGTAATGAATGAAATTTGTGATGAGTCAATGCTGCTTCATTACCTGTGAAATTATTTATATACTGGAGCATCACAGACAAGTGCTTCACTGTCTCAGTTGCTGATCTCTGCTCTGCTCCTCGTGAGCAGGTGTCCCAGTCACATAAACCACCAAGACAATTGACATTAATTGGCACCCTTGTTGCAGTCTCAAAGGGGAGGCTAAAGATTTAATGGGCATTGAGAGTGAATTATTCCCATATGCCTCAAGGTGGTCCCTGCAGAGCTGTGCTGAGACACACAGGCAGGCCAGTGCTAGGAGGCCTGAACTGCTATTATTTGTGATGGATTTGCTTTACTGATATTTTTAAAGAGTACAAAAACAAAAGGGAGAAATCTAGAATGGCAGGGGAAGTGAAAAACCAACATGCTGTTTCTCAAGAATGCCTGGGATTGAAGAAAATATGTTTTTTTTTTTTCTGGGATGAATATGAGGTAAAGTGGATGAATTGTTCACTTAGGTAATTTGGTGAATGTCTTGACTTCATAAAAGTAACCAGTTCCTGTGTATGTGATATTAATACAAAACACTGCCATTTTTTGAGACATGATTTCACCAGCTTCTTAGTGATGTAATGCAGATTTTGTTATCACCTTAAACGAGCAAGCATTAAATATCTGTATTATTTTTTGATGGAACCTGCTTAAAATCAAAGTAACATTCAATGGAGGAACAGTTTTGTTCTGAAACTCCCTGGCTTTTCTTTACATTTATTATGATTTATCCTGAGTATGAATAACAGGCTTTTTTTTTTTCCTCCTATTTTTTTTTTTTTGTGGGTTGCAGGACTTTAGAAATAGTAAAAGAATGTTTTGGAAATGTCTCACCTCTTGGCAGTTACAACTCAACAGCTCAGGAGGCAAAATTTCCTGATGCTAACTACTCTCATGTTAGCTATCTATCTTTATATCCAAACCAATTTCTTTTCAGATTGAATGTAAAAGCAAGGCATCACATAATTGCCTGGCTATAAAATATGTAAAGTATTGTACTACTGGGGCTCATTAACAAAAGCATAGATGCTTTTTAGTAATCCATAAGGTGACACTTGTTAATGAATGTTGCAAATTATTCTACTGACTACCTAAAGATTAACAGTAGATGTGTCTGCTGCAACAAACAAGCCTCAAATCTCTGGAGAAAACTAGAGAAAGTGGATAATAATTAGAATAAGAGCACAACAGATACTATTCTAGTCACACTTTTGATCCTATTGTCTAAATGATGGTTATGGTTTGTGTATGCCTGTTGTAGCCAGACTCCTAGTAAGCTTCTAGACTAAGTATACTGTACATAGATCAGTTTATGGATAGGAAGGGAAATTGATTTTAACTTTGACTCAGGGGTTTTATGCTGCCTAAGTTTAGGAAAGTTGAGCATCTTTACAAAACACAAAACCTCACAGAATTTCAGTGATGTCTGTAGATGACTGTTCATCCATTTGAAAGGAAACTGACAACAGGCACTGTATTTAGTTGCCTGTATTCTTTATAATTGACAAGCACTGTCATGTTTTTTTGTTTTAGTTAAGTCTCTAGCTTATTGCAGAATGTTAAACTCAGCAAAGGAAGTATCAAGGATGAACAGTGTTTTGAGCTGTAATGCGTCAACTGCTCTAGTCATGACAATAGTTAAAAATAGACAAATATCTCAGCAGTAAATAGGACTAGATATCTCCAAAGCGCTTAAATCATAATCCAAACCTTTGTTTCTCTGAGGGACACACCATATTCTTGCTTAACCTGTGCTATTGACAGGTCTATAGAGGAAGGTGTATGGTGCACCATTCCTACTCACACAGGCAGCAGAGTGCACTAAGGCAGAGATATCCCAGTGCTCATTTCAGCTGTGTCTGAGCATCAGTGGAAGAATAAATGAGTCTAGAAGAGCTTATGTGGGTCACTCAGGCCAGTGCTGGCTGTTGTGAACAACCATGCAGTCTGTAAATGCATGAGCCCAATCCAGACAGATCTATAGAGCACACATTGCACGAATCCCTGTGCAGCCCTGCCTGGCTCCTAACATTCTTCAATGGACCCCAGCAGCTGTAGCTTTAGCCTTTTGTTGATCTGTGTTCCAAAATGACAGCAGGTGAAACCAAGGGCTAAATAAATATCTGAGGTCCCTACTGCTGCACTCAGCTGTGTGTTCCTGTTCCCATGTCAGATGAAATGCCCAGATGATCCTAAAATCAAAACACTCAGTGAGAGAAAGGCCAGGACATCTCAGCGGTTCCTGCCAGTCTTTTGAATCTAAGCAAATGTAACCAAACTGGCTTCTGTGGGGTGTAGCAGGTATGAAGTCATGCTTGTTTCTTAGAAATGCTTTGTTAAGGCGCATCATCCCTGACCTAGACTTTAAAGCTCACTGAATCCATGAGAACACTCTCAATTGACTCCTTTAAGCTTTGGATCAATTTTCTCCCCTGGCAAATGAAGGGCTGACAATTTTCAAGCCCTCACAAAACCTGCCAAATGTTATGAAATTCTGCCAAAACCTATGGTGATTTCTGGAGAGGAGAAGGTTCCTTTACAAAGGGGAACCTCACAGTTTTGTTTTGCCTTCAGATGCAAGAAGGAGAATGTTACAAGGCTCCTGAGCTGACTTCTGCTGTTCCACCCATGCTTTAGCAATGATTAAAAATACTTTGTCCATGGTAATCCAGCAGAGCTCAATGATCTCAAACTGTAGATAAAATTATTCAAAGGCAATGATTCATAACTTGCCTAGTGTACAGAGCAGGCAAAAGGGCAATTTAATTTGAACATGTAAGCACACACCAGTCCCTGCCCAGTATCCCTCCAAATGGATAAGCTCTCTATTATATTCTGCTTCTGTTAAAAAGAATTCCCTGATGGTCCTGTTTAAACAATGTGTGAATAAATACTTTCCTGATCATTTCATAAGTTGCTATAGCTCCTCAAACTCAGTGAGCATGGGTTATGAATGTAAGTTTGGAAAGGAATAGTGTAACTGTTATAACATAGCTTTGTCCTGGTCTTTCTGCACTTGGAGCTCCCTCTGGTCAAAAAAGATCTATTGATTCAAAACATGTGTCTTTCCTATTCAGAGCTGATTTTACAGTGTTTTGTCTGCATCCTGAAAGGGCTCTTTGGAGTCTCAGGTCCTGATAATTTATTTTTTAGGTACCCTAACCTGGATGTAGCACTGGGGGCTTCATAGACATGATGCCACTGTCCTGCTAGATCACCTGAGACGCATCTTAAACCATCCTCCGTACCTCACTTTTTCCGTCTGTTAGATCTACATTCTTGTTTTAAAACCACAAACTCTGTAGAGGAGAGGATCTCTCTAATGCTAGATAGCTGCTATTACAGACTCTTAAATCATTGTTACATATCATCTAATTCATTGTTTGCCTCAGATGGTCAGCTAGAAAGTTTTATCAAACCCTTTGGATTTGACCCTGGACTGCTGGTTCAATTGACTTGACACATTAGATATTCCTCAACACCAGTTAAAAAAAATAGAACTTGCTTAGCTTTATTAATAGTAATGAAAAATTGACTTCTAAAGGAAACTCTCCTATCCTGACAAGGCTCAAGGGAACTTCACAGTGTAAAATGTCATCATAAAATTCAAAGTCAAAACCAAATATGAACATTTACCAGAAGTTCAGAAACATTTAAATGTAAGACTTCAGTGGTTGAAACCATAGGGAGCTTACTGTTCACACCCTATTGAAAGTAAAATACAAAGGGCATTTCTTCATTTAAAAGTGTGAGGACTTGTTATTTTTAAGGAGGATTAAGTATCTGGTCTTCCAATTACACAATGGAAAAATCCTTTTTTTTATTGGTAAGATTTTAATTAAGTACCTTGATTTCTGTAAATGGGAGCTTCATTTGACACTTGCCAACTTTGAATAAGCGCTAATAGAAGCTGAGTAGATGCTGCTGAACTGCATAATGCTGAGTGCTGCTCAAAGAGAAGACCGCCTCCAATTTCAATTCCTTTAGTGAAGATCTGAAATAAGCACATTGTTGAACTGGTAGAAATCAGAGTTGAGCCATGCATTGGCCTACATTAGTTTTTGCATAGTATTGAGATACTGTATTGGTACTATGGAAATGAACATTAAAATGAAACATTATAAAGGCCTGTTACACGTAGATGACTCATAAAGGCATAAAGCTGTGAAAAATTTTTCCCTGTACAGTTTTTCAGACATGTATCTTCCCTTCTGGCAAGAAAGTCTGTTGGGGAAAACAAATACGCTTGCACAGGAATTAGCTGAAAAGAGGAAATAATCTCATATATTCACCTACAGAAATGGTTTATTGCCTTCAATTTGTAAACTTTACTATTTCCTTAGCTCTGTGTTTTAAACACCAGGTGCATATGTTGATGCATTGATTTTGTTAAACTATCCTGATGATGTAACTTGGATATAGTGACACGTTTATCTAATAAGGTATTCTCATTAGACAAAAAAGTGTAAAGTAGATATTTACAGAGTAATGACACATGCATCTAGTAAAGGATGATATATACATCCAGGATAGATAGCTTTGAATATTATGTAATATGTTGTAACATATTACAAGAAAATTCATAACTAAAAAAAAAATGCAATACAATGTTTATAAGAATTATAATTTTTAATTACACTAAAGGATAATTCACTGTATCAAGAGTTTTCACTTTTCAGTCAGCTACTGAGCAACATAACTGTTATATCACAAAAAAGAAGACTACAAAGAATTGAACGTCTTTAACAGAATTTTTCTGTTGCTTATTTCTTCTCTGAGTACGATGGAACGTGCACATACAGGGAATATAGTTCCTCTCACCTAGTTTTAGCTGATTTAAATACAGACATCTTCACCTGAGCTATTTGTCTGGATGGAGTCTGGACTCCTACATGACTATCACAGTAAACAGTGAAGAATAAGGTGCAATTCACCTGATTGTTTTACATTTCTTTGACAGAATGAATTGGCCTTGCAGCGCCTATTTCCCTCTCCCTAATTATGAAGAAAAGTTAGACAGTTCACTTGAATCTAGATGTCTATTTTGTGTGATTTCTTGGCTTATTTGCAAAATCTATACTCTAGTTCATGTTAATTGCTATTTTACTTTCAAGATGTCCCGTGGACTTTAATGGGAGGAACTGTTCAACTTAAAGCCTAATGTATGCCTCTGCATACATTACACATTACTTGTGCTTAGATTGTATTTCTATATGCCACTTTCATCCTTTTTTCACTCATTCTGTGTATTCTGCATCCATTCTCCCTCTACATGTTATAGCAGCAGTCCTTCCCTCCCAGATGGCACTTCATCATGTACACAGCTTTAATGAACTATATCTTTATGTGACTTGGAGGACGATTTCCCATGAGGTTGTGAAAAAAAAGTAAGAGATAAGAAGAGCCCTTTAAGAAAGTGTTATTTTATCACAACAAAAAAGTGCAAATGATAGCAAAAGCAGGTTGCTTACAGAATAAGAGTACTGTTTGTGCTATCTGCTGAACAGTGTATGTTTGATGTGGAAAGTAGGTGACCATGTTATTTATAGAATAACTTAGTGAAACTTGTCTTATTCCTGCTTTCTGACTGTTTGCAGACTTAAATATTTCCATTTCCTTCATAAGAGGTTTTGCTCTGCTTCCTTCTTTTTTTGATGGTGAAAAGATTTCACTGAAATGATTTGATAGTCTATGTCTGACTTCTGAGATTGTTTGCAATTAGCTACCTATATTATACAGCATGGTTTTCAATCTCTGAGTGAATAAATTTTGCTCTTGGGATCAGGAGCACAACTCTCTGGGGACTGAGATCTCATTGCTAGACAGGAAAGAAAAGAGAAGGAACATTTTAGGAAGCTGTGTGCCAACCAGTCTTTTATCTAATGAGTATTCCTAGCAATACGTAGTTGCACAGATTGTTTTCATTTTTTCTTGTGACCTTTACAGAAAATAACTGGGAATATGTGATCCTCATGTGTAAGGACAGGCTAAGATGGAAAACATTCCCTCTGATCTTTGGTAAGATGTTTTCTCAAGTCCTGGTGTGTTGGAGATGCAGAGGGAGAAGGATAAAGAAGGTGCATGGCATTCCTTGTTTGAGATTCATACCTAATGAAGTCGATTAATCAGTGCACAGTGAATTGAAAATCTGCAAACTGTGAGATCCTAGTGTTGTCTGCAGTACTCCTGAACATGTTCTAATCGAGTCAGTCTGAGGGAAGATAAAGCAGATTTGCACTAAAATGAAAGAGAAAAAACCTCACTCTTTCTATGCAATAATTCATCTTGATGAAACCTGAGTGATCACATGAACGAAACGTGCACCAGAGAGAGCTCACTACAGTCAGCTAAAAGGAGCTCAGTTGTCTCCAATCATCATTATATTGCGTATTAGCCTTCATTCCTATCATACATGCATTTAGAGCTTTGGGCAGGTATTGACAAAAATCTGAATATATTGCACCTCTGCTGCCTAATTACAGTGGTGACAGCAGAAGACAAAGGATACACATGAGATCTGAGCAAGGTGTTAAATCATAATAACATGTGTTCACACCATGCCCCGTTTCTATATACGGTATGAAAAAATCCTACTAATTAAGGTTACTTTGTTAGACTGATAGGTAATTACTAGAGCAAAACTTGTAACCTCCTGGCCCTTAGCAGTAAAAGGTCGAAAATAATGGTATAGTCCTTTATAAATCTATGAAGAACAGCAAAGGAATACCAAGCAACTTAACACAGAGGAATTTTAACTTCCTATACACACTCTTTAATGCTTCTTAAAGAGCGCTGCTTAGATTCATATTTCTTTCAGCTTACAGGACATTCTGAATTTAATCTCCCTCTAGCCACTAGTCTACAATGATTTCAGCTGTGGGTCACAAAAGTTAAACCTGATAACCGCTCCATTGCAGCCTTTCTGCTTCAGAGGTCAATGAAAAGTTTCTCAGAAGGCATCATTCAAAAATAATATCTACTCTTACATGAGAGATTTAAGTTAGAGTTTGATTTCCTTCCTCCTTTGACTTTGAGACTTTTCTTTGATTAAAATGAAGAGGAGTCCTAAATGCTGGAAACCTGCTGGGGAGCACATCTCTCTTAAAGAGCCACCATCACCGCAGAGCTCATGTCTATAATATTTTGTTGGTCCAACAAGAAATAAACATTGCAGAATACTGCCAGGAAAAACTGGTGACATTAGGGGGCCTATTAACGCTCCGTCAAATTAGCAATATATTTTTAATTCCCTTGAGTGTCATATGTTTTTTTCCTATAATATTGGCTGATTCTCTCCTGAATTAATGAGGTGGACCGCTGCCAAAAATATGCAAATGGAAATCCAGTGGACTTGCCTTTCTAAATTCAGATATCTAGGAATTCTCACTTAACTGAGAATTGAAAGCTCCCCAACCCAAACCAAACAGTCATTTGGTAGCAAATCTTGTGCTGTTAGATTGCTTGCACCAGTGCTGGAAAACATCAATATGTAAATACCTTGAACTCTAAACTTCTGAAGTCTGTATTATCTGAGTTTTTACAGTGGAGATGTTAGGTCCCCTTTAGACTCTCTCCCACATTTAAATACAGATCTGCAATCAAATTACAGAGTTTTCTCTAGGAAACAGAAAGTCATGTAGTTCCCAGATAATGTAAACAAACAATTCATATTTCCTTGGCTCTTCCACCCATTCTGAAGCTGAAAATTATTTCTGAAGCTGAAAACCATGGCTCAAAGCAGAGGAGAAATACACACGTACAAGAAAACGTATTTAATGTAGTAACAGATTGCAATTCTCCTTAGAAACAAAACAAAGCAACAATAATGTTACACAAAGCACTGGCAAACACACAAACCCGCTCAGTGGCCCCTACTAAATCTGGGGTTAGGCATAATGACACAGGGTATTGGAAACAACCCCATCCCACCTCTCCACAGCCCCTTTTCCATATGTTCCTTATTTCTGGTTACCTTCCAGCTGCCAGATGTTCTTTCCCACTACCACCATCCTGGACCTGCAGACCCTTTTTCTGGGCAGAAATAATAGCATGCAGGTTTCAGGAATATTTGCCTTTATTTGATGCTATTCTTGTCCCACCCTTGCCATGGCTCCAATCTTTCTGAAAATGACATGGTAGATGACCTTCATTTGGAAGAGGCTATACTGGACATATATTCACAGATTTTAAGGCCAATAGGTTCCAATATCCCTATTTACTCTGGATTTCTGTGTAAGAACGTTGTAGATTTTAGTCAGCGATGTTGCTGTAGAGTCCAAAAGGCAAGAACGTACCATCCAGCCCCATACTCTTGATTGTACACAGGTTAATGAGCAAACTGGTTCAAATGGATCAGCTCTAAATCTTAACCCTTCTCCCAATAGATTATCGGATAATTTATTAGACATGAGCAGAGAGGGCCCCTGACCATCTCAGTCCCTATGACTCTGCCTCCTCAAAATGATACAGATCCACAGCTCTATTTTCTATGACTAGCAACAGCTACCTTATTATTCTTAACAAATGAAAAGGAGGTATAATATGTCAAATAATAATAATGCATTTCTCAGTCCCTCCAGTTAGATAAAAAAGCTTCGGTTTCTGGAGACCATCATTTACTCTCCTGCTCTTATGTAGTAGGATCCAAATCAGGCTCATTTTTAATGAAAGGTTAATGTAAATCATATGAAAAGTCACGCAGTGTTTCCCTGAAGTGTACATGCTAAATTGACATTCAGGAATTCATACCTTTCAGTAGGAAAAAAAAAAAAAAAAAGAGTTTAATTCCTATTTGAGTCAAGTGTTTGCAATATAAATCCAAACCAAGGAATATAAAATTAAAAGATGGAAGAAGCAAAGTTGTATTTTTATCCCTTTTAGGTAAATGTATAATAAGGTTTATAAACACGTGTAAATGACAATCTATGACTTCAGGAATGAAAATGCTTTAAAAATTGTCTCATAGTATAGGTGGTGGTTTTCCTTTAAAAGGTTTGCAAACCTTGTCCAAGTGCTCACTGTGTTCTACATTGCTGAAGACTCCAAAACACAACCACAGAAACAGTTTTATCAAGGCTTACATGGTTTCACCTTTTCACTAAACAGGTGCTCTGCACCCAACTGTTTCTAGAGTATTCCTTTACATAATGTTGTTTGGTATAAAATGCAAACCTTGCAGCAAAAGTGAGAAATATTCTTTGAGGAAGGAAAATCTTCTAGAAGGATGAATATAAATTGCACAACTATAGATTGTAAAAGCCAACTTATTGCACGATATCTGATTCCAGTGGCTTTATATCAAGGATACATTTGCTGGGCTTGTATTTGGTATTAAAGAACACTGAAAAACTCTTCAATGTTTGTCACATTTCTGGCCATAAGACAGCCATGACCTAGTCTTACATTCACTGATCAGAAATCCACAGATCAGCAAAACACAACTGTTGGGGTAGAATCCCACAGAGGAGTTGAGCTCTATCAAAAAAGCAAACTTTAGACTATTTATTCCCTGTATGTCATGAATCTGGCACTTATCTTTCTTGCTGCTTTGAGTGAGATTCCAATATCCATTATATCAGTTTTCTGGGTGTTATTTTATTCTTCTTCCCTTTGTGAATAGAAATCTTTTTGTTGACTACTGTAACCACTGAGTACGCCAAAGCTCTTCAGCCCCTTAAATGTATTCTATAATGAACTTGAAGCCATGATACTTATGAAAAACTTTTGTTAGATAATTGTCACTAACTTTTGAAGGCATTTAGTCTGAAATAAGAGCTTTTCCTTCCTGACTCATTGCCTTGTGTTCTGCCTGCTGGATACCCCAGAAGGAGTGTAATGGTCATGTGTGCCTGAAGGTGATGAGAACTGTCTTAATGGCTTTTGAATTAGGATTAAACTGTTCAAACCACCAGAAGATGAAACTGGCTCTTGAGGAGGGACCATTACAGACCCACATGCAGCTGAAGTGAAACCAAAAGGGAATAGAGAAAATGACTTGCAAAGAAAAAAAGTTTCTCTGCTGTGCAAATACCCATGTCCCCACTTGGTTTGCTTGAGTCTGCCTGTCCCCTGTGCAAGGGCCTCTGCTTGCTAAAGAAGCTGATACCTGAGTTTCTCCTCTGAGGGAGCACAGCAGAGGTCCCTAAAAGCTCTTCCTGAGGGAGACAACAGTTAGCTACATGAAGCCAGGTGCTTCCTTCCTCTTCCTTCATCATCTCATGGCTGCTGGGGGATTTGGGGAAGTGGAAGCAGAGGACAAAATGTAACATTTGTTATAGCTTTGGAAGAATTCCCTCTCTGAATCTTCTCTTTTGCTGAGAAATCAGTGCCTTGGCCATATTGTTTGTGTTGAACTTTTGTGTTGGCTCAAAAAATTATAATGTGGTATTGGGTTCCAACCTGGAGATGCAAATAATACGTGCTGCTAGAGAAGAGAGGAAGTTTCCTGTAGATGTTAAGTCTGTTCCCAGCTACATAGTGCTGCACAACTACAGATGGCAGGTGCTATAGTGCAGCACCAGTGAAAGAGAAGAAGAGATGGTACAAAGGAACAGCTTGATTTTGAGCAAAATATCATAATACAGTCAAGTTGCTTGACAATGAGGTCCTTCAAGAGTGAGTAGTCATTGAAGAATGAGAAAGTTCAGCTGAATTGTGGGGAAAGGAGTGAATGCAGTGATGGAGAAAAAGAGACAGTGGATCTTTAAGGAGTTATGGGGAAGTTTGGGTGGTGGTGCCACCTCTCTCACAGACAATGAACTTTGGAGTTCTATTTGCCTTCTACACACTGTGGAAAATAGATAACACAGATAGCAGAAGCCATACTACCCACAGCCCTGACATCCCCCCCAGTCTGCCCAACAATGCACCAGAGGCTCTGCTGAACTCTTTAAGGAATCCCACAGAACTAAAAAGACCATCACAGAAGATGGCCATGTGGCCATTTGAGTTTTTGAGTCTCTTATATGCTGCTGGCCCTGTGCAAAAAGGCCACATTGAAATGGATGATACCATAATTATATAATACCATGTCATGAATACGTGTATATATATACCAGATTAGCACATGACATTCCATTGAGAACTAAATATGGGAAATAAACCAAAACTGAGCAAGTACTGAATTAGCACAGTGGTATCAGGATCTGATATTGTGGCTTTGTTTAAGACTGCAAATTAAACAGGAAATGTAGTTTAATTTTGTGTATGCTCGTAAATAAACAACATGGTGTAGATTTCATCATGCTCATTTTATGGAAAATTACTCCACTTATTGTTTTGATTTTTTTTGTTGGTTACAAGAGCTTATTATACCAAATCTTCTGTTGATCTGAGTGATTATTTTCTGAATGTAAAAAAAAAAATACGTATTGTGCAGCCTAACATCCATATCTCTGATTCTGTGAGCATCCCTTTTGTTTGCTGCACACAACATGGTTGTAACAAAGACATTTATGCTTTTGGAATCTGAAGCATGAAGTTGTTCTAAATCTGTGCCCACAGGTAACAATTATTTCACTCATTAATATATCTCCCCAGTCTCTCATAAAACAACTTTAAAAAGGTCTCCTGGGACAGAGCTGGGAAGCGTGTTTTATGATCGTTATTATGGTACTACCTTGGAAATACCTAGCCTAGCCATTTCAGCCCTAAAGCTGAATTATTTGTGCCAATCCAGCGGGTTGCAATGACAGGGAGTGAACTAAAGACAGCTGCAGTGGGCCCTCTGTGCATCCAAGAGCTGAATCACGTTTTCTCCTTTGGCATCAGCAAGTCATAACTAAGAGAAAGGGATGTAGCAAGGCTAGAAATGAATAATTTATGTAGGGCATTCAACAGCATATGAGAAAGAAAAGATCAAAATGTGAAAGCTCACTGCAATTTTTGTGTGTGCACGTATTCAGGAAACTTGCAAATTAATGTTTTAGCTAAAAACAATCATTAAGTTAATTTATTTAGAATAGTTCAACTTATTTGAGGCTGGCAGTCAAATGCAGCAGTAGGCTAAGGAGACAGGTTTACACTGAAGTCCATACAGCCTGGCTCGCTTTCATGAGTGAGGCATTTTGGCCTCTGGATCTGTTGTACTTCTGTTAAGTACTCTTTTCATAAATAATTGACACGTTTGTATAGAGATCTTTGGATTGCTGAAGACAATGCTGCAGAATGAAAAATGCCCCCTAGGGAGATCTAGATGATTAACCAAACTCTATGACCACTGCAGACATTTTATAAAAAACACAGGAGTGTTGATCTCTCTGCAGTAACTTATGATAAAAGCATGGAACTGTAAAACGGGAGTCTGTCCTTTGGATCCCATGAGTACCAAAATTTACTACAAGCCAGTTAAAACCCACCATGCCTTCCTATGAAAAAACAATGCCAATATCCCCAAAATATTGCTAAAAGATGTTTGTTACACAACTGAAGGGGCTGTGGGATGTTTACTGCCCTTTCAAGGTAGAGAGAGACTAAATACTAGGCAGAGAGATTAGAATTTTCTCAAGAATTTCCCAGATTTTTGCTGGGACTTGGCCCTGAAAATTCTAGAGGAAACTTGTATGTAATCAAAACACGTGGAGGAAAATGAAAAGTAAAGAGAATATCTGCTATTGAGGACAAGAAAGGATGGTTTGCCCCAAAGCGTTTGCAACATGTCAAAGTTTTCTTCCTCAAGTACTGTGCTCACTTGGTATATCCAAAAAATCACTGTCACTGTGTTATCATCCCTCAGAGGTGCTGCTCAGGCCTTTTTTTTCTACGAAAATAGAATTCATTTTAGACACCTCAATCATTTCCCCTGTTGTGGCTCTTCCCTTTCAGACCAAAGCATCTCAATTTTGATACTAATTATTCCTATCACTAAAGTCCTTCAGGACCTACTCAGAGTACTGTGCTTGGGGGTGTGTTAAAGCAGAACTGGAAACATTGCCAGTAACAAAGAATTTACAATTAATTTAAGGCAGGATGCAACAAGTGAGTATGTGAGATAATAATTATGGTGAAGGAATTGGAAGAGAAACAAGTAGTAGCAACATTTGGTTACATTGATTAGCTCCACACATCTTAGTGGTTTAGAGTCAGATGCATTTTTTTGTTTCAGAGCTGAGATAAAAACAAATAAAAGAGATACAATCATACTTTATAGCTTAGGCTGTCATGCGCTTTAAAAGATATGGAAGGTGTGGCATGCAAAACTCAATTGTGTTTAGCCAAGTGTCAGCTGAATTCTTCATCTTAGGAAGACAGATGTCTGAGGCTGGGAAAGCTCAAAGGGCTCTAGTACTGTCTGATAACCTGTGAGCAGGGCAGTACTGTTCAGGCTAACGTGCTTTTCTTAACAATTATGTAAGATACTCTTCTCCCATAGAGATTTAGGTAAAAGTTTAGAGCCATGGAATACAGCCCAGAAGGATAAAAGTCTGGAAAACACCAAAGCAAAAAGAGGAACATTACTAAAATTCATACTGTTGTGGCTCTATTCAAAAGTAAGTGTTTGATTTTCTCCCCCCTCTGGCACCGGATCCACAACTTCTGCTGTCTTGCTTAGTGTAGATCTTTGTCTGTTCAAGTGATCTCATATATGTATCCTTTCGCAGTGGTAATTTCAGTAATGTCAGGCAAGGAACAGACTTTTGGCCAATGTAAACTGTCATGGAGCTAGGATAGTTGAGACCATCTGTAGATATGCCAAAGGGAGAAATTTGCTCATTGGTTTCATGGGAATTGGGATGGACAATACCACAGAAAGAGAAAAAGAAGAGTGGTTGAAGGCACATGTTTGGACTATCCCAGCTGCAAAGGAAATGACATTAGTTTTCCATTTTCAGGTATCTTATCCTGTGGTCATCAAGACGGGTTATTTGGACATGAAGGAAAAGTAAAACAAGTTCAGAGACAATATGGCCCCACAGAATCTGTTAAAACTAAGAAAAGTGATCTGCAAGAAACTGGAAGATGAAAACCACATCCATGTCTGCCACCCAACATAATTTAATGTAGCAAATAGCAAATACGCAGACTGAATATAAGAGAGTAGAAACAGTGCAGGTATTAATATATCTGCTGTTCCCACAGATTGGCAAGCAGCCTAAATCCACTGCTACCTGAAATTATGCCAACCTGTTCAGCACATCTGAATTTAAAACTAATCTCCTATTTACAATCAAAGCATCTACAAAGCTGGTGCTTGTAATGGGTTTTATTATACTGTATTAAAGATTGTCGTTGAAATTTGCATTTCCAATGACCAATTAGTATATTTATTTATTAGAATTTAGTCATGCCATTTCTAGTAAATGAAATGTAGTGCATAAGAACAGAAATGGGATTATTAGCTACATTCCTCTCTTTCCTCTTTTATGGGCTTCATTATTTTTGCACCAATGCCAGGATTTTTTTTTTCCCTTCTCTTCTCTGTGAAAAATTAAGTTTGCATGAAGACTTGCCCACTCAAAAGCTGTGATGACATTCAGTGTGATTGCAAGTTATACCACATTAAAAAAGACGTTTCTCCAAGAGCAGTGGTTAAAACCCAGACGCCTACATTTGTTTACATTTGCAACGCTCGTGCCATGTGTATAGTGATACAGTGAACTGCTAACTTTTGGAATGAAAATAACTCGTGTCTGTGTTAAATGTCACAGGAAATTGTAGCACTGATTAATAAGTAAAGAATACATAATTAGAAAAAAAAAAAAAGTTGCTCCTTGTAGAACTGCTGTGTGTGTTTAATTCTCAATCACTTTTTTTTCCCCCCAAAGAATGAGCAGATTAAAATAAACAGATGGATCACGTAATGAAATTTGCACTCCCTTTTAAAGTGAGTGTTCAGGTTTTAGGATAACATTGTTCCTTAACAATTTGTTTAAAACGGGAGACAGAATGTTTCCATCGTTACCACATTTATTAAGCTTCCAAATCCGATTTTGCCTCAAAATTACAGTTAAAATGAGTTGAATGACAGCCGGAATGGCTAGAAATCAGAAGCTTTTAATCAAAGTTTTGGAAACCATTTATTCGCATTTTCATTGTTTAGAAGTCTGCAAAGAGGAAAAAAAAAATTGGGGTAACATGTGAAAGGGGTGAGAATCATGAGGTTGACTGAAAAATTCTCAAAGTTTAGAACTTTTGTTTCAGCTCCTTATTTCTCTTGCATCTTGTAGCATCTCCTTCCCAGGTGCTTCCCACAGGAAAGCGTTGATGTGCTTTTCAAGCGTGAATAAAATGTAACAATATGTAGACATGAGACTAACCAGATGCTTTTCTCAGATGAATGTACTAAGGTCAATGTCTCAATCTCAGAAAACAAGGAAATATTGTTATCACAGAGGTTTTGTGAGCCTCGATTGCTGATCAGAAGTTGTTCTCTTATTAAAGGCTTCAAAACAAGTGTTCAATTAAAGGCTTTCAAATCAAGACCCGTTCCAGGATAAGTTCTGTACATTCAACAAAAGCTCTTTTGCACATTCAGTATTCTGTCATTCCTTAGACATATGGAATATAGAGAAGTATTATTTATGTACTTTGTTTGTAGTGTACCTGTAATGGACTATTTTAATTAGAAATGGCTAAACTGCCAGTTAAAACAAAGGATAAACTGATATATTTCTGTGTACTTATCATTTGAGATGACTGAGATTGCTTTTTGGCAGAGGGAAAGGTTTGATAGGATGGATGGCAGTTTTAAACAGAGCTTTCTTTTTACATCTATTTCATAATGACAATGTATTTTCCTTAACACCATAGTAAAACCAGCTTCACAAAAGTCTACATATGTGAATGGCATCAAGAATGTAATGTACTTTCTGCAAGTCGAGGTTCCATTTTTTCCCCCCCTTTTTATTGTAATCAGATAAGAGGGTCTTGCTCGAATTCAAACACCAGGTCACCTCTGCTGGGTAATTCAGGTAGTTTGTTGTTTCTCCGTAGCAGTCAGGTTGCAACCAGAGTAGCACTGCTGTTTCTTATCTATCACTCTCTTTGCACACTTCTAGGAAGTATCAGAGAAAATGGAATTTGAACACTAAGAATTGCTGTTCTGCTTCACTTCCTATATCACCATTAGCCTAAAAATGAGGAAGGGCAACTCCTATTTACATTCAAAATAGATTTGTTTTTACTGAGATCTCAGTTTTAGCTTGCATGTTGAAAGCCATTAATCTTTTTACTTGCAAATGTAAGCCGAAACAATTCAGTCATGAAAACAACCAGTGAGAAAACAATCCACCAGAGCCATGCTTAGATTTCAAGGTGATATTCAAATGGATCATCATGAAAGAAATTTCTGGAGTTCAAAGCTCTAAGCAACAGCTTTGCTCTTGACAACCATTACTCACAAGTTTGTCAATCATTTCATTACATGGATCTGAGAATAGATGTGGCACTACTAGTAAAGCTCTGATAAAATCATCCAGAATGTTTTTCATGTTAACTGACAGAGCTTCCAAGCGACTACTGTGACATTTTAGGTTGGTCGTTATGAGCTGTTTGGAGAAATGTCCTATCAAGAAAGCAAACTCATCTCATTGAATGTGTACCATTTATGTAAACCTTGATGTACTTTCTACATTTCACATAATTTCCTTGTAACCTGAAGAACATCACTACTGCAGCTTGGTAAGTGATGACAAAACAAAACACCTTCCAGCATCTCACTTTGAAGTGCTTATCACACATACAGGCAAGATGGTGACAGCAACAGTGACAGCAGACTTGTCTCACAGCAAGGTAGAAGCTTATTTTGAACATCTATTTTCTGAATCCAGTGAGAGTAGTGTTGTCTGAGGGAGGTATTAAATCAGGTTTCTTGTCTGACTTTCCATTCAGTTTTGCTGACAGTCTGTTTCTCCTTGCAGGTACAAACAAGTCTCCTGTGACAGAGCAAAGTTTTCTGGCTTCAGTAGTGTGGTAACTCAAATGAGAAGACACTTTAGATTACAGCGTTCTCTTAAGTGGCTAAGTAGATACTTTAGTTTTTCATTGTCAGATTGCTGACTTAACTTTTTTTTTCTCTTTGAAATGACTCAAGCTAGTAAAGATGATCATCAGATTATAGGAAGACTTTGTAACACAAGGCACAAAATCCTTAGCAACTTTATGTGAATGAATTTCACCTGAACTCGGGCTATGACTACCCTGAGTCTTTTCCAGGTCTGGTATTGGTTTGATTTTAGTTTCCATCTGGAAGAGTGAGTTGTCCAGACATCACCTCCCTGTCTATATTTAGTGTGTGTTGGCAATTTATCATTGTTCAATGACACTAAAGCTCTTTTTTTTTTTTTTTTTTTTTTTTGCTTTGCAGTTGTGTTTGAACTCAGGCTTCACACTTTCTGTCTAAAGTTACAGACCCATTGCCATGTCTGGAAGAGCAGCCAGTCTGGAAGAGGAAACATGTGACCGACCGGTGAAAAACTGGTAGTACTATTGTAAAATATCATTACACAATGGCCACGTCAACCTCAGTGCAGAGGGAATATCCTGTTCTTCCCCACACCATATCAGTGCCAGCCTGAAACCAGTGTGAATGGTCAGAATTAATATAATTTAAGCATTATAAGCACCCAGATGCTCCACATGCATCTGAGCCTGAAAATGAGAGGACTCTCATCTGGCCTTGCTTTGTTTGGCTCCCCACCCAGATGAGAATTTGATGCAGTTTTTGGAAATATTTGGAGACTTTCGGGCAATCTGAGCAGTTTAGGAGCTTGCCAGAGCAATAGGGGTTTTTTAGATATGGAGTCTTTTGGACCATTCCATACTGAACGGCCCCTATGGAAAGTATACTAGTCATCATTCTCAAACTCCTTGACAACAGTTCCTTTGACTGTTATGGACCACAGATTAAAAGACATGGGTTACAGGTCCTTGTTATTAGTGTGGAATCACTGTGGGTTTAGGTACACTTCTTTGGACTTAATTGTAAGGCTTTCTTGTTTGTCAAGGCTGAAGGAGCTGGTGTTGAGGAGAATGGAAAAATGGTAGAGGATACCTCTGCTGGTACTGACCCACCAATCTCTCCCATGCTTCCATCTCTAGACCATGTTCCTTTTCTCCCTGCAATTTCTTGACAGCTCCTCCATTAGCAGGTAGCTGATGAAGACCTGGTTGAAGATTTTCCCGGCGAACAACACAAGAACATTTATGTGCATCTTGTGGGGTTGCTTCCCATATTGTGTTCACATGGTATTAAATCTGTTTCTCGGCTTTCTGTGGGCAAGGCACCCAACTAGATTTTTCTTTTCCATTGACTAGTCTTATTACTGTCACGACTCACGATATTGGCAGGAGTCACAGCCCAGAGAAGACACTGACTATAGCTACTTTACAGTTTTGCCTGTTCCTTATCCAGAGCCACCTACCTGTTCCTGGATGTATTTTCCTTTCTAACCTTCAGAGATTTTCCCAATGCATTTCTAATCAGAGTAAATTTAGAAAGAAACTAAGGTTTTATACATTTAAGGAGATTGGGGGAAAAGGGTGCATTAGCGAGGAGAAAGATAACTTCTAAAATGGGATGCTTTAGGGTTTGGGGACAGGAGAAATAAAGGACATTGGGTTTGGGGCTGAGAGAAGTCTCAGCATAACAGTGCTGGGTCAGACTGTTAAAGAGCTAGAGACAGCAGAAGTTGTGATTGCCTCTGGCATCCTCCACTTTGGAGTATTTTTAACTCAGACTCGAGGTCCAGAACATGCACACACACATAGACATGCACACACAATTGCTCTTCATTTTCTTTGCTGCTGTCAGAAATATGGTCCTATCCGTAATTACTTCTTGGCCAACTTATGACATTGTTCTCATCCCTAAAGATACAGCAAAGTTTCCCTTTATTTCAGCCCATGTGTCAATGAATATTTGCATTAATTTAACACACTGGAGTATCTGATTTGGACGAGAATGTCGGCCCAAAGGTGGGAGAGATTTAATTTTGCCAGAAACTATCTCACTCTAGCTCATGTTAGCAAGATCCCATAAGAGGATTTTAAAGTGGCAGCTATTTACCCGACAGTAATTTCATAAAACTCAAAAGAACTGTATTAAAACCAGATAATTTTCCAGTTCAGGGTAGGTCCTTCAGATGGAGCTGTCAATTTTACTCTAGACAGACGCCAGTTGAAAACTAGAGGAAACAGACATGATTCTCAACCTCTTCTATACCTCGCCTCAGGCAGTTATGCACATTCCTTGTGGAAACTACTCTGTTGCAAAAAAAGGAGAGAAGCTACATTTTTTTTTCAATATATTAAATAAAATACTGTGAAAAATGTTTTATACTCCTTTATAAGACAAAACCACACATAGTACTGCTGTGGAATACCAAGACAGAACTTTCAGTACTGTAGATTTTGAAGTCTAAACTGAAGTTTATTCAGTGCATAAATTCTTTCATACCATACTCACAGGTATTATTGATGTGCAAGTGCAAATCTGAAGAAATTAAGTAGTCACAGGTACAACTTCATTACCTTTCTCGCTCTTTTTTTTTGGTCTAGTTTCTCCTATGTGATTGTTAAAGAAAATACATTTTGGTTGTGTGTCTCAACATATTTTAGGTGGTATAGAGGTTTTCAGAGTTATGAACAACAATTTTACAAGAACATAGGCTTTCTCAAGAAGAGTTAAAAACCCCTGGAGTGGCTTTATAGCATCAAATTCCTCATCTGAAACACTATATGCAAAGAACAACTGTCTATCTTCTTTTGAAGCACGTGTCTAAGCCTGTTGTATCTTCAAAGGTTGGGACACTCATTTTTAACGTCTCTTATTTTGAAAAATAAGTCTGGAGTACAACAGTCATATTTTTGGGCAGTTGTTTAAAATTTCACAAAAAACTGTTACAACCTCCTTCTTTCCCTTTATGTGAAAGATCAGCTTTAATCTACATCCTACTTTCAAGCACATGGGAAATCGGGAGATGATTATTTGTGATTGGGAGATATATCTTGAGTCTACAGCTACCTCTGCTAATACTTTGTTAAAATATTACAGAAGCTTTGAATTCTTTTTTTTATTCTTGTTAACACCATGGTTATGACTGCCAACCAAACCCAAATCACAGGTTTGTGCTGATTCAAAGACAGACAGTCCTGCTCTAAAGAATTTACAAATAAATGAAGTTCAAGCTAGAGCCAAAAAACCTAGGTTCTCTGTATTAGCATTCACAAATCATTGTATGAAACTATGTTGACCAAGTTTCTATATTTGTAAAATTTTACTGTTTCACTATCAGATTGTGTGTGTGCAGCTGCTGATTTATTCCATTTCAAAGCAGCTTATTTACCAGTTTTTCCTGATGTGGTATAAGCTATCATAGTCTATAAATCTCCAGGCTTTTTATGAAGAGTAGATGTCATACAGTGACTTTCTAGATATTTTAAAGAGTTGCTTCATTTTTAAAAATCTTGTTGAAGACCATATTCAAACCCTTGGTAGACTAGATCTCACTTTTCCGTACCTATTTCTTCTTTTTAAGCCAAGTTTTGAGAGGCATTTTATAGCTTTAGAACCGTGTGAACTTCCAAGGAACCAATTTATTTATCAATGTTTGTTACTCGTCCTACATAGAGAGATAATTTGTGGTGAAGTGAGAAGATGTTCCAAACAGAAACCCTGTTTCTAAACTCAGAGAGAAAAAGTAAATGTATTATCTGCAGCTGCCTGACAAAAACTGTGAAACTGTAACCTTGGAATATTTCAAAACATCTGCATCTAGGTCAAGACTTGACTTTCTAGTTTCTCCTTATTTTAACTGTGCTGAGTGATTCATAGAAATTATTTTACAACTGTTGCTAGTACATATTCTCAAGTGAATTTCAAAATATCTCTTCAATTTCTGACATAATTGTCAGTGTTTCAGATCTTTGGATTGAAGGTAGAAATGTTCTTATGCCACTCTATGTTTATATGCCTCATAGCTCCTAACAATTATCAGTTCTTTCCATAGCGAAATCCAGCAAAAAAGTATCAGAACTACTCCTGTAGAATGACTGATTTTTTGGTTATAGTGCAGCATAGGTATCTGTCAGAAGATGCTGCAAGGCTTTTTTGGTAAAATTGATGTTTAGAAAGACTTTCTGGGGATAAATAAGACATGAGTAGGTGTCACTGCTAGTGGTTTGTGTGAATTTGGAATCCTTTTCATGCGGAGTCATATGTAGGTGGTTTTTTCCCTCTGTAAATGTGATTTTTAAAATGTCTATTTTCCTTTATTGTTCTTAAAATGTGGCCTTTCAAATGTCAGCATTTTACTGAGATAACCTCTCCTATGACTTCAAGCCTAATCACGCAGAGGCAGTGCCATCTTTGGAATCCTTTGAATGTAACCTGTCATAATTTGCCATGGATAACTAAATGATAGCAATTTATGCTAGCGAAGCATTTCAACCAAGGTTTGTTTCTTTCTGTTACTTAAGATAAAATCAAAACTATCATATTTTTCTTTACATGTATAAGGACAAGGTGTTTTGAACAGATGTATTTTTACCATCCATGAATCACCTTGATTAAACATGGGAAGATATGCCAATCAGATGGCTAATGCACATAAAATCCTCTCAGCTATCAGGCTTTAGAATTCACTTAATGTACTTTTATGTGTATAATTTCTTATTTTGTTATTTTTTTTTTTGCATGCTAATGATACACGTGTTATGATTTTCATTACCTAGGATGTGTAATCAAGCAGGTTCCACAGGGAGAGTTGTTCAGCCCTATCACAGTTAGTTTCTTTGCATTGTCTAACTTCCCTTCAATGTCTAAATTATCTGATTTTGATATGATTTATCTCTGGAAATTAGCACATGCTACTGATTTTTAAGGGATGGAAGCTTCTTTGAGATATCAGTTTGACCTCTTTTTTACGAACTTGGCATTCTAAATGACACAATATCCCCAGGATTGCAACTTCCTATGGCAGCCATAGCTATGCTCATGACTGTGTGATGAATGTTTTGGACCTACTCAGCTAGCAAAATGATATTAAGAAAAGACCAGTTTTTACCAGTCAGCTTTACAAGAAAAACTCTGCCAGATTACCAAAATTCAATGAACCATCGTAAAAGATGGGTTTTAAAATGCCAATTTCTTCAGTGCTTGACTGTATACTAGTTTTATTTTAGCCATATAGATACATATGCCCATACAATACAAACACATTGATAATTGTCTCATCAGTTGTCATTTATTATTTATTTTTTATAGCTGCAAGGAGTTGGAGTGATGGAGCCATGAGTAAAGGATTTTAAGATTCCTACACATACCTTTTGTAAAAGGATTTTTAATGAACCACTTGCAATAAATTTCAGACTACAGCATAAACTCATGCCACATCTGTTGGCAGGTTGATCTACAATACAGAAAGAATTTGGGAATAGAAAAAAAAATATCTCTTAGGCATGTGAGCTCCAAATTATAAAATAATTTTTCTTCAGATGTAAAAGCCAGATTAACTCGTGGCAGCTGGCTTGTAAATGTATTAAATGGACAGAGGCATAGGGAACGTCCTTCAAGATGAATTTCTTGTCATCTTTTCTTGTGAAAAGAGGTTTATCCCATCCCTTCAAAATCTGTAGGGTATCCTATTTTTTTACTCTCAAAAATATATTTGGTTTTCTTTGAAGATGAATAAAACTGAGATGCTATTATATTCAGTTCCTACTTTGCAGCATCCAGAAATTCCTTTGCTATTAATATGCCAGAGAAACAGATTTCTTTGATTTTTTTTTCAGTTTAGAAGATCAAAAGCTGTCAGAAATTGTTTCAAAAGAAAAATAAATCTTTGAGAAGTTGGATTTGAAATAATGAGTCTCCAGCATGTTGCATATATGATACTTAGAACTGTTTAATGGAAGATGCTGCTATAATTGTGGGGTTTGCCTCTTTACAAGTATCACTCACCTAGAGGATATTTCAATATTAGTTTTGCTTCTTCTGAAAGCACTTATTAGAAAATTGGATATTAGTGGCATTCTTTTTTGGTAGCTTCTTGCAAATCCTTAATAGGGCAAAAGAAAAAAGCAACACAAGTTTAGGCTAAGAGGAAAAAGTCTTCGCAATTTGGAAGTCTGCACAGACTTTTGCTTTTGTGTCAAAAGCTTTTCTTTATTTTTTTCATGAGTATTTTTGTTTTTATGGAAACCGATGATCACAGAGGCATGAAATTGCGCTTTGTTGTAGCTTTATTTGCTGTGGAAGCACTGTGGTCTGCCTAGAGTGGTTTGTGGAGACCAGTCTTTGTGCTAACCACCCATCTGATAGGACTGCAACAGCTCTAATGCCTGTTCAAAGTCCTTGCTGCATCAGAAAATCATAAAGGCATTCAAACTTAGAAGCTTTGGTTTGTATCAACCTCATCAAGGAACCAAACTCAGTTTGGTTTATATTAACATCATCACGAAACCAAGCCTGATTTGTATCAGTAAGATCAAGAAGGAGAGTATGAAGGTGTCTCTGCTGTAAGGGCTGAAAGAGCAAGTAGTAAAAAAGGAGCTGAAACAAGACAATTAAATATTGATAAACACTAGAGCCATTTGGAAATAGCCCTGACTGCGTACAACCCAGCTCACAGCTAAAGATGAAGATGTCATTGTGGCTTTCAACTTTTTCATCAGTAAAGCTCTAAATCAATTCAAAACCTATAACCCATCTCTATTATTTCACATTTACAAGGACCTATTGGGAACAATATACACCAATTCATCACCGAGGAAATGCCTAATGATTGTGCTGGCAAATAAATAAGTCAAACACGCTTTTTTGGAAGGAGAGTGAATATACTTTTACTTCCAAATTAAAATATTTAGTGCTTTATAAAGCAGTTGCTATTTAAACTGCCAATAATGTTTAACATGAATTTACTCACCACTGCCTATCCTCATACTGTATAATTTATAACACTAAGCCCTTTCAATACTCCAAAATGCCAGATAAACTTTTCTCATTTGCTCTTAATTTGGTCACGCAGGATAATACCAACATCTGAAGGCTCTTTAAACTGCTTTTTAAAATGCATTCCTGAAAGCACCACCAATGCCACCTCTGCTCCTTGTCATCTTCCATAATTATTTCCAATCCAAAGCGGTCCTTAATGCGCTTATTAATCTGGCATTCTCCTCAGTGTGAAGCACATTCAGCTCTATTAATTTTTAAAAACCCTTTTTTATGGGGGACTGCAGATGCTTGGCTATTACTGAAAAGCTATTAGAAGTTAACACCTTTCTCTCCCCAGGGACTGGCATCATCCTATGCTTCCAAATGCCACCCTATTTTACATTATCAGCTGCTAAGACTAAGTATTAGAGAATTTTCTTCTTCTTTTTTTTTTCCTTCTCCTTTTTACTTCTGAACTGTTAATGCTATTATTAGCTAATGGCAACGTTCTGAACAGCATATAGATACATACACTCTCTCAATGTCTACAGCATATGGAGTTTTATTTATCTGCTTTTGAACAATGAGGGTTTAGAAGAAAACTCCCAGGTAAACAGCCACTAATCTTACTCCCGGTGACTGAGATTATTTTTTGCCTTTCCCTGACTTGGATATTATGATCAGGTCAATATCTAGAAGAAGAAATGTGAAAGAAATGAATCCATTACCCATGAAACCACAAACTGTCTTGCTTTGTGGGAAAATCTTTCCCTTTTAGAGAGTGTCTTTGTAAAAGACAAACTCTCCTTGAAGAACTGGGAGATAAAAGTGCTGAAAAAACATTACAGAATGCTATTTCTGAACTGATAGCAAACGTTAGAATTGACAGGGGTTTTCATTTTTGAGAGAGCTTTACATCCCAGCTATTCATCTCAGGACATAGCTGTTGTGACAACAGGACACAGTTAAGTGTCAAGGATGGCTTTTTCTGTCCATGCTTACCAGGAGTTTTTAAGAAGCAAACCGCTAAGATATGATGGCATATGAGAGTGCATCAATCAGCCTCTGATTCTGTGATTGCAGCATTTGCAATGAAATTCTCCCTCCTGCAAATTCTCACTCAGAATATCTCAGCTTTTAACTGAGTAACATGCAAGGAATAGAAACCAGGCCATCATTGGCTCTTCTGACTATTTTGAGCTGTGACGACCGAAGACAACAAACTAACATATTGTGGCTTGAAAAGGCTCAGATTGTGCACATTAAACGGAACATACTACCAAGCAAAATAGTACAGAGATTATAATACTGTCTTATTAGTAAATGTTCTGTATTAAATTTACTAAAAATGTATATTAAAAATTCTCCAAAGCTGCCAAACAAGTGTCTCTGGAAAGCTGCAGAGTGTTTGACAGCAAGAAAAAATTTAGGTCTAATCTGTCATGGGCGATACAGGAGCCAAAACATGAACCTGGATATTTGCGTGGCAATTAATGGGGTTTCCTGTCTCAAAGCCAGGACATTGCAAAGGCTGCAGGGGAGGGAGAGCCTTTCAAAATTCTGGCAAATGTTTTGAAGCAAGTTACTATAATTCTGGTAATATTTGAGCTTTAGCTATTGTCTGTGAAAGTTTTGACTCATTAGTGCCTGAAGCACTCAGTGAAGACCAGGGCACCAACTCATTGGTGCTATAGACAAAGCAGAAAGAGTACTTTCCTAGAAAACTTTGTGCTTTCTCTTGGCATAAATATATACAATACACAGAGAACAGACTGCTTTGAGGTGTTGGTTAATATACAGTCTGAGTATATGAATATGGTCAGCAATGAAAACTTGCTGTGGCCTTTGTGAAATGAGAGCTGACAGTAGATGTGTGTCTGTAATATGGGGAAAGAATTCTCAGTGGTCCTTTATTAGCATTAGCACCACCTTCAACAGCATCTTGAGAAATGCAAAGATTATATCAGCTTCATGCACAAACAAGGGAAAACCCCACCTTCTGGCAGAGGCTGCCTCAGACACATTCAAAACTGGGCACAGAAGAGGATTTGCCTGGAGTGGCTGGATGCAGGGCAGGATGATGCACAACACGGTGCTTGGTGTCCCGTGTCCCCAGCCACTGCAGATGAGGTGTTCAACAAATGCCCTGTCACCCAGGTGAACTTGTTTCTGCTCTTTTCTACCTTGGCAGCTTTTGTTTGGACTCAACGGTCACAGCTGGACACAGTGGAAAAGCAGCTGGTGAGAACCAAAATAGCTTTAAAGGATAGACCTGTCTTATTACAAATCACAATAGCCCTTCTTTAAATTGCTGCCAAGAAGTCCTAATATATCCTACTTCAACATTTGCGGTGGTGTGTGCCCAGGCTTTTGATTACTTTCACCTTTTTCTTTGTTATTTTATAAGACATTTGTGCAAAATGTAAGTTGCCAATTTCTGTCCTTCCAGATTTATGGAAGCACGTCACTGTGTTCAAATAACAATACTGGAAAATAAAGTGGAAACAATGACACTAGAGAAAATTATGATTGGATTATGCTTTAAAACACACAATGACAAAGCTGGGACACTCCGACCTGAGCTAGCGTCAGCCTAAAGAAAAAGCCACGAGGAGTGGTAGCTGCTTTAACTGAGAATGTGCTGGTAGGTTTTTAGTTTCCTTTACAAAACTAAGCCTGATGCTGAGCATCCAAAGCATCTCAGACGAGTTTGTGGATGTTTAATAAACGTGGACTAGAGACACTGATACTACTTCAAGTTTTCAACCCCAAAAAAAGCCATTAGTTTATTTAAAGGAGAGTCTGTCAGAAAAAAAAAAAAAAAAACAAAGCTAGAAAATTAGAGTACAAGCCTCAGCTCCACCTTAAATGTGTGTCTTCTTTTACTCTGCAACATTATTAATGTTCCAAAGACTGGAGAGCTCTTCGGAAGACTAGAAAGAGATGTGATTAGTTGGTCCTCTTAAATGCATATTATGTGCTCAATAGACCTGAACTGCTCCTCTAGTGTCACTTCAGCCCATCCCACAATTACCTTACTAGTGCATGAGTTTTTCCTACAGTGAGGTGGTTTTCACTGATTATTTTGTTGAACCACATGCACTTCTTGAAGTCAGGAGCCACATCTAAAAAGCTGCAATGCCATTAAAGGGTAACTCAGCTGGGGCTGCCCTATTGTCATTTCTAATGGTCTGTGCAAGCTCAGAGCAAGGAACAGACTGAATCTCTGGTTCAGCCCAGGGAAACTGGTACAAGGGGAGTGTTTGAGAGTTGATCTAAGCTTGATGAGGCTTGAGGACCTCTCCGCACATCCCTGGCTGTTGTTCAGACCCCAGGTGCTCAGGCTGTGCATGTGGTGAGCCATGGTGGAGGACTGTATGTACTTATCTCCTGTTTTACCCAACCCATCTAGTGTCCACGAGGGCTGGAATGCTTTGGTGCTTTTCTTTTCTGAAAAAGTTTGTGCCAAACTGATGGCTGAGTACATGATTCTCTGCAAACATACCATGCAACCTGTTGGCCTAAATTGAGTAGCTTCAAGCCTGTTCATTCATCTGGCCATACTGCCAAGGGGCTGTAACAGCAGTTTAGCATTTGCATGGCACAGGACCATATCCCAGTGGTTTCCTCCACTTTCAAAGCAGCCTGGGGGGAAATGCTTGTTGGAGGTGTTCCTGCTTGGGGACTCTGCTTCCCAAGGGAATGGTAAAGATTTTCAAGTTTTGACTTGAAAAAGCTCATTAACTCCAACAGATTTGGGGTGGCTTTATGCTGGTTAAATTATTTGCCCGGTCCTATTGAATGCTGAATAAATGTAGTCATTCAAATGTTGGATAGTTAGTAAAGGCACTTTTTTCCTCTCTAAAGGTATAATTCTTTAGCATGAGATTTAGACAGCAGATATTGACAGAAGAATAGATAATAGATAATTGATGTCAAAGGCTGAATAAGAAAGTTGTCGATCAGCCAGAGTATAAGTTATCTCTCTATGTAAAGTAATATAATGTAATGATGATTTATTGCTTGAAAAAGTTGCTAGATTGAAAAAATTCTTTGGAATTGCTCGTGAATGTAGATTGATTTTTCTAAAGAATTCTGCCCAGACCTATTTCTCTTCCAAAAGAATACTGCTGGTTCTAATCATATGTATTTTACAAAATTGCATTTTGAAAAAGTTATACTGTCAGAACACCCAACGTCACATTTTTAACACTAACAGAAAAAGGAGCCTTTTCACTTGTCTAATTTGATACAATGAAGAGATAAGAAATGATGTGATTTGGCTTTACAATGTCCTTCAGGTGCACTGCATCACACAACCTATGGCAGCTTCACCTATTAAACCTCAAGGAAAGAAGATAAAATGATTTGTAGAAATAGCAATAATCTCTATGGCGTGTTTCTCTGAGTAAAGGATTAGTACTGGAGTGGTAAAAGAGTAGTACTGCAGGAAAGGTGAACTGCTTAAAAAGATGGTTCCTTCATATCAGGAGAGTATCCAGTTTAGAAGTACTTCCCCCCATGTTTCATTTAGACACCTCTCAAACTGGAAATCTGCTTTGAGTCCAGAAAATAACCCTGTGCTCTTTCCAAAGAGTCCCCTTGGAAATCCATTGCACACAAAATGTGTAGGAGTATAGGTTAAACTTTGCAGGGATCCAGCTATGTGGAAAAGAAAGCTCAATATATTCCTTATCTCAGGTTCTGGATGTTTTCCAGAGCCATAAAAATGGCATCCCATCATCTGTGTCTGTACTATGCCTTTTCTATTTTATTTTTCCTTGTTATCCCTACAAGACAGACCTCTGTGATAGTGACATCGTTCTGTCCTGACTTCTATGAGAGTTGTTCCCGACTAAAACACCTTTTTGGTGTTACTAGATTCTTATGCTGTTTTAGACTCTATTTACAACTCCTAATATTGTTTAGTTTACGGTACCTTTGAATTTCATATATATATCCAAAGGTGCTTGAAAGAAAGCACAGCACCTAAAATAGCTTGCACCACTGCCCTAAAATATTAATCACTAGTGTAACTCCATAAGAGTTACATCAGGCATGAGTTTAACCCTACTTTTTGTTTTAAATCAAAAGAAATTGATTTCTTTAGCAAACACACCCTAAACCACAGGATCAAAGGCAGCTGAAGCACTATAAAACCTCTTATTCCTTTCCCTCCACCTTCCCCAAAAGCTACAGGGCAGCCTGTAAACTGCCTTTTAAGCACTCCAATTTTGAAGCAGCTGATTCTGCTAACAGCAGTCCTCAGCTGTTAGCAATGATGTCACTGGTTAACACTTCACAGCCCACAAAACTGCTGGGCTGGTTCGTCTTGCCTTCTGTTTCTCTCTGGAGCAGCTGAAGTGCTGGTACCTCTCCACAGATGTCAATGAACTTACAGAAGGGCATTTGTGGGTGAGCATATATCTAGGACAAATGTATTGTTTCAGTAAGATTGGGTTAAGCTTGTGTTCATGTTCCTGTTTCTGAGGAGAAAAATAAACTAGAAAGAGAAAAATCTTAAAGGTTAAATAATGAATGGAATCATCTTGGAATCCCAATGTATTTTCAAGAAATGGGTCACAAAACATTGCATGAAGAAATATTGTATGGATAGAGATGAAGGTTAGTGATTCTGGAAAAAAAAACCCCTGTGTTCAGTTTGAACTCCTGATATTTATATTGTTTTATAATATTCCACAAGTTCAAACCCCAAGATTTTCAGGGAATACTGCTTTAAAGTTTCCACACATAGTATTAGGCTACATCATACACATCTTTGTGGTTGAGAAAGGTGTCTCCATGGTAAGGAATTGCAGTTTCATGGATTTTTTGCTTTCAAACTTTCATTAAACTCTTTATTGTACTAGAATATAATAGACATGAATAGAGACTGGGAAAGGGGAGACATCAACACTTAAAGAGATACAGAAGATACATAAACATTTGAATCAACAGCAGACATTGAAAAATTCAGAAGCTTAAAATGAGTAGAGCACCGGTGTAAAAACAAAATCAACAAGAGTCAAGAGTGTCCATATTTTGATACTATGCAAATGCTCGCACTTGTTTACAGCTCTGGGTTGTTTACAGACAGTCAGTGTCCTCTGTCAGAGCTTAGAGCTGGCAGATACCTGATCTGAGGGCTGTGCAGTGACACTGGCACAATACTGCCCTCAAACTAATGGTGTCTGTCCTTTCCTACCAGCTCTGATGGGTGAGGCAGGGGGAACAACATTCAGCTGACTTGCTGCACAGCTGGACTGAAGCTCTGGGCTCTACCAGCCCCAGCAAGACTCACCTTTTCTATGTCTTGAGCACAGCCTGTGTCCCAGGCACTGACTGAGTAAGGAATGCAAGTGGGTCCCGCAGAAGCTGTTGTTTGACGTGTCTGAGGCTGTTATGTGAGCAAAGAGCTGCAGTGTGCTGTGGTGGGAGCCCTGCTCACAGTCTCCATGCTCTTTGTGGAGGTAGAGCAAGTAAAACCGTGGTACTGTTGTAAGATGGATGTCAGAAACTCACTGCATTCTTCGTTTTCCTTCCCATGAAGGTGTCTTATTAGTTTTAGGTGTCTTTAGCTTTCTGCTGGGCTCCATGTGGTTAGCTTCAAGATGAAGACCCGGAGGATCAGGCTCATGTCATATTTCCCGCACAGCACCTTTGTTCTCTCTCCCACTTGCCAGGCAGGGGGAGGCTGGCATGGGTCACATCTCTGAACCTTAATCAGTTGAGGTAGAGAGACGCTAGGAGATTTTTAGTAAGAGACCAATGGACTTTGCTCAATTTGCTTAAAAGACAAGATGTTTTCTCTCCTCGAGTGTGAGATGTGCTCACCGTAGCTGGCACTGCCATGCAGAGTGGAGATTGTACACTTTCTCATTTTGCTTTTCCTGTTTAATGCATCTGCCTGTTTGCTCTCTCAGAGCTTATTGACTGATGGTGAGGGATTAGAGATTTACTGTGGGTTCTCAGTTGCCCATGTTTGCAGGGGCAGGTTACAAGCTGAACATTTCCCCTTCTCAGACAGCCCTTACTTCTGAAGGTGTGCAATTGTTCTGTGAGCAGGTTCTTCACATGGAGTTTCCTGTGAGTTAATTTAAAAAGGCAAAGAGACATCCAGCAAGACGCTTGGAAGTGTCACCCATTGAAATGCTGCTGTGCCGTGTGATCCCCAGGGCACCAATACCTTTGCTAGAATGAACAAAGTAGCTCTGCCTTGTTATGTTGGAGTCATAGTCAAGCCCTTTCTCAGATTTCAATTCCATTTTATATCCCCTGTGGTTGTACACAAATTCCACGGCTGAATAAATAGACTTTGTCGATGATTGCTTGGAACCTTAGGGGTTAACAGTGTTCTTAGCCTTTTCCCTAATTGGTGTTTACTCTCTTGATGCCTTTCCATGTGCATGCCATAAAATATTCCCCAGAAAGAGTTGTGCCTATTGCCAAGATTATATGCTTTGCACTAGATGAAATTCCTTGACAGAAAGCTATGAAATGCACCTGTTGTAGTGCTGTAATAAACCCATGAAACAATATTCAAGCTACAGAGCAAGGACACCAGGCTGTGAACTGTTCTGCACTACCTGTCCTGCAACCTATATGCTCAAGGAGGGCTCTGCTCAAACTGCAAGGCAAAAACATTTGAGTGGTGCCTAGATTCCACATAAAATTTTACCAATTGAGCCTATACCATTGAAGAGAGATCCAAGAGGTGGCCTGGATATAAAGGGCAGTGAGGAAGAGAAGACAGGCACAGAATAAAAACCTTGGCGTTTCTGTGCTATGTCATAAATCTGAAGAGGTTGATTATGGAAAACTCAGGAAAACTACCTGTTTATTTCCACATGAGACAACTGGATCAATCAGTTCCAAATGAAAAGCTTCCCGTGTCTCATAGCACTTTACCCCACTTGCAACACAGACACAAATAACAGCTCAGATCCCCACAGCTGTGAGGCTATAAATCCATGCTGGTATTTTTGCAGCTTATGTCTCTTATTTGTGCTGAGAAAGAGATCTTGGCTTCCAAGAGATGTCTCCTCCCCCTCAAAGTCTTTGATACTGAGATTAGTAACATCTTTGTACCTTTCTCAGCAAAACTGGACTCTGAATTGGTGTGAGAAGTTAAAGCCCAATCTTGATTCTCATAACATGGAATGATGTGGCTTTGCTGAGTGGTTCAATTCTTGCCAACAGCTCTCAATGAGCACCTCTGGGATCCTCTGCTTGAACTCAGCAGTTGCAGGTCCAAAAACAGTGCTGAGATCTGGATTAGATGAATAATGCCTGCCTTTAGTGTTGTTGGACAAGGAGACTTTCTTCTAGAGACTGAAGTTAAAAATGGCCTGATCTTGTCTGCTTCCCAGCTTTCAGAAAAAGTGGCCACAATCCAGCTGGTAGGGTCCTAGACAATGTACACACAAGGAGTTCTGTCAGGAGGCAAAACATTATGAAGTGTCAATTGAAAGGTGACCATGTCAGCTGTGAAATAGAGATTTCTTCCCCTAGAAATTAGTCTGTGCTAACTTATTGCACTGTGAACTTGCACCTAAAATTCAAGAACAGAAGAGACATTGTTTAGCTGCTTAATGCTCTTTAAATGTACAGGTGCAAGACACTTCTGCAGCAATAAACCCATTGCTTACAGGCTAAAAGAACTATGTAAGGAGGAAAATAGTATTGGAGTATTTATTTATGATTTATGCAATGATAATTTTATTCTGTGATTACATTCAAATATAGACAAGCATGAATTCTGTCCATGTTAACTGTATATACTATAAAAGTATATACTTGCCCATTGTAACTGACGTGACCCATTCACAGACACTGCCTCCTTTCATATTAAACTCCATCTCTAATGACTTCGCTAAAATCACCTTTTCCTAGTCTAAGAACACACAGGATTTAGAGGAATACAGGTTTAACTGAGCTTCAAGATTTACATCAAACAGGGAGAAGGAAATGCAAAGATTTAACAAATGTGCATGGTCTCAAGTTTAAGAATATGCCCTAAACAAGACTGAGTATTTTCCAACAAGACTTTTTTCTTTTTTGACAGAAAGTTGGATTTGGTTGAATGATGTTCCTTTAACTTCTCCACCCTCTCTGCCCCCAGCGATATCTGCTTTCCATGGAATTTTGCCTTGTTGAAAAATGGAACATCTCTCCACTCTACAGGTCTGAAACTGGTTTAAAAATGATGTGCTGTCACTTATAATTGTCGCTGGGGGCTTTGCATTACTGTTTCCTCTCTGGATCTGGACTCTTCACTAGTTTCATTATCCTCCACACTGAGGGACTCTTTAGATGCTCCCTACCAGGTCAGCAAGACAAAGAAGTTCAGGGTGTGAAAGGAAATAATCTCATTCTTCCTGTTTCTTGCCTTTACCTGTAGTTCTTCCTCTCTCCAGCTTTTGACTCTGCCTTTTATTTCCCAGTCTTGCTCCCTATTTTCTCCTCTCTCACATTGCATGACAGCAGCTTTCCTCTCATGCTGCCTTCTATCAGTGGGGAGATCACCAAGAACAAGACTAGTTTCTCGGATTGCTGGCAACTCCAAAGCAAACAAGACAAAACCATTGTTTAAAAACTGCGTAAACAAAAGGGTATTCTGAGGTATGTTTCTTTTTTTCCCCTGAAATTCTGAGGGACTGAAAAAATAAACTCTTTATGGATAAAAGTATTTCACTTGGCGAGATGGAACACAATTATTCTGAAGACACATGACATTTTTCATGCTGAATTTCAACACTTATTTCTCAAGGAAGGAAATTTTGCAATTAAAAATGGATTCAAGCAGAAAAATATCTGAACTGTCATTTTGGAAACTGTTCCAATAAATTTGGCTTCTTCAAATACATTTTTTTCACAAGAAGACTTCAATGAAAGCGGACAAAATTTTTACATTTCTCTACCCCTACTTACCTTGAGTAATAAAGCAAAGCTTCAGAAAACCTAACTTGTTCAGGCTTTATTGGTGTACAGGAGACAGGCAGGCTCCTTGTGCTCCATGCCTGTGCTTGGTTTCGTGTTTGGCATAGCAGGGAAGGTGAAAAAGGGACGGAGTCTGCTAAGGACAGGCAGGAGATGCTAGCATAGCCCCAGCAACATGGAAGAGACTCGAAGCTCTTGTAAGTTTCACTTGTCGTCCACTTCTTGTGGGAACAGTGCAAGCCCTGCCCATCAAAGTTTAAAATGTAAATAGTTGGGGCCTAATACATATATTTCTGAAAATAATAGGGAGGCCTTTGCATGTGCTTTGGCTAAGGCTCTCAGAAAGAGGCCAGATAATCATGGTGAGTTATAGCTCATAAATCCAGCAAATAAGCTCAGCATTGTATAGACAGCAGCTTTCACCTGGAGGTCCAACTTTGCCTCACGATCATGCTGTAGAGAAAGTGGCCATTAAAAAAATCACCCCAAGGACATATGTAATATCAACTTTCTGATGGAGATATCTGTTCTGTAAAAAGTGTAATTCAGCATTCTGTCCTTTAGCCTTTCAGGCTCCTGGAAAGTCTCTGTTTTCTCTAAGATCAGGTAATTAGACACATAACCATTAGAAAGCAGAAGGAAATGGCTGCCCTATTTAATCAATATAGAGGTTAGTGCAATGTGTTGCTTGAGTATATGAGTTTATTTGGCTTCAGATCTTGGATTACGTTAGTTGTGTGTATGCAAAATATAAAAGAGTGAAGGAATGAGAGAACAGGAGTTTAGGTTATGCTTCAATTGGCGGGTCAATAGTGTAAATTCTGTCTCGTTAAAAGTGGAGTCTGGACTGCTTTTGGCATTTGGATCTCAACACATGTTCCTAACATCTTTCATTTGAGTGAACTTCAGTCTGAGGCTGAATTCCTGTCTCCTTGAAGTCAATGGAAACTTTGATCAAGGTCAGTTTTAGCTGAACTAATTTTGGGGTTTCAGCATCAAAATTGTTAGCCCATGATTTCAATGAAGCTGAATATGAAGTTACTATAAATGGCTATTTAAAAAAGACAAGTGAAAAAGAATACATCTTTGCTGATTTTCAAACCTGCCTCTCAGTACAGTCTTCCAGCTTAGACCAGAACTATATTATCTTCAGTAAGATAAAAGCAGAGAATTTTTTTCTACTGGCTTGTGAGGGAGATTGACCACTTATGTGTCTTCACATTTCATACAGAAATGTCATAATAGTATTCTATATTGACCTGGATGCTATTCTTTCTGTAGGAACTTTTAATGATTCTTTGAAGGCTTGGTACTTTTGTATCAAGTATCTGTTTGCATTTGCAAGTTCCCTAAGGTATTACCAAAATTTACAGCTAACCTAAACCATTCAGTCATAACCCTTTAAAAGGATGGCTCCTATTTAAAAGTATAGCTGCATTGTATTTTACCAGGATGAAATGAAAGATGTTAAGCTATTCCAGGGTGGATTTCATGATTGCATCTCTTTATATTAGGCTAGTGATTTTCATTATCTTAATAAAAAGATATTTTAGCACTTGAATACTTTCCAGAAACTGTTTAACGGATTATCAAAAGCAGCTCAATTATGGCAAAACAAATGGCAAGACTCAATATAAACATCAAATGAACCTGATCTTATATTGCTAGGAATCAAATTCCTGGAGGAGCACTACCACAAATATGTGAGTCACTACAGTGATGCCCAAATTCCACATGATGATATGCATATGTTCCATTGCGAAGAAAAATTTAGCTTTGGTCATGAATACGTCTCCATGGTCATGCTTTAAAGCACATTCAATTACACGCTGCCCCACAGGCATGTTGAAAAGAGGAATTCTTTTAAAGTAAAAGAGCTATAATAAGGTTCTTAAAATGTGGCAGAGATAGGATTGATATCAATCTAGTCCTGTTCATAAGAAAATGGAAACACACTCAGTGTAGAATAGAAATGTCCTCCAGGACTGTGTGTTCTGGACGTGTTTTCTGGAACTGTATGCAGTGCCAGCCTCCTGCTTGTCAGGATCTAGAACATCCCCGGGAGTTTGCTGAAGTTCCCTTTGTCCAGTGCACTAATTTCTCCAAAATAAACATCACAGCCCAAGACTTCTTTGCAGGACAGTGAGCAGATTGGTGTGGTGCATAACTGTGGGTCCAGGCTGTGAAGTGTGGGCACAGCTGTGGAACATGGGCACAACTAAACTGGCAGGTAGTAAATGCTGAGCTGAATGAATTCAGTAGTAATCAGAGAATCACAATGTTCTCATTAACATGAGGCCAGGATTTTGTCCAAGAATAATTTTTCTTGAACTAGGCAGTCTTTTACCACAACAGACACAGCCTACTAGGCCATTGTCTTCAGGCTGGTGATTAATATAATTCAATATTCTGCCACTAGATATCTGACTGAGAAGGACAAGTATTTCTATACATATGGCTCAAAAGTGAACCAAACTGCCTTTTTGCCAATACTAATTCATACAGCAGTTTACATACAGGAAACTGCTGTTTTAAGGATGTGACTTTCATTTTCTCACACTCTTTCAAACAGTTATCCAAAGACAGGCCTCACTCATTCAGTCCTCAGATAGGCACATATTGCAGTGATATCACTGATCTCTAGACTGACATTTCTGGTAGAACTGATTTTCATCTATCTCACCAGCATGGCAAATTTCCCATTTGTTGTAAATTGCAAAGATTTGTACATTAGCCAATCTCGTATACCTGAATTTGTCATGAGAGGAATTTTATGCTGAGCTGCTTTTCACAGATCAGACTTGATCTTAGGTGGAGGAATATATTTTTAATTAGCCCTCATTTATGTTTTTTTCTATGAGCCAAGGAGTACAGCAGCTATTTAAGGTGTGACTAAATAGTGAGAATAGAAACACACAAACTACGACTCACTTTGTAAAAAAAATATTTGATATATGACATCTGAAATTTGCCCAAACAATTTCCTGGCCAAGGACCATATATGCCATATTTGAAGCTGAAAATATTTTATTGTGATTTGTAGCAGTGAGAGTGGAAGCCTGGGTTTATAATGGAAACAGTCGTAACCACAGTTATGGTAGAGCTGCCTCTGTCCCATTATAAACTGCCTCTTTTTTTTTTCCATGTTAATTTTTGCTTTTCTTTTCACACCCTATATTTGTTGGGAAAAAAAAACAACCCACATCTGCATCAGTTGTGCAAATATTTCAATAAGCTAAGCTTCTTTCCATCAATTTAATTTAGGTTTCCTGCAGTGCTCATCTCTATAATATGTAAGTGTTGGATGCCACTACAAAATATCCTAAAACTGCTCCTGTGAGTTAGCTATTACTGTCTCCTGAACAGATGTTATATGATGGACAGGGAGAGCATAATAATTATATTCTATCACATTTGGTCTCCCTGTTTTGTCAGGAAAGGTGAGAGAGAAGGGAATGTATACAGAAAGAAATGTGTAATTTGTGGAAGATTTTTTTCCCCTACACATAGCAGGTTGAAGGTCTGATTATTTTATCACAGCTGACTGTAGATTGGCTTCTTCAAGACATCTTTGAAACTTCCCAGCCACTTCAGAAAGAGATAGCTTCACTGGGATGCTGTGTTTGCTAAAACAGATTTTAAAGCAACTTTAAAGAAACTGATTCCTGGATGTGAGTGGAATCACCTGCTCTGCCATCAAATTAACATGTAGTGCTCAAGGGGCTATAATAATCACACTGTAGCGGTGTCTTTCCTGACATATGTATAAGCTCCTATGGAGGAAATTTGCAGAACCTCTCCCTATCAGCCTCCAAGGAGTTGTCTTTTGGCTGATTACATTTCTAAATTAGACATACAGAACTTCCAAGCATACCTCTTCCTTCATTTTGTGGTTCTGATGCACGTTCCCTCAAACCAAACTCCCAAATGTGAGTTGTACAGTTTTAGAGAAATTTATCAACATCATTTTCTAGCAGCCACATACACAATCATGGCATAGGTGGAGCTGTGTCAACTGTTTTATGTCATTTAGCCTACATTATATTGGGACTTAGAGGATTTTGTGTTTCATTAGAAGCAGGAATGTCTGGATAAGTACAGGTAGAGATGAACAGTATGTAATATCCTTTGAGTGTATGTTAAGACATGTAGATCAACAATTAATATATTTAAATCCTTTAAGTGCTGTATCACCAACAAGCTATTTTATACACAATATAATATCCTTGAAATAAAAGTAAAATAAGCTTTCACTTTTCTTCACCTTTTCTAGAGCTTTTTTGCCCCCTCATATTTAACCAGATGTTATATCACTATGCCAGTGATATGAAAGATACTTCATGCATTTTTTGTTTTGCCAGTTGTTCTTGCATCTCTAATGCTTTGTATTAATTTCTGTCTTCAGGTAGAAAACTTGTTGATATTGTATCATTTCCTACCTCAGATGGCCAGCGACTCATGGAGATCACACACATCACTCATCTGTCTTGTATTATCAGACATAAGAATTTATGTCTCATTTGTCTCAGAACAAAGTTAGTAATGCACAAGTTGCAGCAGAATTCCTCTGCAGCCTCCATAATCCTTTAATTTTGTCCATTTCTGGTTTAGTCTTCATTCTCTTGATTTCTGTCACAACAATTTGCCACATCATAAGTGTGTGAGATAATCCCCTAATCTTTCTCAAAATATTTCTCCTCTCCACACCTACAGGATACTACTTGCTCTAATGAGTACTATAGGTGGGAAATTAAGGCTGTATTTAAATTTCCTGTTCAAGTTGCTAAGATAAACATCAAGGTTACTTTCCATTGACTATAGAGAGAAGCAGAATTTGGCAGTACTGGAGACTCTGTACTCTGAATAACTCATTGCTCTCTTGAATCAAGATGGATGTCAAAGTCTGCTGCAGGCTGAATAGCTGTTACAAAGATGAAATCTTTGTCTTCATACTAAATACTGAAATCCCAAACATTTAAATACAGTGGGATTTCTAACTTCAATAGTCCAGTGTGCCAGAAGGTTTGAGGTAACATTGCTCAGTCCTTACTCCTATCATCCATGGCAGCTTAAGTGCCACTGAGCAGCCAAGCTCTTCTCCCACAAATACAGCCATCTCTTCAATGCAGATGTAGCTAAAACAAGTTGTTTAGGGCCTAACAAGGCACCGAAAACAGAAAAAAGAATTGATTCAAGGACCTACAAGTCTCAGGATGATATCATAACTGTTGTACCAGCTCTTCACACAGTGAAACCACTCCCCAGTGCTGAAATACAGTGACTGAATCTTTTGATTCTTCTTTCCTCCATCCCAATGGCCTGCTTTGTGACTTTCTTGTCCCTGCTAGTGTGTTTCCCTAGTGTTTCTCTAGTCTGCAGAGTCTATTGGAGCTTGCAGCACTGGAGATGAGAGGGTACAGGCATGGGGAATACATGTGTATGCCTACTGGTCTTAGTGCATGTAGACATGTCGGAGCATCAATAGAGCTTGGATCTTCATCCAGACCCAGCCTGGTGTCTCTGTAGTTATCATAGCACACCCTGGCAGCTAAAGAAAGGTTTACATGACTTCCAGACCAAGAGGGGCCATTTCTTTCCTGACTACATGTTCTGACCATATCAATGTGCTCCACAGGGCAGAAAGCAGGGCCCAAGCAAGTCCTTCTCATTGTTTCCCACTCGTGTTAGACCTGGCTGAGCCATTCACATGATAGAGAGGGAAAGCCACATGATGAGGTGTTTTTCCATTTTGTCATGCATGCTGTTGCAGGCTGCAGTCCATGTCCAAGCTGCATCTCATCCTAATTTTGCAACCACTTGCCTCGGTATCTTTCTTGAATGCCTATCATAATGAAAGAAAGAAAACATTCAGGGAAAGCAGAAAGAATTTAGACCAGTCAGTGTAAATATGTGATATAGGCACATAATGAAATACTGTGGGTATCCTTGAGTGAGAGCAGATCAGTATCTTTCAGGAGGAGTGAGCTTAGAAGAATCAAAACCCAAGCTGTGCACTCAGCTTTGCTGGGTTTTGAGATGTGCAGTCCCACCCCAGTTCTGAATGTGCTGAGGGAATAAAACCCTTGTCTTTAAGTAACAGTATATTGTTTCTCGGTCCCAAGTTATGACAAAGGCTTAGTTTAGCAACTTCAGAAATGGAACTGTTGAAATCTGTGGAGGTGCTGCACTATTTTGTACACATATGCCTGCACTTTGCCAGCACTCCCTATATAAATGATTCCCAGATTTCCAATTGTATTTTGTTTATAGACACGTTTTGCTTATTGTAAATTGCATATGGTTTTACCTCTAACCTTGAGTCTGATACTTTCATAAAGAGTTTAGCCAAGGAAAAGGGTAGATGATCCACTATTTGTTAGCAGTTCATTACGTATATGTGTATGCGTATGTGAATAGATATGGATATATATCCGTGGGACTGATACTGGGACGTGCTGAGCTCTCTTAATCTCTTGTGAAGTCAACAGGAGTTGAGGCCACTCAGCACTTCCTCAAAGGTGGTCAGAAAATATCAGTTTTGGGCAACCTCTCCCTCCGCTTTTTCCTAACTAAAGTACTAAAAAAGGCCAACAAAAAGGTAAGCTTCTCAGAGCCTTCTTAAATGCTGACACTTTGAGATTGTAACTATTTATGTCTTGCCACTTTTTCATGTACAAAACGTGTTGCATGTTTTTTGTTGGAGTTTTAAGGATCAGATCGATGAAGGAGAGTTCAGAGCCAGACGTACAGTATAAGAGACAAAGGTTTAGTAATGAGTTCAGAATTTACAAAACACAGAAGCAAATATGGCTTTAATACATGATGTGACCCTTTATAAGGCTTGAAATTACTCTTCAAAAATCATTCTGGCTTGACTTCAGAGCCGAGTGGATTGTGGGATACCACAGATTGACTTTGAGTAGTGGGTTGGTATTGCAGGAATTTTTTAATTTCCTGTAACTCACAACAATTTTCTTCCAGTTAGACCTTATCCTGCTGCAGTGTATTTACTGAACAATTTAGTACAGTGTATAAGCCAGATCAGAGGCACATGCATGTACTCATACGCCTGTACACACACACACACATACAGAGTGAGGAAAATCAAAGTATTAACAGCAAACTTTTAAATGATTAAAAGAGGAAGCCTCAAGTGTGTTGACGTTTACATTTTAACGTGTGTAATACATTTAACATCCAACTAGTGACGTCAGGAGGAAGAAGAAATTGGTGCCGAAACATATTTATTTTTGAAGTTTTAAGCAAATAAAAGTGGTTCAAGTCACATTAATGAATGGAAAATAATTTGGCAAATATTGGTTGTTGTTATTTGTAATGGCCTTTTAATTAGTTCTCCAAACACGTTTTCAGAACCTCTCCAAAGATACCCAATTTGCATGATTTAAAAACAAATAAATTTCCTTAAACTGACAAAGCTGCTTATGTATTTATTAACAGTAAAGCAGCACTAAAAGGATCCTTGCAGTGGAAGGGGAGAAATATTTCGTACCAATGATCTCCATGTGCTCATTTCATTTCAATTGTCTCTCAGGTATTGCAGGGCAATTATGATAGCATATTTAAATGGAAAAAATACAGCCCAGAAAGTCTGTTGTAATTCAACGAAGCCACTCCAATAGGGATGGCAGCAAAGTATTTGGGTCACTGGAACTTCAAATGCAGGTTTATATCTGCTATTGATTTAAAAAAGCCTATTTACTGGGCTATAGAAGCATGTATGCATATATACATCTATCGTTAAAAGGAACACATCAATACATTAGTGTGCCTTTACCAAGAAATCCAGCGTTGTTTACAAGTGATTTGTATAGACACATATACTCAGCACATCTGTGTGTGAATTTATGGCATGCTGTGTTCCTTATCTAAAATCTATTAATGTCCAAGGAAAGCCTTTGCAATAATTGTAATTTGGTTTTTAGTGGGCCTGGAAGAAATGGGAAGTGAAGAGTGAAGGAAACATCTGTATGTTGTGATTAAAATAGGATTTTATCACCGTCATATTGGAAGGAGAATGCTTGACTAAAAGGAAGAAAAAATACAGTACTTTAAAAAACTTTCTTAAAACTGGTGGTAGTAACACACAAAAAAAATCAAAAGGTAGAAAAAAGAAAATGCAAAGATTCCCCCAAGTGAAATAATTCAATGTTTCTTTAACTTCTGGATGCCAAATAGGAAGAGATCGTAACCTCTAGCATTTTAGAAAGCAGGATGTATGATGGGATTTATTAGTAGATACAGAGTAAATAGCGCTTATTAAATTTCAAGGTAACTTTATTTTCTGTTACCTACCAATGGCAAAGTCTCTTTTGAAATAACACTCATTAGAAATTGAAGGTTATACTGGCAAAACAGACTTGAATCCTTCAAAAATAGCCCCTAGTAAAATTCAGAGAAAGATCTGAAGCTGAGCCTATGACAAAAAAAAAATAAAAAGAGGAGAAATTCAATATGCAGGCAAACTTTTTAATATGTGAGCCAGACACAGGAATATTAGTACTCTTTGAAATGAACAAGAATTTGATGAAACACTAAAGGGTTTCCTATATTCCATTTCACTGGACAGCAACAAGTAACTCAATGAAAGAGTATCCTGTAATAGCTGAATGCATCTCGGTGTCAGCTCAGTACTTTAACAAGCGTATTTCCCAACAATAGAGAAACGTTCCCAAGTGACATGAGTTGTGTGTAAATTGCACCCTCAGTTCTTCACCTAAACCCCAGCTGGAGTTCTTCTATTGACTTAATGGGGTTTTGGATCAGGCTCCAAAATAATGAAGAGACAAATCCGTTGAACTCTTTATTTATGTCTAGATTGTTTTCTCTCATCAAAGGTTCCCCCGAGGCTCTTCCTTCTGCATTCTCCTGTGGAGAGTTTGTGCCTCCCCGTAAATCAAGCTACATCCCCGCTCCCTGGAATGTCATAGATGAAACTGGGATTTGGCTCTTTCCTGGTCTCATGAACTCCCTCACAGCTGCTCAAATTCCTCTTCATTCTTCAAGCTACTCAATTAAAATGGATTTTTGACTGTTACAAGTGTTGCCATAACTAAACCATCAGAGTGTCTATGGGGAATCAGTGCATTCAGAATAAAAGTTCTTTTAGCCCCTGTACTGCAGGAAAAAAAAAGGGGAAAAATGAACGCCTGTTTTTGTCTGCTTTTGGACAAGTGTAAGATCAAAGTTGAGCAAAGTCTTTGGACCTGCCTTGACTTCTCTCTAAACTTGGATGGCTAGATATCTTCACTTCCCAAGACAGGTGCTGTTTCACCATTAGAGTAGGAGAAAATGATGTCTCATCTATCTAGCCACAGAAATCCAGGCATTTGTTGCATCCTTACTGGATGAAATGGGTGTTTATCCTGCACCAGGCTATGATCCCTGTGCCCCTTTGCAAGTACAAAACCACTGCACTGTGCATTCCAGTTTTAGGCTACGGTCCTAATCTCTTAAGGTCATAACAAATCATCCCACAATCATGTGGAGTGAATACATATCTAGAAATTATTTTGACAAATGTATCCCTTTGGGGACAAATCATGAAGCACCTGAGATCTGGGGAAGGTGCCTTCAAAGAGGTCTTGTGACAAATTCATTAAAAAAAATCAGATGAGTCCAAATTTTGAATACTGTTAGAAAATATTCCAAGACCTTCTTATTTCAGAAGATATTTTTAATGTAGAGGTTTAGGACAGCACTGAATCTCCTTCTAATGCTTCCAAAAAAGGCTGAGCTTACCTCCTTTTCTCCACATGGCTGCTGTATTTGTTTGAGGAAGAAATGTGTGAAGGAAGTAGTTACTAATTCCTCAAGGAAAGCACCACGATCCCACAGTGGTGTATAATACATGTCTTGGGAATTTCTCAGAACAAGTTTTCTTTTAGTCTTGCTTGGATACATTCTGACTGAACTGTTCCTCTTCTTCAAGTGTTTCCTTCAGGCAGTCTCATATTAATCTCCTCCTGAAGTAAAGTAAGCCTTTACATCATACCTGTGTGATACAACATACATGCAACACAGGTTTTGAAAGATCATATCTGGCAAAATCTTGTATGCTGTGGTTTTAGCAGTCTTCATGTGAGCAACTCAGCGCATCCGAAAGACAAATGAGAAGAAGGGAAAGGATTGTCAAAGAGAGAAAGACCAGAACGTTGGGCTTCAAAAGAGAGACTGGTCCTGTGCATAAGGCCTCACATAAGCTATTGGGCAATCTGGATTCAATTCCCAGTCTTTCCACAAATCTTCAGTATGAGCACAAGTAAGGCGCTTTTTTTTTTTTTTCCTTCTCCCCTGTGCTCTTCGTAAGATGTTCAAAAGCACATGTGATGTTGCTCTTCTCTAGCAGGGAAAATATGAGAGCATTATCAGCCATGCTAACAAGTCAATTTGACAGGTCACTCTTGGATGAATAAGCTGCTCCTGACGACAAGTGCAGCCGCTCACTTGTGATTTTGGAGCTCTCGGAGGGTTCACGCAGCAGAGCATTTGGTTACAATAATTTCCTTTGAGTTACTTAATCAGTATCTCCTGTCTATGTAGGCTGCAGTGCTGGGGCAGGAGAATGAAAGGATGTAGAAATCGATGAGTGAAAGAGATGACAATTGCTATTTATCAAGTGGTATATTTAGTCCTGAGGAGGACCCAAAACAGGGGAGGGTGAGCTTTGTAACCACACTGGAGTTCTGCTGTGAGTTTGATATTTCAAGCAAACTCTTTCAGCCAGTGGCAGGTTCACAGTCAGGGAACAATGAGAGTAGAGGCTGCTTCACATTTCTTACATACCAGTGATGCCAGTTTATGAATTCTTCTATAAATCTCTGGAGATACAAACCATCTGTAAAGAATAAAAAGACAACAACATTTATGTGTTTGGTAACACATAAGAGGAGAGTGGATACGATTTGTTTTAGACAGTTCCCATGAATTCCAGTCTCAAGAATCACCGACAGTGCTTCATTGTTTATGAGCTTTAAATAATGATGGCGAAGCAGAGTTTCCAGATAGCTGTGCAAAAACATAGATTAATAAGTGACTGCCTTCTAGTTTGTTTTTGTTACTGTGCCTTTTAAAGCGACAAGTTACACCCTATTTGAATCCACTAGTGGCTGAGCAGAAATAAAAGAGCTTATCTGCTTACTTAATTTTATCTCTGAAATCAAAAGCAGTTATTATAGGAACATCAGTTAAGTCATAATGATATGTTTTTGCTTCTTGAAACTCCTTTATTAAAGAAGGAATAAACAGCCATATGTGCAATGGCCTTATGGTATTTTGCAGGTCTTTTATCTTCCTTTGACCTTGGTGGTTGTGAGTACAAAGTATATTGCAGAATTAGGCCTGAGAAAAGGTGGATATTTCATTTGTAGCGATACTTAGGAGAATTTTCCAGTATATGGGAGTTATTTTTTCATGCTTTGCCAGATTTCAGGGACTTTTTACTCCTCAGGATGTACTACCTACTACCATGTCTAAATAGAAAAAGATGTCCTGTCATCTGATTGACAAGGTATCATTGTAACCAAACGATCTTTTCTTAAACCCAGAATTACAAGAAAAGAAAGTGGAGGGAAGAATAAACATTTATGCTGTGGCTCAAAGAAGTTGTGAACATGCTTTTGGAGCAACATTTGCTTTACTCTGAGCTGGAGCAGAAGTTCTGAATTGCTTCAGTGATATTAATGTACTTTAAAAGAAATCCTTTTATAGGAAAGCTTGGTTCATAGCAAAACTTCTCTCTTGGGGCAGATTCCTCCTAGCCTGAAGGAATACACCCCTCAGCTTTGCTACATGCAGAAAAGAAGACACCATTACTTCTCTGAAGGGAAAGTGGGACTGACTTGCTAACACACTTCTGCTATTTCTAACAATAAATGAAGAAGGAGCCCGAGTTATTTTGCCTCACAATTATTTTCTCTTATCTTCCATCTACATTCAACACACTTCTGTATTTACACCAATAACTTGCAATTACACAGCTGCATTGGTGGTGGCACCATTGTGATTTCTGCCTGGTTGTCTTGCCATGCAGGTTAAGACACTTGAGGAAACAGGTTTATTCTTTTTTACTGTGCCTTATTTATATATATACAATAATTTTTATATATAATCACTATGATTACTTTGTAAATTACATTGTCTTGCTGCAAAAGCATTTATCCTGTTCTCAGCTCAGGAAGACAGGGAATAAGCTCAGGGATCAGTGTACAATCACACGTAAAGTTTGAACCTTGAAGACTGTATGTAGACCTCAGCTTTTTTTGCGGTGTATAGGGTAAATTCCCATTAATCCATAGAGTTGTGTGGCTTGCAGTGTGGTAGCTGTCTGATCCTTTTGGTCAAGAAGCACTTAGGTCTAAGCTACTCTGGAGACCAATCCCATGACTTAGCCAAGTACAATTAAAAACAGTGATGTGAAGATAGAGTGCGAAGGTGAGGATATTCACTGGGGTATAGGTGTCAGACCATGAGAAAAACAGCAGAATGGAGACTTTGCTGTAAGGAATGACCTGAAAATCCGAGGCCATTAATGTGAATTTGAGATCAGCTTTCCACAGCTTTACCGAGAGAGGCTATAAAAAGGACAAAGCGCTCCAGGCCACGTAGGAGTGCAGATGTTAATGAAAACAAAAATCAGAAGTTGAAGCATAACCAATTTAATGCCTGTTCGAACTTGTACATGAGATATCCACTTGCAAGGCACGCGGCGAGAGCCTGTGACCTCATTTCCCCTGGCACATGGGTGGAAAGTGTTATTTTCTCGTGCCATCACACGGTAACCGGAAGCTTTTCTTTCCAAGTGATGACTTTCACAGATGCAAGTTATTTCCCAGTAATGCAGGCGGTAACATGTGTTGCCACTGCAGTTTGAAATGTCCATTAATTTAACAGTAAATCCCTTATCCCTGCAAAATGAAAACACCATATTCTACATAGGCAGAGGAGAGTGTATAACTCTGCTTTTCAGATGTTAGAGCCTCCAATGGACAATTGTTCACCAATTTCAATTTACACAGCTGGCTGTCTCATCCTGAAAAGATGCCTTAGGACTGAGAAAGCATGGAAAGTAAATTACCATCTCTTTCCAAACAACATCATTTCCCTCTCCCCTGGGGCTAAAATTGAGGTATGTTAATACAACAATGTTAGGAAGTCAGTCCTGCTTCTGTTGGCACAACATTTGACCTATGTAAAGAGGCCAAAATTTTCTGACTCTGTAGAAATGAAGTTTTGTAGATACCAGATATTTGTTTGTCTTGCTCAAAGATGATTATGAGGAAAGGCTTGAGGTATGCAAAACAGTGAAAGGTTGCATGTCATTGGAGTAAAAATTAAAACAACTCCATCTTGCAGAGTTAAAGCAAACAAAAAATGAAATGGTTTCTGTTTTACCTTAAAAAAAATTAAGCACATTGAGGATTCTGTTCTTGAGTATTGCCAATTTTTCATGACCGTGTAATACAGCACTGGAAAATGCTAAATGCCAGATAGTCCAAATCAATTTCTGACATTATCAACAATTGCAAGGGAATAATCTGATTCATTGAGTTCATCACTCAAGGACACTCGAGCATGCTGAGTTTATAAATTTTATAATACTTGGTTTATGAGTTTGATTACTGAGTTAAATTATAGCTTACAATAATTAGCCCAAGTAATGCTCACTCTACTACTGTGCTGAAAATACTAACAGAAAGCACAGCCAAATGCTAATCATGAACCACTGTGCTGGTTTCAGCTGGGATGGACTCAATTTTCTTCATAGTAGCCAGGCTAGATGGGAGCTGTGTCAGAACCACTTGCAGCCCTACATTACTCTTTTTTTATCCTTACTTCCCTTATTTCTACTAGATTGTTTTAACATTTGTGAATTATCTTCCAGAGCTATGGCACAATGGCAAAGAGTCTGGAATTGATATAGTCTCAAGAGTACTGTAAAGAGTTTCTCTTGAAGTTTGATGCTTAACAAAACTTCAGAATCCTTTTAGAATTATGTTTTTCTAAATGATCAGAATTGTTTTCCTTCTTCCAGAAAGGGGCATGAGTCAAATAAACAATACCAAGGAGAATGCTATTCCAAGAAGCTAGACCTCATAGCCTATGAAAAGTTGAATGCTACTGGGGAGGATGACTCCCTCTGCCTTTGAAAATCTCCTCCTAAATTTGTATCTTGAGGTGTAACATCAGTCATATTACCTTAGCCTAACAAGTCTTAACTCTCAAGCAGACTTTTCCAGAAGTGAAAGGACCTTTATTTATTGATTTTTTTTTTTTTTCAAATAGAAGTTAAGTGACAGCTGCACAGATAAGTGCAGTTCAATATGGTCTCCTGACGTGTGGGAAGTTACAACCATGCAGCCCCAAAACCGTAATCCCTGTCTGGACATAGGCTGAGCTGTAACTGCCAGGGCAGAACCATACAGAAAGATGTGTAAAATTAATTTCATAGAGATAAAGCAAAGCTAGTGTGATTACCTGGACTAGTGCTGTGAGGAGGGACAGACACTTTGGTTCTCCCATCAGCTCCTGTTGTTTATTGATAAGGTCTTACTGAATACAAACTATACAAAGTCTTGTGAGCAGGACCTAGGGTTTACCCCACTCTTGCCTTCTCTAACCACCAGGCTATTGCACAAAAAGTTGGTGTGAGGAGGCAGCAAGCACAGTCATTGCAACTACAAGGGGCCACAATACGATTTTGCAGACATATCTGGGTTCAGCCTGGACTATGGGGGTTGTGGGACAGTTCTGAGTGTGCACAGAGCTACAACCCAAAGGATGTGCAATAACTGAGTTCAATTGCAAAAGACACTTCAAGAGTTCCTGTACTGCCAGGATTAGGTCATCTGGATAAGTCATCTTTCTAATCACAATTTTGGACTTTGTTGTCTCTGTTGTATCCACGTCTTGCTGTGAACACAAGCTGTGTAGCTGATGCTTGTGATTCCAGTAGAACACATAGGTGGATGTCTGTCTCCTTCAGCTGTGATCATCCTCCTCCTTTCCCAGACTCCCATGAAAGCGTGAAAAGCGCAGTTATTCATGCACAACAACGCGTGATTGTTATCACCCTTTGTTTCTGCAAATGCTGTTAAAACAAGGCAATATCTGAGGCTCAACAAAAGGTGAGCTTTTCTCATGCAAAGCATAACATTCCTAGCAAGTCAAATGCTGTGTCAGAATGGGGTAAGCCAGAATATTCCTAACATTTTAACACAGGTGCTCACTCCTCCTGTATGAGATGTGTGTTTATGAGTCAAGGAGAACCTTATCAACAAAATCCAATCGCTGGTGTGGTTTAATGTCATCCTTTGTGCAAATGAGGTATTCATTTGAAATCTGTCATTAGCTATAGGAAGATTGAATTTATATTGTTTTTTGCTGATATTTAAAACCCCTCCTCTCCAAATAATTTATCGTGTCATCTGCAAAACCTTGCCCACGTTTGTATTGCTATGTAAATAACGTCATAACAACGAGAATCTTGTAACTTAAGTCTGAGGCTTAAAACAAAGAATCAGTTACTGAGAGATAGAGAGCAACTTAAATTTTAAGACTACTCTCTTGAGATATCTGACTATTTCTAGAATCTCTTGGCTTTCAAAGACATTTTATGAGCAGAATTTATAGAACACAAGACAATGGCAATGAGCAAAGAAGATCTTATAGTCTGATATTGATGCAAAGTTCAAAAGGAGATTACACAAACACAGAATGTGATGACTTTAGAGACCATATTACAAATGTTTCCACTTAGATAATATTTAGTTTTCTGAAAACAGATTATAGCAGTCCTTCTCATACAACCTAAATATTTTGTATGATGCAGAAAGTCTCATAACCAAGGAGGAGAGGATGTCAGAAGTTGAGGAATACATCAGGAATCCTTCGGTATGAGGGTATGAAACAGACATGTGCAGTTAGGGGACAAACTAATCCTGCACTTAGGCTGCTGTTGTGTCAAACAGCCCTTTATGACCTAGGCTGCTTCTTGGTTGTATGGTACTTCATTGTACTGACATCCACTGAATCATCACAGGAAGCAAAGTTCATGCTGCACAGGGCTATCCATTTCTTTTCTCAAAATAGCAATAACAAGATACATGAAGACACATATAGAAAGTATGGGGGACATAGAGAAAAAATTCAAAATTTGTGTTCATTTTCACCCAGCGAAAGAAATCCTTGGGCTTTGCATGGCCTTCAGGGCACAGGACAACTTTGGAGTTTTTTTTTTTTTTTTTTTTTTGATGTTATTAAGGGATTTCATACCAGTTCTTTCCATTAGTAAGTGAATGCAAGAAGAAAAGGCTTCCAATAACATAAAACTACAGTTGACTACATGTAATTAAATTGTTTGTGTAAGGTATGTTGGGATTTTGTGACTGTCTTTACATGACTTTGCCTACCTTACCATTCACTGTCAACTTTTCAGCTCAAAACTGCTCACTTCCAGCATTCTCTTACTTTCCCACTTCTGTGATATCCTGACCCATAATGTAGTTGCCAACTTTACTGTTTGGTGGAAGTAATAAACATGGAGGTGACTTCAAATCGTGCCTCAGAGCTAGGACAGTCGTTTGTTCTGGGAGTCTCTGAGCTTGGGGCAGTGCCAAGTGCCTTTCCAGGGAGTCATTTTGTGTGTAGATCATGAACAGGTATAGAGATATAGTGAGGCAGAATGTAGTTCTGGATGAGGTTCTCTGTTATGATGAAGAAAAGCTTGAAGAGTAAACCTGGGATAGAGGCAACATCACACAGAGGAATGAGCTGCACACAAAGGAATGAATGAATGAATGGAGGAATTGGAGTGAATGAAAAAAGCATGAGAGGTGTTTTGAAAAGGAAATGGTGGAAATCAGGAGAGATCTGATTCACCCAGGAGAAGGCTTGTGACTGTTGAAACAATAAGTTGCCTTTAAAGATCATACTGTACATCCAGATCTTGTTTAAAATGTGCCAGTTACTTGCCTTGGACTTGCCATTCCATGTTTTCTGTTACTGAAATTGAAATAATTCTATTTCCCAGCTGTCCAAAATGGCTGTGAGTACCCACAGACATAAACAACTTGCTACTAGATTGTGTATTATATGCTGAAAACCACTGCTTTTTTTTTTTAATAGGGAAGCAGGGTACAGTAATGAAACAGAACATCTTACCAAAAGCTGTGTAGTGTTACTCATTCCATCCACAGGGCTTGGCCCTATATTACTTCTACTGAGATGTATGTGGGTGGGCACATGCAGATTGGAACATAAATCAAAGTTTATCTCCTGCTCCACCTGAGCGATGTCCCCCTCTGTGCAGGCAGCCAAGCCCATGGTTTAGGATAAAATTAATGGCCAAGCACTCAGAGATCTGCACTCTCTGTGTGTTTACATGCCAAATCTGCCGAGGTCTATAAAGGCGGCCACCAACTATACAGTTTTAATGACTGTTGGAAATGTGGATATCTGATGATCTAAGCTTCATCTGCTGTAAATTAAAGCACAGATTTCTTTACATTTGAGTTTTCCATTCATGCTGAAAATGAGATATGATATCAAAAGCATAAAAAATCTCAACAGATATGAAGTGACCTTTATCACTCTGTCAGATGTGATCACCAAATTGATTAATTGCCTTCACTTGATATTGGCAGTAACTCCTAAAATAGCATTATAGTTACTGGGCCCTTGTCTCCAATTCCTTTCCCTGAGTACAATAACAGCTAATGATTTAAGAGGACTTTGAAAACTTTTCATTGCAATGGTGCCCACTGGGCTCTGATATGTCACACAGTCATGAAATGAGATCTTTGCAAGCTTTCCACACATACATACATTGAATGTAGCTGTTACCATTGGTTATAAACCTTTTTTCCCTTAGCCTCACAGAATGCAGGATTCTCTTTCTCCCTTTTCTTCCTAGACCTCTGTCCACAGGCACCTAAAAACAAACATAAAACACTCAGCAGTGAAGGGCCTCTGCAGGTTAAGGGAATTCATGGGAGATTTTCTGTAATTTTTCCTTCTTATTCGGCAGAATTGTTTTAACTAGATATTTATCCATGATGAACTTTGGGCCCTTTGCAGTAAGCCAATGCTGTATATTTTATTTACATTTCTCTGCCCTTTGGCTTTTGAGCTCAGATTTTTTTCACCTTTACCCTCAAACCAATGAAAATTGTGTTGAGTTCCTAGAGCTCTACTGAAGAAGAAACTCTGTCATAGGAGAAACTTGCTGGTCCTGCTCAGCAGGATGTCTGCAGAACTGCACACGTGGGTTTTGGCTGGAGTCCTAACAAGAGCATAGGCCAGCAGTTGCCTCCACAGACAGTTGGTGGGCTCCAAGATGTCCTGCCAAGGACACTGAGGCAGCAGCTGCTGAAGAACAGCTTCTGGAGTAAAACAACTGTGATGAACTACGGAAAGGCAGTTTTTCTTAATTGCATGCACAAAATGACAATCATATCAATAATGTTACTTGCATCACTTAAGATGAGAATAGCTGCTGGAGAAATGCTTCTTTAGTCTGTTTTTCTCCAAAAGTTGGGATGACTGAGCCCATTTCAGACTTGCATGAACACATCTGTGCAAGATTAGCCTCAGATGGGCAAACATCGATATTCCTACATCCCAGGGAGTGGCCAGGGGCACGGATAGATTTGAGACACCTGCCAGGAGCTACAAGGGAAAGTGTCAGGCAGTTTGTTGGAGGAGACTCTCCACTATCAGAGTCCAGGCAAAGACCAGCATGAGGCCCCTCACAGTCTGTTTGTGGGAGGGCTCACAAATGAGATGTCTGTTTCTCTAGCTCCGGGCACAATATCTACCTACAACCTCTCTTATGTAGACACACCACACAGTTCAGAGGGAATGCCAGTAAGCCTTGAAAGGAGGTGTTAACATTGAGAAGACTGATTATTTTCTACCCCAAAAAACTGTTTTTTCCCTATAATTTAAGTCTCAAGCCTCTCATTTCTGCCTGGACTGAGTTTCATTAAAAGCTTATGCGATGCTCAAAATCAAATCCTGTCTAACTAGCTAATTTGTTTTTGCAAAATATAACAGCTAAAGTGAGGACTGTGTTATTTAGACTGAAAGCTGCTGCTTCTTTGCTCTTATTGTTACTTCTCTTACATATTAGACATCTGTAATCAAGAGTACATAGGTAGAGCTATTGTGAGCTAATTCACATTGTTCTGAAGTGTCAGGCCAGGTAAAGGGCAAAAGTTTAATGCAGTTTCATGACATGTAATGATTCAATAAGGTCAGTCACAATTCCATACAAATACAGATTAGTATAATTTGATTAAGCCCTTAGAAAATGATCAGCCTGGCTTTCTACTATATCTTTCAGGCCAACTTGTCATTTCTTTTCAGTGCATAGGGTAATAAAAACCATTTGTATGACTTTCCCAGGTGAAGCTGTGTGGCACATAGTTTTGCCATTGGTACCTCCTGAGGAAAAGAGCATTGAAAAACGGTAAGCAGGGCATCACTGACCCTTCAAGCTCTGCTTTACAACAGCAGGAAGGGTATTACCCACCTCATGGGAGGTGAAAAAGTGACAGTAGGGTTGTAATCCAGTGCTCAGAAGTGTATTACAGACCCTTGTGCATCCCTTCACTGGCATAACCTGTAATTACATAGCCACACACGCTGTTTTTGTCATAAGCTTCTGGCCTTATTCAGGACATCTATTAAGTAGTTATCCAGTACCATATTTTCCTTATTGAACACAGGTTCTATATCTAATTTACTGTATCCCACTCAAACTATCTTCTGAGAAGTAACTGATGAATGCCTTTGGAGGTGAGTCTGTGGCATTCATGGTCACTCTGGTGAGCAATTGGTTCACAAGCATCAATGAATTTATTTGCAGAGTGGACTTGTGAGAGATGAGAGTGTTTCACAAAAATGAACTAAAGCGTTGAAGGCCACAGATCTGGATTGCTAGTCCAAAAGGTATGAATTTTCAGAAGGCATCAGAATTCCATGACACTTTATGCCAGCACGCTCTGCAGTTTTGAAAGTTGGATTCAGTTCCATGTTAGGCACTCAGAAAATGAAGAATCACACAAAGTGACCACCTTGGACAACCAAAGCTCAGTTGTCTGGTATCTGATGGGGATGCTGTGGAGGACAGCAAGGAGAGCACGTCATTCTCCAGAGTACCTCACTTGGGTTAGGTCTAAGACCATTATTCCTCTTCCTGCCTCATTCCTTGTACTGCAACCAGGCATATTTCTTCTTCTTTCAGTAAACAGTCCCAGTTTGTCTTCTGAATAAGAAAGAGGTCTTGAGGGAAAAATAACAGCACTCAGTTAAAGACTGTATTGTTCTGTCTTTGCACTTGACATTTTGCCTCTCAGGCAACTTTAATCCTGACATTTCTCAACATTAGAAACCTTAAATTTACTTATTCCAGCACAGCATCTTGGCATGCATTTTCTTATTTTATGTTAGGGGGAAAAGAAGAAAAAAAAATCCAGAAATTGTTAATTCCATATATCTTCTTCAGTCATTTTTGTTTTAATGACTCCTCTCATCCTTGTACAGCTTTTCCAAACTGTCTCTGCATCTGCACCTACCACCTCTTTCTCTTTTCCTTTGTTTGTCTCAACATTATTTCTTCAATTTGAATGTGACTGGGCCAAGCACTCAATAGTGAGGCATGCAGGAGAACTGATTCTGTGGTCTGATCTCCAGCGCTGGGTCTCATCATATTTTTTGTCACCTCAGAGCCAATAGATGTGTTCTGCTCAGTGATGGGATGGGAGACATCTTGCATGGCTGTTAAAATCTAAATCTGCAAGAAGTATCCATGGCTTTTTGAAGGCTTGAAGCTTGTCCTAATTAGGCATGTGTTTTCTCATGGACAATAGGAGATATTTTTCTTTCTTCCCCTCACTTTATTTAAATTTCATACTCTGCTTCAAATCACATGACAGCACCTGTGCCATCTCACTAATGTGAAAGGTGGTGGCTCAAATAAATAGGTTATTATCTAGAAGCAGGTACATAGCATACACAGGTTCAGTCCAAATAGGTCCAATCCACCAAAGCTAGCCATAAAATAGAAGATAGGAAACCTAAAAAAGAGGTTCTTACACAGAAACTAACAGGTTGTCTAAACAAGAGGTGTCTAGCCCAAACCAAAATGTCATTATGAGCACACATATAGCGTTATAAGGATAAATACTGTCAAGCCATTATCAGTATAGGATGAATGAAATGTAATAAAGTCCATGTATCCTTGCAGATTTCCAAATTTTAGACACTAATTTGCATGTTCCTCTTTGACACTGAATTTTTAAGAGGAGAATTAATTCAGAGAAATGGCTCAATATGAAATTTAATCACAGCTTTTTCAGTAAGTCTGTTATTTTTTTAAAAGAAATAAAATGTGATGTGATCTACATTTTTGATTAAACATGGAAAATGTTTATATGCTTCATCCTGATAGAGCCTTGATTCCTTAAGCAACACATTATGAGATGTTAATTAAATGACAGTAATGTGTAACATAGCTCCCATTTTTAATTTATTCAGGCTTCATATTTTTCCACACTGAAGAGATATTCTCACCTTAAGAGCAAAGCCTCTCTGTGAGCAGTGGAGCTGATGAAACCTAGTTTCCTCTAAGATTTGTGACCGTGGGCTTAGCTCAGCCCTGGAGCATCCATGGGGAAGGTACACTTGCTGGAGCCTCCCCTGGCGTGAGCACTGAGAGCAGAGTGGGGATTTACACAGACAGTGCAAAGGGTGTTTTGGCTCTTCTGGTTGGGGAATCGTGTTTATCGAGGATTTCTGGACAGCAAGAAATGCCAGACCTTGCTGAACTGGTTCAGACCAGATACATACAAGGTGTACTGAAGGTCTGACCTGCTATAGTTACAGAGACTCTGGATTTTCAGGGCATTTAACACACTTTACAGGCAGAAGCGTGTCACAGCAGAACATACGTATTTTACTGGATGTAAATGCAGCACAAGAACCCCCAGCCAGTCCCTGCTAGTGCTCCTCTCATATTTTTTTTTCCTGGTGTTTCCTACATAGCAAAAGGGGAGCCCTACGAGCACATTCCTCCATCAAGCACAACCCCGGTGTTCAGGCTGGCCTGCATCCTGCCCTGTACAGTCTGCATCATCTGGATCCCTCAGCTAGCAGGACATTCTTTCCATGTCACTTCTAGTCTGCTGACAGGTGAGTTTGAACTGACTAGTGATTTCAAAATTTCCAAGGGGTCATTGAAAGAGAAGCAAGAAGAGAACATACAGAGCTCAGGAAATCACTTCTTTTTTTTGGTGTGTGTAAGCCAAGCTAAGAACACACCTCTTCGGTTTTACAACTGAGATAAGGAAATATGTTTTCCTATCTCATTTATGCCAGCTTTATTTATTTTGTGTATTCAATAGCATTTTGAGGTATTCACACTGCCTACAGTTAAACATCTGAAACCCAGTTGCTTCAGTACTGATGCTACAGGGAGCCTTTGAAGTCTAGTCTCTTACCAGCAGCACTGGGATTCAGTGTCCTTTGATAAGAGAGTGAATCGCTCCCCTTTACCTCAGGTCAGTGAGACCATGTTTTTACAGGCATTCAGTGTGCTGCTACTCCTTTTGAGTTTTGTGGGAGTCATCACCACTTACCTCTAGCAGTTGGGACCCTCTGCCAGTGTTTCAGATGGGGCTCCATCTGCTCAGCTTCTTTCTCACAGCCACAATAGGGGAAGAATAAAAGCAAACCCAAACGATCCTGCTGTTCCCCAAAGTGTAAACAGCAAGAAAGGCAAACTGTAATGTCTGAAACTACTTTTAAAGTGATTTCAGAAACTCAATTTGCTTGGTAGACTTGGGGGTTAATATTTAAGAGAATACTGCATCCACTGCATCCAACAGTTTCACAAACTGCAGACCTACTTACATTTCCTGCTGAAGTCATCCTTTTAAAAATGGGTCCCAGCATGGGGAATGGTGTTTAGGCAAGTGTTTTAAAAAAGGGCTGAACACAACAGGAAAATGAGAGCATACTGCTGAACAGACCAAGTGGTGTGTTCAATGCAGTGAAATAATTTCTCAGTGCCGTATTGAACAGAAATCTAGACAGAAACCAAAACAAAATCTTTGAGTAGTATATGGCCACGTGAAAGAAATGTTCTTTTCTTGGAGGCAGTGCCATGTATTAGGTTGGTTGTTAATCTAAATTTAAATGTCCTTAATTATGCTAATTTTTTTTTTCCTGGCAGATAATTAAAAAGAAGATTTTTAATGAGTTAGATGTCTTAAGATCCCAGACAGGAAATAAAGGGAGAGAGAGAGAGGCTGATAAAAAAGCTAAATAAAACAAAACTCAGACCTAAGATGCATTCAGTTCCCTCAGCCATTTAGTAGACAACTTAATTTGCCTGCGTTGTCCTTTGACAACGTCTCCTAACTATGTGCATCCATTGTCATTTACTTTCAACTAGGAGATATTTGGGGCAGACAGTCTGGTGTTTTTTTTCTCCCTCTGTGTGTAGAACAAGGGAGTCCCAGGGTAGAGCTTGCACATTAGTACTGTACAGGAGAAATAATGCCAGAGACTTGTTCCTGCAGATGAGATCCTGACCCGCTTTGAAACTGATCACTCTACAGTACTTTCATCCTTCTTCGCCAATGTTATTTTTGAAAGACTTGGTCTCTGACCTATTTTCACACTGATTTCTGTGCTAGTGAGGTTTTTATCCTTAATATTGTTGAATACCTGTTTATGTAAATACAGCACAAATTCTGCTAACCAAACAAGATTCAGTGTTTTCGTTGGCACGGGACAGTTTTGTGTTAGAAACTGAGGGGTATGTAACAGAAATATTAACTTCATTTTAAGGCTAATATACCTTTCTGCATTTTTTCTTGCATCTGGGACCAAGACAGAAGCATTGAAACTAAGGGAAAAAATGTATGTACAGTCTGGGAAATAGCAAACTGACACAAGAAAACAACCTCTAAGCCACAATTTGTTCAAAATATTTAATCACATATACAAGTGGAAGAGAAATTTTAAGGCAGGGTTTTGGGTCATGGTTTTGTTTCAGTGGGTACTGCAGAGAGCAGGCAGAGATTTCCGGTCAAACCATCCAAAACACTGGGATGTTCTGAGCACCCCGAGGACTGGACACGTGCCATCTCAGCCCAGTTCTCAGCAGCCGGATAATCCTCCTTACAAAAGCTGCTACCTCAACAGGTGCTGATATCCCCTGCTGTCTTCTTCATTAAGGGGCCAAAGACTCTATGATTATGAAAACTAAACACTTACTTATCCCTAGGTGAAGTTCAACTGGGTTACAATGGCAAAGGGTGGCGAGCAGAGGAGGCATCACGATTGCACTTACTCTCCGGACTTCATCCTGCAATATTGTTAACCCCAGCACTTTTCAGAGCACTAATCCCTAATTCAGCAAAACACTGAAGCCCCTGCTTAACTCCAAAGCTTGGCTGAACTGGTGCCTGAATTCATTTTGTGGGGAGGGAGAGTAAAGGAAAAAAACCCACATCTACAAAAGATATTGACATTTTTCAGGAATAATAGTTAGACACCAAATTACTGCGTGTAAATAAATGTATTGCTTGTACTGCTTATCAGCCAACTGTACATATATGCATATGGGCACATCCATGCACACATATCCATGCATCCTCTTCCAAAACAGAATTCAAATGTCAGTTGAGAACTCCTTAGATGCAAGTTTTCTGGAGGTTAGGTTAGCTAGAAAAGAAAAAGACCACCAAATAAATAAATAAATAAGTAAATGGCTTTGTTCAGTTGTGTCTTCAGCAAGGATATGACTGTTCATTATGAATAGGGGCTGAAGGCTTCACTGCTCTGTAGTTTATAAATACTAATGAGTGACATATTGAGAAAAATTGTACCTACAAAAGCAAAGTCTTCTGCCATGCAAATCAGGCCCCAATTCCCCACAGATAAGGATCTTTTTGATGGAACACATGCAAAATCTACAGCTCTTAATTCTTTCATTAGTATTCCAGGCAGACGATTGCCAAATAACAGGGAAAACTGTCTGAATTGCTGTGTCTGAAACCTAATATTGATTTGTTTAATAGTGTCAGGAAGTCAAAATTCACAAATCTCCTGTCGATTGTTTATGAGGCAGTTAGCACAGAATTGGATGCCCCTGCTTAATTAATAACTCATTACTGAAATTTGATTATATGCTTGAATGGTTTAAATGGGCTCTAATTCAGTATCTGCAAAGCAGTGTTGCAACAAAGTAAAATGGATCTAAAAGCTTGTTTTTTAACACTATTGCCGTCTGTATTTCACGATCTCCACTGGTGAAGAATATGTTGACATAGTTGCTAGGGCAGACCTCATAGTACATTAATAATTGACACAGAAACGTGTTGTTCTAGCGATGCTATGAACTGAATGCCAGCTAAATCAGAAGGATACTTTAAGAGAAAAGACAGTGATGTGAAAAAAAAGAAGCTCTAAATGTAATTTATTAGCATGCAATTAATTTATCAACAATGGAAACAAGGAGAACAAAGACATTTCTACCACAGACCTTTATTCAGAAGCATCTTAGGGATTCAGGTTTGTATGCCCAGGGGCCTGAGCTCCTCAGTGACTTAGATGCTCTTGAAACTCCTATCCATCATATTTTATGCTGTTCCTGGCACTTTCTACTCTCTGGTACTAATGGAGGGAAGAAACACTCCAGGTGTCATTTTGAAGTTCTGAACTTCACTTAATGAACCTTTCCCCATTTTTAGCATCTGACTACAATAAAATTTCTCCATCAGGGATTCCCCCCCTCCCTTTTCTTGTCTTTGAGAAACCAGAACAAAATAGATTAAAAATATATAGATTTGTGCACATTTTTGAGTTAAAAAGGGCTGGAAAGAGCAGTGTCTAAGGACTGGGTAATCAGGACACTTGTTTTTGGCAACACTGAGAATCCCCAAGTTTCATTAACTATAAAAAGAATTACTATTTTATTGGAAAAATGAAAGTGAGGCTATTTTCATCTGCTGTTAACTTATCTATTAGAAAGTCCACAAGTATTCTCTTTGCCATGAGAAGGACTCAAGCATATGCTAAAAAATGTTATCAAATACCAATCTGGAGGTTTGATCAAGAAGCAGAAGCTGTAGCCCACGAGCCAGGCAATGCTGCTGAGTGACACCTTTGCCCTCACTCCTGGTATTACCTTCAGTACCTGCAGTGGTCACCAATGGACATTTGGTGTTCAAGGTCTCATGTATTATTCTTCACATTTAACACTCTGTGAGGCTGTTGAGTGTGCAGAGGATTTCCTTACTTGCAAGATGAAGTCCATCAAATACCACTGAGTGCCCGCTGAAGATGATGCTCACTGACTGTAGGACGGACACAAGTTCCAGGGTGACTAACAATTAGCAAAGAGATGAGAGTTCACAGGGAATCCACTGTCTAAAATTTATGTGCCCAGACTCCTTTGCCAAGTTTGAGATGCTCATTTAGCCAAAAGCAAGAAAAAATCAATAATTAATAAGATACAAGCAGATATGTTCAACCAGCTCCAATAGGAGAAATCAGTGAAATGCTGCTCTCATAAGAATTCCAGGTGTGGTTGGCCTTAATGAAAAGGTTTGCATAATTGGGGCAGCTTTAGAGCAACTTAGAAAGGGAAGATCAAGCTGGTCAAAACTGGCCCTGGAGGCAAGAACTTGACCCATAGCAGGAATAAATGGCATCATTTGTCTGAAGTCTGTGAAGCTAAGGATTTCAGCTCAGATCCTCAAAGCAACTTAATCCTTCAATCAATAAAACATACTTCTCTAAATATCCCTCAGGAACTGGACCTTGGAACCTGGACCTTGATCTACATGATGTATTAACACCTGCTCAGGATATGCTTTTTTTTTGGATACTTCTGTGAAGAATAACCTTCTAAGGACTTGCAAAGTGTTGCAGCTTGATCTCTCAGACCTAGAAACAGACTTGTTTGATGAGCAAATACAAATGTCCTGAAATATATGTGTGTATATAAAAATACATAAAAATCAAGCTGCAATTCTAATTGAAATAAAACAGACTCAAATGTGCAAGTGCAAAATATTACTCAATATGTCTTTTAACTGAATCTTAATATTTGGGCACTTTGAGTGGAAAAAAAAAAGGCAGTAAATGACTGCAAGTTTGCCTGAAACTGCCCATAATCTTCTGCAGACAAATAAGCAGTTAGGTACCAGTCCAAGTACCTTGTGGGCAGTGATTGCTTCTGGCACAATGGCTGAACTCCCAGGTATGAACTGCACTTAGATTTCATGCCAAACCTGATGTATCAGTCTCTGAAAATGAGAACTGCAACATGTCCTAGATCATAAAACTGCAAAGTATTTACTAAGTTTTCTTGTTTCACAGCCTTTCCTGCATGTCTTGTGTAAGCAGAGGAAGGGGCTTCTGATGTCCTTGTGTGGAAACGTTATCAATCCCAGTAGATTTAGCAAAAACAATTTAGAAAAGGAGAAAAAAAGAGGTTCTGAGGTGTAGCTCCTTTTCTGTGGTTCTTCTACCCTTAGGATTGGGAAATGCTCCAGGATTATCCTCCTGTACTCTGTCACTGAGCATCAATACCTTATTCCTGGCCAGGTTTCTTCCACCAAGATACTAATGCTGTCGCATGTTATCTGAAGCCTTTGAAAATGGTTGTGCATTTATTGTGAGTAGAGCCCATCACCACTGAAACAACAGAGGCATTTCTTAAAAAATCATCTTTACACACTCCCATATGTTAGATTTTTTGAAAATGCTGTCATTTCCCTGATTTTACAGACAGGTTTTTCAGCCTTCCCATATAGACCTTTTCCATTTGAGTTTCTGATAACTAGAGCATCATTACAATTGTTTAGCATGTAGATTGCTTAAGCAGTTTAAGATGGAGATTATTTTAAATTTCTACTCTTACATAACCGAGCATATTATCAGTGTTAAAATGTGAAACAGTTATTAATGATAACTAACAATAAGTAATGCCGTCAGGAGTTCCATTGTGCAAGCAAAAAGGAACTGCTGTACATTTTCACGTGGGCATCCATTAACAACGTTGCAGTTCACAGGTTTGCTAACTTTTTTTTTTCCAGTGATAGGTAACTTTTACAATTAATTTGAGTTAAATAATTAAGCCTGGGTGACTGAGAACATTTTTTGAACCATCATTAAACACCAAAAAACCCCCCTTTTAAGCAATGTTTTAACTTGTGCTGAACAGCAGTCTTGGGAAGAATGCTGGCTTCTTTCTGCAGTGGGCCTATTTGTCAAACTGCTATTAAGAATTTTCAGTTATAAGAGGGAAAAAAAAATGGAGTGAACCTTTATTTTTCCCGTCTAATTTATTACGCTTGATTACGCAGCTGGAATGGGAAGGTAGCTGCTGTTTGTAGTTAAATAACTCCTCGCAATTTCTTAAAGAAATGATCTTCAAAGCTTTAATGGGTCAGTGGCTCAAGTACAAAGGAAAGATTGATTTTCATACTCCCACTCTTTGTTCCCAAAGTTTAAAACAGACACGTTCTGGTAAATTAGTTTGTCTATGTTATTAATGGAAGAACTTATTAAACTCCCATAAATACATGGTGGTATCTTACTTAAAACACAGAATGCATTTGCTTTGAAAAAAAAATACATGTTTTAAAAGTAAACAGGGGTGTTATATTTTTATTTGATTTCAGAAATGCCTCAAAAGGCAGAAAGCAGGAGAACTGGGGATTTGAAAAATATATTAGGTATGCATAATGATGAATGGCACAAAGAGCGTAGGCTCGAGTCGATAGAAAATATGTTATTTGTGTTTAATGAAAAGCATTCACATACTGGGTAAGTGGCAGTGCTGTGGGGAGAACGACTGCTTCAAGTAAGAAATATTGTCTGGATGAAATACTTATTTTGTGTATGGCTCATGTGCACGTTCCTGGGCTGAGTGGAGGGAGGTTGTGCCACCGGTGCAGGAACGATCTTGGGGTCAGGGCAGGCTTCAGTACTGGGGGAAAAGAGAGCTGCTGTGAGAAAGATTATTCAGCTCCACACAGATTGATGAGGGAAGTGTTCCTCAGCTGCTGCAAACTGCTAGAACTCCTTTTGCATCAGCTGAAGGGGCAGCCCAGGTCCGTGTCTTCTCCTACACAAGTGGAGACACTTCTGATATATTCTCATGACCTCTGAGGTCACCAAGTTTCCCCTGAAGATCTGTCTGTCTGTAGAAGGATGTCTTACCACACTTAATCACCTTCTCTTTCTCTCGTTCAACAGTGTTTTGTTCTCCCTGTGAATAAATCCCCCACACCTCAGCAGTTCACAGGGAAGAACAGACACTCAGAAATGATCCCAGCTAAGCCCACCAACAGCTATTACTGTATCAGGTGGGCTCTACTTCACTAGAATATGCTACCAAGGCTTTTAGTGGTAAAACCACCCTTTGAACCCAAGCTCAAGCCATTGGTGCCTATGAACAGAGAGGCAAACTGCCTGTGGCAGGCTGTAGGGACAGTACCAGTACCAGAGGCTGGTCTATGTGCTCCCAGATGCAGCTGAAGGTAGTGGAACTTAGCTTCTGGTCAGAGGTATAGGGTTAATTGTAGGAGGATGTGGAGTTTTTACCTGGATGGTTTTTACCTGCTCAGTGGATAGGCAATGCAATACAGACTAGGTGGATGTGGTCTTTACTGAGCCTTATTTTTTTATTTACTTCACCACGGAAATTCAACATGGTCACCAATACAGTTTGAGAGGACACTAAATAATTATTCTTCTTTGATAGAGTAGGGTCTTGGAGGTGCAGTGTATGATCAGGGCTGAACTAGTATCACCCATACGAGTGCTCAGCAGTAAGGACCACTCTGTAGATACACACTCCTGGTAAAGCATGCTGTGGGGATTGGAAGGGTCTGAAGTAACATTTTTCTGTCACAGTGGGCTGTTTCCTTCAGATGTAAAAGCTTCACAGAAGTCATTTACACAGCCACTGTGAAATATGAGATTGGAGCATTCCTAGAAAGTCTTTTGGGCTCAGAAGTATTTTGATTTTCTAAAAGACATTTTATTTCAACCACCGTGTATTATGCATTCAAATTAAAAAACAAGTCAAAATTCTAACAAATGTGATGAACTAATCAAAATATTTGACTCTTCAACTCCCTGTGTACTCATTCATTCCTCTCTCTTTACGTTTGTGGAAAATTTCCAGTGTTTTGACTTGATTCTGGAGCAGAAATGAAAGTAAGGCTTCCTCTACTTTTTTTTTAGTAGCCTAATCTTGTGGTTCTCCAGTACAATCATCCTGCCGAATCCCAATGAGGCAGATTTTTCAGAGACAGAGTGATTTCTCACTGACATCCTGCAGTTGTCCCTCACAGAAAAGGCTGAGAAGGGGGATTCTGCCTTGCTGCAAGAATGAGGAAATAAATCACAATGTGTGCTGCGCGCCAGCTCAGGGGAGAGCTTGCAAACTGAGATGTCTGCCTCTAGTCCTGGTCACACGGGACTTCAGGGGTACTCATCAAACCTTTTTTTTTTTTACTATTGTTTATTTATATAATGCCTTTTCAAATCACTCCCTACAGGGAAACACATACTATATATTGAGGATCAAGTGTTCCAGTGCCTTCCAGTACATTAAAGCTCAATGTTGAAAGCGATTGCAGCATTTCTTTGCAAGGAGTAACCTGGAGAATGCTACAGAGCCTTGCTCCTTGTGGACATAGATACCTTCCAGTTCTAAGGTTCCTTCCATTTATTAATGACTAGTTTCTTTGTCTTTAAACATCGTCTAGTTCATCCTGCAACACTTCACACAGTAGTCATATACTCTCAAACTCATCTTTTTCCAAAGCTGGGCAAGCAAGAAAATTTTCATCTTGTAGTATAAGGCATGCTCCATACTAGAGAATCATCTTAGTAACCCTTCTCTGACTCTGTCTAGATTGAACTGGTGTTCCTTAGACAAGATGCCCAAATAGTCTCATTTATGATATTTGACTGTTCATTAAATGGAATTTGTTACTTAGATAGGAATAGGTCTTGGCTGGGTAAGAGTGCTAACAGAGATGAGTAGGACATTGAAAATGAGTTAATTTTAGCAGTAGAGCTGAACAAAACACCAGAGACTTTGAAAGGAGAGGATACAGACTCTAGATTTCTCTAGAAAACTAGACAACTGTGGGACTTCACATCATTCAGGGATCTGAAATCTGACCCCTGTTGGGGCTCATTTCTAGATAACATGAATTATACCAAGAACTATACTTTCATAATAAAGAAGGAAAAAGAAGATGGGAAAAGTGATAATTGTCTGCAAACACCACAAAAAACCTCATTTCTAAAATGATGGCAGCCAATTGTACTAATGGAACTGAAATAGAATGTACAAGCCCCATATTAGTATTGTAAAATAACTGCAATTAAAAACATCTCATTGCTGCTTGTTAGGACAGTCAGAAACAGAAATTTGTGGGCATAGCTATCAAGTAATCTTTCATCATATTGTTGCTTGTAAAAGCTTATAAATGGAAACTGGAGCTCATTTCATTTCACACAATTGTGTGACAGCAAACAGACTCCTATACTTGCTTGGGACCACAGACTGGGGAGAACCATCCTACTTTCCAAAGAAATGATGACAAGATACTTCACATCCTTTGTTTTTAGCAGAACTCGCTGTTGAAATGACTCTATTGCAACAGATGATGACAAATACATGTCTTCTCCATGCCCTGGCAGATACACAGTGGTTCATGCATACCTTGTGTTTTGTTTAGCCCTCCAGACAGCATCAGTACAAGACAAGGGCAAGTGCAGGGCTGGTATGTGGCATGCTTGCACACAATTGTATGAGCAGCCCTCTGCCAGGTGGTTGGTGGCAGCAAGGAGGGCTGGTTCAAGTGTGGCACAAGTTTTAGTTATGCTAGTAACTAAACTGGCTCCAGCCTTTGCCTTGAAATCTGAGTATGCCAAATCTCCAATTCTCAGGCCGAACTTCCTTGTTTTCAAGCACTCAAGATTATCTACAGGCACTGGAAGGCAGTGACATGCTCAGGGGGCATTGCGCTAGAGAGAGGTGCAGAAAGCATGTCAGTCTGCTCTTCCATTAACTTTACCTTCCAATGTCTTTTTTTTTTTTCCAGCTTCCCCAGAGCAGATAGCTCAGGAATAGCCCCACCACACCATCCCTGACCACTGAGCCCCGCTCACCACTCCAGTGAGTCATGGTCAATGTTTTCACAAGCCGCCAGCAAGCTGTCTGTTTTGTTTCACTGGCCATTTTCAGCATCTGCTTTGGCTCTGTTAATTTGCAGAGCAGGCAGTGTCCGAGGGGACCCCCCACTGCAGTGCTGTAGCTCCTGGGGATGGCATCTCCCCTGGGCACAGGGGCTCTCCCTGGAAAATCTGGACAGCATAGGAATCAAGAGGGTGTCTGTCCCTTTGTGTCTGTCCCTTCAGCTCCCAAATGTTCAACTGTGAAATGAGAATACATTTTCCAGCTCTGACACTCAGAGGAATGCACTTTGCTGTTGCACATAATCTGGGCACTAAGGGAGCTGTGGGTACACAGAAAAGGAGAGGAAAATCTTTCTGGAGCATTTTCGCCTTTTTACCAACAGAGGGATTTGAGAGCCTGTCTCCATCTGCAGTCTCTGGCAATGATGTAGCCATAGGAAAATAAGGATGTGTGTGCATAGTAAAAATGGCCCTGTGGATGCTGTGTCGTGTTCAGCCAATGGGTTTACATACAGCACATTTCCCAGGACAGGCTCACTGAAACACAGGCTGAGAAATCTCTTCCAAGGCATCAGAGAGATGGATCTACCGCTGGGCCGGGATGATCATCTGCTTAACAGCTCAGAGCCTCACGCACAGCAATTTGGGTCAGGAAGTAAAAAATAATGTAGCACCAGATTGAATTTAAATTGTACGTGGGTTACAAGTGAGCAGAATATTGTTGTGGTGCCTGGGTTAATATTTTCTTCTTTTGGAAGGCATTGAGGGATCATTAAGGTCTGTAAGTGGTTAGGCAGGCGTTGCTTTTATATCTTGTCTGTAAGGGAAATGCTCCCAAAAAGGCATTGGCTTTTAACCACGGGCTCTACAGAGAGATAAGATGCCAGTTACGGATGAACCAGCCCTGCTCTGCTAGTAGAGGAGGTTTCCCCCATGACTGCATATCCAAGGCTCTTCCATCCACACTTCTGATCTGACCCACCCTAGTGCTCACTTCTAATCAGTTCATTTGTCCTAATACCTGTTTGTTGTCTCCCAAGTATTTGAAAATGGCAATAATCACACAGGCTTGCCTGCTTGCTTTCAACCACGCTGCAGAAAGGGTTTTATTAATGCTGTGTGTGTGTGTGAGCACGCCTATGCATGTGTGCTGAGCTCTGACAAGATTACAGCCGGAGATGGTCTGACTACAGGCTACATCCTATTTAGGCTTCTGCAAAGATTAGACAGAGAAATCTCCCTTTTGTCTTTGAAGCATGAATGGTTGCTGAGCTTTCAGCAGTCTGTAAACGGCTGCAATTCCTCTGAAAAATAACAGCAACTTTTAAATTAATACCACCAAATAAAAACAAGAAATGCTTAAAACATTTATGCTTAAAACAAAAAATAATGTTACTATCTGCGCTCTCCTCTCCCGCCTCATCCAGCTGAACTGTACATGGATATTGGATCTCTTTTGTTGGCAGAAATTCTAGTAATCTCTAAAGGACGTGCTTTTTCTGCCTTCTCAGGCTACCTCACTGAAGAGAATTCCAAAGATTGCTGGAAAAGCTTTTTAATGTAGGCAGCAGAGCTCCTCTCCTCATACCCCTTCCCCCATGCCTCTTTATAATTTACAGTATTCATGTGGCCATGTAACTACTTTCTGATTACATGGCAAATACCTTACAAATACACAATAATTACAAGTTCATAGAGATTACTTGGTAAATACACTTGGAGTAAGAAAGTAGTTCAAAGATTAATTACCCCTTAATTCACTATATTTAAATTCTTTCACCCCAAATGTACAAATGTATTTGTAGCGACTTCAAGGCTGACGGAGAAGGGGCTGTGGTGGTTCTGATCTGAGAGGAAAAAATGAAATTTGACAGGCATGGATTATTTAAAGCATGCAGACGTGAGCCATCTAACCATTACACTTTGATGCAAATCATAGAGGAAGGCACAGGAGGGATGGCCGGTACAGAGAAGTAATGGACAAAGTTAGGATTTCCTGGCATTGACTTGAAATTGAAACAAATAATCATTTAATGATGGTGCAGCATTACATTCATTGCTGCATGCATTAATGTCAGCATCTGGGACCAACATTTTGACAATTCTATTAAAATGCTTCACCATTCCCTATCTAACACCTGTTAGCTCTAATTTTCTTTCCTGAGACGTACATCAGTAGACAGTGTAGATTCCAAATCATTTATCACTTTTAAAGTGCTTCCATATGAGCTTTTTGGGGGGCTTATCTTGGCCTTAGGAAAACCTTTTCTGAATGTATTAAAATTCAGTACTTAGAGGGGGGAAAAAAGTGTAGACATCAATGTTTCATAGCATTCATGTCTGGTAATTATTAGCTTAAATTATGGCTCGCACATGACTTGACAAAGTGGACCATGCATTTAAAAAAGCTGCTCACTAGACATGCACTGCTCAATATGTTCCAAGTTATTGAGATGTCAGTCAGTAATCATAAAGCAAACACCCCTCACTGAAAGGACCCTGCTAAGAGGGCTATGAGGCCTGGGGGACTACCTAAAAATGTCAGAAATGTTACAGACTAAATGAATGACATCAGCAAGAGAACATGTGTTTAAAAACATGTGCAATTAGCTGATACACTAAAATGCAAATCCTGGAACATGACAGACCTGAGGAGCAGTACCTGGGAAGGAGCATTTAAAACCAAACCAAAATATTCTCCTCTGGAGAATGAGGAAACACTCATATCTGTATTTAAAAACATGGAAAACATGAAAAAATGATCTTCTTGGTGTTTTTATAGCTGTGCATTGTGGAAAGAGGAAGAAATGTGTTATATCCTTTATCTACCCGTACATAATAGGCTTGCTTATCATTATGTATGTTAAATCGCTCCCTGTGTTGTTCCTATCATGCAAAACAAGGTGTCCTGTGAATTAATGCGGTGTTTGTAATCTCTCACCTTTTACAACGCTGACCATAAATTAATCAGCTTGCAGGGAGATGAGTGTTATGTACAGTATTTCAGAAGTATTTGCCTTTACAATGTAATATCCTTATACAAGAGATAAGGCCTAACCTTTTCCCACTAAGGTATATGGGAATTTTGCTTATGATTTGAGTGGGTAAAACAGCGGGTCCACATGCAGGGACTACGCTGAGGGGCTCTGCTGTGATGGTGCAAGGTAATGTGATGGGGGGAAGCAAAGATGGGTACTTCAGGCTGGACTTGCCACATTTTTCTCATGATAGAAATGTTGCTGTTATTGTCTGAATCTGAAACGTGTGTGTGAGTCGGCCACTGAAAGCTTTTGAACACCTTAGGAGCTGTGTGAAGAAGTGGACTCCATCCCTCTGCATTATTTAAAGGCACGTGCAAAAAGCACTCAAACAAACAGCACAAAACAAAGCATATAAAGCAGGTGGCAACAACTAGAATTGTATACATCTGTGGACAGTTTAAAACTGTCCATCAGTACAAGGAAACGCACCTTTACTTTCACACGTCTGCTGTTTACTAAATAACATTTCAGCACAGTTTTCATCTTATAAGGAAAGTGTTTGAAACTTGGAATAAGTGCACTTAATTAAAGGAAGGCTGTGAAAATGTGCACTAATCTGATATGACTAATAGCAAAGTGCATGAAATTGCTAATTAGAATTTCATTAAAGGTGCTGCTTTATCAGACTGTGAATATCACAACCTTTAAAATTCTTTCAGGAAAGCTTAATTCCTTTTCAAACGGAAATATTCTTTAAAGACATTTGATTTGTTCTGAAGGAATTTGTAGCTTAGGCTGAAACATAAAATGTTGCCAATATTCCACGGGAGTAATAGTTGAATAAAAATATGTATCAGGTACTTTCTTTCATCAGGCAGATGAATAATTATTTTTGAAAATATTATTGTTCAAATAATACAATCAGCTAAGAAAATAAAGTTTCATCTTTAGATTATTTCAGACATGGTTCGTTTTTATGCCTGCACTGTAATATTTGATATGTTTTTGCTTGAAAGGAGGAAAGAAAAAGCTTGCTTCAAAAGTAACGTCTGAACAATAAAAAAAATACAACTATAAACATAATTTTATACAAATACATCAGGGTTTGGATGTCCAGAAAGGGGAAAATTAATTGTCTACTTTGATTTATAGAAAATATATAAAAACTTAATACTCTTTGTGAAGCATCTTCTAAAATCTTGAACAGAAATAACAATAAAAAAAAAATCTGCATTTTTAAGGTATTGTGGGAGAAAACTTCAGACTTTGCACAAATGCCAGTATTTCTATACTAAGCTAAAGTATTAATTCTTTTTTTTCCTCCTTGTTAAGTCTAAAAGCTCATTGCTTTTTCTTTATTTTATTGCCCCTTGTCTCTCTCCTATGTTTCTCTCCTCAGATTGATGGTGAATTTTGGAAACACACTCTGCCCTGGGTGATTTTGTTTTCAGCTGAGCAGCCACCTTTTGCCCAGCTATCCCTTAGATTTGCATTCCTCTTTGCTAGTGATGGGGCAGTTCTAGGCTCTGGCTAAATGCATAATGGCACAAAACCCTTGTCATAGTGCAAGGAGGCAGCAGCAGCAAAGCTCACCTTGCTTTTAGGTTCTCTTTTGATGTGGAAAGAGCTAGACTCCATAAGTTTTTGGCCCCTGACTTATGAAATGTATTCTCTATGTAAGGCCTGACCCTTCCTTGGTTATAGCAGGTTTCTGGTGCAAGCAAAGGGTTTTTAACCATGAAGTCCATAGTGAATATGTACTCACAGACCATACTTTGGACAAAATTCTTTTAGGTGTCCAACTGCAATTTTTGGCCTAGCAACCAGCAGGTTTGCTTACATAAAAAGCGCAGGATTAGGATTTATATAGTTCTGTTCCTTTTTGCCTTGAAATTTAACTTTACCAGCATAGGTAACTAATATAAGGCTTTCAGTGAAACTGTCATTGAAGCAGCTGAAGTTTCTGTCCTTTAAAAAAATATCCACCAAGGCTCCCCATTTGTGGACTGCAATTATTGACACTAAGAGTCACCAAAAAAAAAAAAATGATGTACTTTTGCTGGAATTAAGTATTCAGAGCACATTTTTAGAAACTCAAATTAAAAACTAATCAATGCAAATTTACATGACAAAAAGATTCTTGGAAATGGATAAAGAGTGAACAGAAGAATCTTTACTTAGGAGATAGTATATTATTACTTTGAGCATTTTTTAAAATCACATGTCAATTACAGTCTGGTGTGATTTCAGCTCTTGTTATAGGTATTTTTGTGCCAGTAGGTATTTTATCAGTTGGACAAAGCAACACATAAAAGTGACTGCAGCTTTCTTCATAAATATGCCAACTTTCTTTATGTGCATTTGCTTTCTACAATAAATACATTGATAAAAACCCCACACTAGTCTAGACTCAAATAAATGAAAATTATGCTTATTAAATCTAATGTCTGGTGTCAAAAGTGAGGTGTCAATCTTACCTATCTTACTTCTAAACAAGGCAAACAAAGCTGCTAATTATAATATTTAAGTTTAAATATAGAATTATTGTTCAAATAGAGAAAACAATGGCGTGGTTGTTCTTTCTACAGCTATATGATTAAGACTACTTACGTCTCATTTTATGCAAAATAAATGACACATGATTGTGATTTAATTCACGCTAAGTAAATGTCTACAGGGATTTATGGCAAGAAAAGCAATAACAATCCATACCTTGTTACTTGTCAATAACTGCATTCAGAACAGTGGGGAGCAGTGGAAAATAAAGAATTGCTCAGGGAACTCCCCCCCGTACACGCGAAAGGAGCAGCGTGGGGTAATTCACATCACGTTAATCTAAGGCTGCTGGTTGTAATACAGGGAGTGTTATAAATTAATGTAGTTCTGCACTATTCTGTCTTGTTTTGTTCTCCCTTTTACAACGCCACTGCTCACTCCCTTTTACAACTCACTGCTCACTTGATTCCCATTGCTGGTGACAAGATTAGCGTGCTCCATAAATGCGACGAGCCGCGTTTAGTAAACTGTTTGCTGAGCAAAGATAAGACGCTGACTTTCACAATTTCCGTCTTCAGAAATTATAAGATGGGTATATTTTGGTATGCAAAGGAAAACCAGAACAGGAACAGGCTCTGGTCCTTCCCTCTCCCCGTGATGAGGTGGGACATGCATGGTTTCCAGCTGGCATATGGTGTTGGCACATGACCGGTGAAGGTGGATTTTGAGGCTGGCCCCTTACATGACCACAATACTCCAATGTGGGCAGAGGGTGTCCCCACCACTCTTCTGGTTTTGGCCTTATGAAGTAATAACAATCTTGACATCTCTATAAGGGGATAAAAGTGGGAGAGGAGCAGCTCCCACCAGCCTACTGAGGGGATCTCCAGGACTGGCCCCGAGCAGCATCAACTAGCACATCATATGGCTGGTGTAAATGAAAAGTACTGACTTTTTGGGATGAGGTAAAAAGCCATATAACTGCTTGGACAGATTGTTCACTCTATGTTGATTGTGGAGAGTGATGGGAGGGTCTTTTCAGGTTTAACAGGAGAAATTGATTTTAGTGGCCTGTGGGTGCAGGAATTATGCTAAAACTAGCTCAAGGTTGAGAAGTCAGATTTGTTGGCAGAATTTACAGAGTTTGCATTGGTCTGATGGAAAGTTGTCTGATTAATTCCAAGGAATGTGTGCACTCAAGCTGCAGCCAGAGTACCAATTTCCACAATTGCATGCAGCTCAGCTCAGCAATGTTGAGACGTTTTGTTTTCTATCTTTATCCAATGCTAGTGACAAAGTGACAAAAATCACTTATAAAGAAACATATCTGGTTGTGCTGGGTAATACATTTTTGTTACCCAACTTCTGCTCCCTCTGCTGCTGGGAATTAGCAGTTCATTACTTGGAAACCATGTTCCTAGAGTGACGTGGAGTGTTATGTAATCTTGAGACATATACCATATGTCTCAAGACCATCACAAGGTCCAAGAAAGAAAGAACATGTCAATTAGGCTTCATCTCTTAAATGTAAGCGTGGTTTTTGATGGGAGGAGCTACCCACCTTCTGAAGGCCTGAGAGAGTTCATTCCTATGCTCCAGTACAAAGCTAGTCAAAAAAGATCAGAGAGTTCCTGTTCTTCCCAGCTGTAGTATTAAATCTACTGATTAGGTTAATAGTGAGCCAATATTCCTCCATCTTTTGCTAGGGGTCATGGTCACCAGCACATTTACTAGCAAAGCAGTGAGAAAGAACAAATGAGCAGGACCAAACCTGGTCTTTGTAAGGCCTTATGGGACATCCCTAATTCCTTTGAAAATTGTACTTTGTTTTTTTTCCTTTATCTTGTATTTTCTGTTTCAACCTCCTTCTGCACCTTACCTCAGACTTGGTCTTTTGTCTCTTCTCCCGCTGTGTTCCTTTCCTTCTTGTTTTTATGCTTTCTTCTGCTTCATCTCTCATTTACTACCTTTGTTTGACTCTACCTCAGACCTGATGGTTTCCTTCTGTGCAAATCCAATATGCTTTGTTTTTGCCTCTTAGTCCTTGCCACGTGCAAGACTTTGCCATTCTCTTCCTCACGTAAATGTCTCACTGCACATATACCTGCTAAAACTCATGAAGATATTGATGCAGCTCAAGTTCATTTAATTGAGTCACTTTCTCCCGTTGCCTTTGGATATCTCAAATCAAACCTCTTTTCTTAATTTGTGTGCAAAAAGTAAAGCACTCTAGTATTTTTAGAAAAAAAAAAACTAAGAGAAAATAACTTATTGTTCCCACCTTTTGCTACATATACCTTGAAGCTCCAGCTCTGCACACAAATTGCCAGAATCTGTATTGTTTTATCCTAACTTTTATAGGTAATCCTGAAAGCCTACCTAATCAATTGAAGATCATAAAATATTAGACTTAATACTGCAAAGTGCTGCTTTATGATTCACATAACAAGCTCCTAAATAATTCAAATAGCAAACATATCCTGTTACTCAGTGATGGGAGGTTGTTTAGATCAGCTGGAGAATGTCAACACATGCCACATCTCATGGATCTACTGCATTTCAGAAACCCTATTAAGTTAATTGCTGGTTTCTGACAGCAGAGAGCATGCTGGGAGCAGGGTGATCTTTATTAGCCTTCTGGGCATTTGCAAACATCAGCCATTTTGCCCCTACTTGTATATACCAGGCACAGCATGGAGAATGTAAATCACATTGTGAGACAATAACCAATGCCGGTGCCACCTTTGCATTGGATTAATTTGTGAATTAAAAGGAAGTCTCTAATGTCAATTGTTTTGCCTGTTAGATTTATGTATAATACCATATATGCATGCATATATATATATATATATATATATATATATATATATAGTAAAAGTGTAATAGGAACAATCAGGCAATTACATCATTTGGCACTGCATATGTAATGCATATAAAAAGGTAATCAAACCGTGGTGCCTTACATCTTTGT
>WBNH01011654.1:0-64872 GCA_013401255.1 Urocolius indicus | reverse complement strand
GTGTATAAAAATATATATGTATTTTATATATATATATATATATACACATACATCTGGATGTGAATGTGTTCCACATTGCTCTGAAAGATACTAAGTGTGGAAACGGTAAAAGGCTAACTAAATTCTGCAGTTCTCTGAAGACAGGGCTGTTGTGAAGATAGGACAAATACAAATGCTTTCAGTATTTCTGATGTGAAACAATTGTTTCACATCACAGCATAAGACAGAATACACATCTTACCTCTCAATTATGCCAAGATTTTTTGTAATCCAAGCAGCATGTGTGAACCCAGTGAGACCTTTCTGATTGCTAGAAACAGGAATATAGAAGTGTTATTGCTGCATCATCAGGCATTGAATAAACAAAAGTTCAGGCATCCCAACAGCTATCTCCCAAGTCCCTTGACACATTAACCTAACATATATTTTACTAATTGAAACCTTTTCACACAGATATTGTAGTTGAAAGGTACTATAATAATACTTTGTCTGGAAATACTCCTTTAAAAACTAAAATTCATCAAGTACTTTCATGTCCCTGAGTGGGTACTTGAGAATTGAGCAGCAGATGTAAAATTGTCACTGAAGTGCCTCTCTCAGGCACTGGACACATATGAAATGGGNGTCTCTTATGTTAATTGTTTTGCCTGTTATATTTATGTATAATCCCATATATGCATGCATATATATATATATATATATATATATATATATATATAGTAAAAGTGTAATAGGAACAATCAGGCAATTACATCATTTGGCACTGCATATGTAATGCATATAAAAAGGTAATCAAACCGTGGTGCCTTACATCTTTGTAAAGGCAGTCCTTTGAAGCCTATAAATAGACAAGAAGCTTCAGAGTAAATTAACAACACTATAATTTTCATTAGGTACCTGCCTTGTAGTACTGATGTGCACAGGTGCTCTTTGTTCTTATGTATATTTTAGGCCAATGTTTTGATTTCTAAATACCCCAAACACCCTTTTGTTCATCATTATCTGCCTCTATGTTTTAGCTACCTACTGATTTCAAAGGGTCCTAAGAGAGAAAAAGGAGGGGGAATAAGAAAGACTCTCTACAATAATTTGAGATGAAGTTCTATTCATTCGTTCCTGACCTGATCCAAACCCTCTTGAAGTAATTTAAGAGTTTTGAAGCTACTTTTGTGGTCTTTGGCTCACATGTGTCACTCTATTAATTCTGCATATTATGGACCACCCGGTTTTCAGCTGGTGCGTCAGCTTCAGCATAATCATTCTGACTGCAGATCTTATTCAGATACAAATATATAGGGAAGTGAAATTATTTAGCTGTATAAATCAGCAAATACTTCTTTTATTCACAAAACTGTACCCTTTAATCATCGAATCAACCTGCCAAACACCGTGCAGATAAAAGTAACAGTTGCATTCAATAGTGATGTAAATATGACGCAAAAGCATCATAAATCAGCTAGTGTAAAAAGAAAAAAAAGCAATATTTAAAAAATCAATTCACTCAAGGCATGAAGAAGTCTCTCTTTTTCTTGCTCTAGACTCATCACAGATTCTCAGTTTAATTTTTGCAGGAGTCCAAGGAGTGTCGTGTTTCATGGCTTATCTCTTCATTAGCCACCACAACAGCATCCAGAGTTGTTGCATAAACATTACACACACATTTTCCAGGCATAGCTGATATTCTTTGGAGTTGTACTATACATCTGAGGTGTATGAAAAATTCTAAATCGCATTTGATAGCTCCCAAATCGTCTTGTTTCATTTAATTAAAAAGTGCCATTTAAAGAATGAGATGATTCACCAAAAAAATATGACTCCTCTTTTGTGTGCATGTGTGTATAAAAATATATATGTATATTTTATATATATATATATATACACATACATCTGGATGTGAATGTGTTCCACATTGCTCTGAAAGATACTAAGTGTGGAAACGGTAAAAGGCTAACTAAATTCTGCAGTTCTCTGAAGACAGGGCTGTTGTGAAGATAGGACAAATACAAATGCTTTCAGTATTTCTGATGTGAAACAATTGTTTCACATCACAGCATAAGACAGAATACACATCTTACCTCTCAATTATGCCAAGATTTTTTGTAATCCAAGCAGCATGTGTGAACCCAGTGAGACCTTTCTGATTGCTAGAAACAGGAATATAGAAGTGTTATTGCTGCATCATCAGGCATTGAATAAACAAAAGTTCAGGCATCCCAACAGCTATCTCCCAAGTCCCTTGACACATTAACCTAACATATATTTTACTAATTGAAACCTTTTCACACAGATATTGTAGTTGAAAGGTACTATAATAATACTGTGTCTGGAAATACTCCTTTAAAAACTAAAATTCATCAAGTACTTTCATGTCCCTGAGTGGGTACTTGAGAATTGAGCAGCAGATGTAAAATTGTCACTGAAGTGCCTCTCTCAGGCACTGGACACATATGAAATGGGCAAAATGTATTATAAGCCCTTTTTACCACTGAGCCAGTAAAGGGTTAAAGGCTGCTGCTTCCAGCTGCCATTCAAAAGGTAGGTGGCAAGGTAAAATCTTGCATGTTCCCTTCTGTAGTTTCTTAATACGCTGCAGGTAACAGGGAAAGAAATCGGTCTAGCAACATGCATGCACTGCAACCATGTTTGATGTCTCATGAAGGATTCAGCTGGGCATATTTTGCTGGAGGTAAAAAAAGAAAAAGTGTGTTATTTATCAAAGACATTTGTCTCCCTTCCAGAACCACCAGCAATAACGTTACACAACGTTACAGAGCAAGCTGACAGATCACTGGGTCTCATGCCAGTAAACGATCTCTGATAACGCTGACAACTAACTATAAAACCAGGAACTGGAGAGATGCAGAAGTTGTGCATCTTTTGGATCGTTTCATAGTTTACTAGAAAGTAGAGAATTCTGAAACTTTGTTTTTTTAAGAAACCGTGGGCTGTGGAATCTGAAATATTAGGCACCCAGTAGAGGTTTTATACAGTAGTTTCCCCTAATCTCAGAAACATCTGTTCGTTTTTAAAAGTAAATCTGTACACAGTTTACATTTCAAGGAGGGTCAGATTCCATTCTTCAATTTCCTTTTTGTGTGTGTGTGTGCGTGTGTATCATTTATTGTATTTGCAATCAGTGTGGTTGTTTTATCCTCCCTTTATTTTTCCTCCTGGTGTTGCCTATCCCCTTGAAGTAAAACTGGCTCGTTTTCCAATCAAGTCATGTGTAAATGAAAATGATTCCGCAAGTGTCAGCATGTGATTTTCCCCTCTTTGTGCAAAACTGAGAGCACCCCGAGCTATGTGAAGAATGAAATCCCTTCTGGAGACAAGGGAAGGGATTTTCCTTGTACTTGGAAGCTGCAGGACATCCAGGGCACATCAGCCGATTGATTACCCAGTCAGTCTACTTTGTTTGCTTTCATAGCACAAATAAGATTTACAAGAATTTAGAGCTGAGATGAAGTTTTGAAGCTTCATTTGATTTTTCATCTTCAAAGGAGGAAGGTCTCCAGAACAGAGGCACTGGGTTCTTACCACACAGAATTGATTTTTCTGGAGGCAACTCTTCCATTCACCGACTTGATTGGAGGCCCTTTTTGTAGGAATGCCTTTCCTAGTAATTCAAGGGCTGGCAGTGAGCACAAGGAGATGTTCCCTCCTAAGTTGCTTTCTCTTCTCCTAACCATTGGTGTTGGTGTCCAGATAGCCCAAGGCACTGAGGTTTTGTTTTTAAACAAAGTTTCAAAGCAGTCAGTCTGGTTGTGTGACAGCCATAGAAGGGTTGTCTCTCCCACTTTGGTTTAAGCTGCAACAACCAAACAGTAAAAAAGGCTGGACAACCATATATTCTATTGATAATCAAAATGCATTTTCCTCGTGTTGACACAGCAGCTCAACACAGCAGAGAGAAAAGAAGAACCTATTTAAACAGGCTTCCTGGTTTTAGGGCACTTAATGAGTGATGCTGTAGAACTGCTGCCGATCCAGGTACCCAGAACCTGTGGGTTGTGCTAGAGAGTATCCCAAATATGTAAGAAAAATAGAAACAAAATCTTTGTCTGTGTGAGAAATCACTTCATTAGCTTTGGGTTTTCTAAAATCTTTTGCTAGATTGCTGCTTTCTGGTGAGTCAGTTGTCATGGAAGCTAATGGCTTCATGAAGAGTCACAGGCAGGTTAATTTTGAACAGAAAAACAGGACCTTAAACTAGACTGCTGTGTGCCTCTGGTGTGGAGAGCTGACTTGTCCTGTTAAGTAAACAGATTGTTGAATTATAGTTCTCACTGGCTTTTGTGGCTTTATTCCTCCTGACAAATTATAACAATATTGGCTGGAGCTCAGCTGCTTCTGAATCACTACGGCTAGATCCAAGTCTATGAGAGCTGATCACGCCCTTTGGGGCTGGTGCAGACAGACACAGTTGATTTTGGTCATTGCTGCCATGTCTGGCTCTACAAGCCAAGTGTGTGTCTGTGCAAGTGTAGTGAAAGTGTGCCATGATTGACTTTGCAGTTTGAGGTCCCTTGACCATAAAGGAACCAAACCTTACCAAGCACACCCTCATCTGTCAGCCAGGGCTCCCAGTAGATGCACATCCACACCTTTGTTGTAGCTAAGTAATGACAAGTCTGTAAGATGCTGCCTTTGATGACAAAGAGATGTACAAGTAGGCATGAACTTCTCGCTCCTGGCATTTCAAACCACTCTGTCTTTCTTGTTCTTCCAGCAGCCTCCTTGCTGAACAATATCAGGCAAAGGACAGAGCTTGTAAATCTTTGCCTGCAGGAACTTTAGAGATGTAGGAACGAATGCTAAGAATGCTCAGGCTTTAGGAAAAGGCCTGAGGTCCTTCAGGACTGTAACGTTTATCCCCAGAAGCTTTTTGGAGGCAAGACAGAAATATTTGGCAGTATTGAATGAATCAGATACTGCAAAGCAATCCAGAAAGATGAGTATTGATTTATCTGTTTCTCCCTGAAGAGAAGGAGGGGACACACAAGGGAAATTAGATGTTTTTTCTTGATCAAAAGCCATGGTGAATGACTGCAGTAAAATGCATCAACTTTCATGTTTCGTGTAGCTACTGCAATGGCTGATGAGAAATGTGGAGATTTGGTGGCCATGGAGTCGTTTTCACAAGGAACCATCGCAACAGTAACCAGGAACTGTCAATTTAGAAAGTGACTTTTTCTCCCTCTGTTAATTGTACTGTTGCATATTTTAGAGCAGATAACTGATTCACTCATGTAAGAAGAAGTTCCTAGCAGAGATCTTCAGTTATAAATCTTTTATCACATTGGAAGAGGAAAAAACAGGTTCAAAAAGATGTACCCTGGTTGAATCTTGTATGATTGAAATAAAGGTATTTTATTTCTGATCCTCACTCCTCCCCAGTGTTCACAGTGTTAAACCCACTCCAACCACAGAGAAGCTTCTGTCTGCTTAAAATCATGGGCCTGAAAAGTAAAATGCAGATGCACTCCTGAATTTTGAAAATGACTTTTCTTGTTTGAATTCAAAATGTTTGGATTGGTTTACATACTAAAATGTCCCATAAAAACAAAACCAAGGACCTTATGTAATTCTAATTTGTTTCTTGGGAAAAATAAACTTCGGGAGAAATTTCCTCATGAAAGAATCTCAATGAAATATTTCTACTTACGACTATCAAACCCTTATCATGGACATACAACACCATCAATGGATAAAAATACCCCAAAACCTCAACAATTTTCTAGATGCAAACTAGAAGACAATATGTTTTGTTTTTTTCTAAATAAAAAATCTCTTAATTTCTAACTTTTCTAAGAATTCCTTGTGTTTTTGTAGCCTGGACAAGGAGAGATCTGGATTAAGATCAGTTTTACAAAACCAAACCCAGATTAAGAAGGTTGATGAGAGCAATGTAAAAGCATCCCAGTTTGCCCAAAACTTTTATCTGTTTCTCCCTTCAACTCTAAACTTTTGTGGATGAGATAAAATAAGAACTGAATCCAAACAAGCTGGTTTTGCAAAAGCTCCTCAGCTCGTCTCTAAAAGCAAGATTAAAGAAATCCTCTAGGCTGCAGGAGATGACTTTATCTTGTTACATTGCAAACCTCATTCCCTTACTTTAAATCTTCTTCTCTCTTACTAAAGATAACTAATAGGGATGCTGAGAACCATTGTATTCTGTTGACATCTTTAAACATAAAGCAAGCTATCAATATCTGGCTTTTGAGGAGTCTCTCAGCTACTGTTCTCAACTACAGAAGTTTATAGTCATATCATTACGAGAAAGACGTATTTCTACACATACTAATGGAATTTGCTTTTGTGAATCTTATTGAGAAACCCGGGACATCAAGAACATTATTGTGCTATGATTTGTGCTGGTGTAACACCCCTGACTTCAGCAGAATTACATGTGATTTTTCTCCATACTATAGCAGACAGGGGTCCAGAGACATTGAGGTAGGACATGGACAGGAAACAGAATTCTGTGCCTCTTTAAGATCATTTATAGCAATGAAACATATTCATTAATGTCACATTCTATGATGAAAGAAAATTATGATACGGTGACTTTCCTGGAGCTGTATTTACTTCTGTGTGAGATGAACTTAGTGTGGTGGGTCTAGACATTTGTCTGGACATGTCCTGCATATTGTTTATAAGAATTCTTGTTTTTAATATAGCACTGATGGTAACATTTTGCACAGAGCTGTCAATATGCAGGATTCTTGGCACAGAAGCATCTGACAGAGAGGCAGGAGGCAAGTTCTTTTTTTCATTTGCCCCAGTGAGAAGTTAATGGAATGATTCTAGATTTATAAATACCTGAGAGCAGATTCTGGCTCAGCATCCCTTCTACAACTAAGAGGGAATGAAAATGCTGACTGTTACAATAACTTACCAAGGATCAGCTAAAATCACCTCAGTCTCTGAATACTTTCCCCAATGATGTTCTTTGCTTTTATTTAGCACTGTGTGATAAGTCCTGAATTTCACTATCTGACACCCTCTGGGCCAAGTGCATCCCTGTTGTAACAAGATCTCTCATATTTAGAGAATTACTTTGGGATGAATGTAGTCTCTTGTGTTTGCACTAAGCATAATACAGGCACTAAACTGTGGATTATCATTTCCTAGTGGGAGATCTGTGTCTTGTGATGAGATTAAGAAGGACGCAGCTGCGAATGGGACCAGTTTGGCTAAGTTGTCCTAAAAAATTTAACTAGAGTAACTTTGGGTAGTGAAAAACCAGCTATGTGCTATGTTCAAGAATAAACTCTCACATAAAAATCCCTGCAAAGCATGTGCAAAGCTCCTTTGTGGTAAAACAGAACTGTTTTGACTAGCCATATATGTTTCCTGTGTAAATCCGCCACATCCTGGTCTATAGCTCACTTGCATATCAAGTTTTCATGTGAGTCAGATTCCCAAGGCATCTTTGCAGTATAATAAAGTCATACATGACCATGTAAATGATACCCCTGAAGAAAGCCCCTTAGTCTTCTTTTCAAAGTTCTTTCCAAAACCAGATTTACACATTCCAGTTTCAAAGCTGCTGAGATAATTGCCAAAACAAGAGCCCTCCACTACACTCTTCCCTAATTAGTAAAATCTGACTTTTGTCTTCCTGTGACAATAGCTTTGTGTGTCTCTGAGAAAAGCTGAGATTTATAGGATACTGATGATATTTATTTTAGAGATGGTGTGGGTTTTGTTTTCTTTTTTTCATCATCATCTCAACATAACTAAATTAAAGGCAGTATTTCTGTTCATTTAAATCATAATTTGTGCATTCCTTTTATCATCACAATCCCTGAGAATGTGGGAGATACAAAATCAGTATAACACATTAGCGATAGATAATACAGTCTAAATAAACATAATAAGCTTTCCTATATGTCTCTAGACCAAACCTTATCTAAAAATATCCTAATGAAGCTGAACCATCCAATTACTTGTTTCTTGGAGGAACCCCTTATTAATGACATTGCAGTGAGGGAAAAACATTAATTATTGGACACAGTGGGATCTTTTGCATTCTGTCTAGTCTGGACAGCACCAATTAATACAACAATAATTATCAGCTACCATGGCAGGTTGGCTGAGCAGAGCTCCTATCTGCTGATTGGGTGGGGAATGTGGGACAGCTCTCAGGCTGTGCAGATTTCTCAGACTTTAGCCTCTTTTATTTTTGGCATTGCTATGTGAAAAGTGAATCCTACAGATACTAAAGCAGGTGGATTACTCTCTTGAGGCAGGGGCTGCTCCTGTGAGAAGGAAAGCACAGGTGCCATCGTGTGAGAAAGGCCATTTTCTCCATCTCTGATCCACCTGCTGTCTGACTTTCTGTTGTTCAAGATTTAATGTGAGCGCTCCTTCGATAAGGCGAGCATGACAGTGCAGGCTTTTAGAGCTGTCTGTTTGTTTGCTTGCTCCCTTGTCCTTTCTCCAGCTATCTTAAAATGACAGTTTACAAATGCAGAAGCAAATGTTGACATGATTTATTGCCAGCCCTCTTGCTACAGTCTTCAAAACACAATACCTATTCTCGATCCAATTCAACCTGAGGCAAACACCAAGTATGGGAAACTTCAGCTCGGAAGGTTAAAGTCTACAAAGGTTATAAGTGAGTGACTAGAGGGGGAACAATGGAAAGTGTTAGACAACCTGAATAACAGGCGTTACTACTCCACTGCCTATAATAATAATAATTCACCTTTTATCCATTGAAGATAAAAGGACACAATGTGGGAAAATTAAGCTGTATAGGCATCTTGGGGATATCTCATCTGAGATCGCACACCACTTCTTTCTTGTGGTTATCATGATTTTATCAGAGTCACTTTGAAGTCTATATAGCCTTATATCTCAGTTATCTACATTTCATCCTGTATGTATTTATTGCAGATGGGCCTAAGCTGCTAAATTCAGATCCAAATCCAGATTCTGATTTTGAATTCCCTAAGGTCTGTAGCTAGCTTGAAGCAAGGGCTTTCGTTTGGAATCATCTCTATTTATGGGTAAGAAAAAGGGGTTTAATATATGCTGCATACTCTATATATGTGCACACAGAATTGCTCTTGCTCATGCACATTGCTAGGGAAAAAAGTCATGGCCAAGTAATTAAAAGCTGCCTACGCTGTCATTCATATTTTAAAGCAGGATGAATTTATAAATTAGCCTTAGCTTTGACATTTTGTGATTTCTGAGTGCTTTCCTTTTCAACCCTAACAAGCCTTTGACCATGCTTTAACATCTGGAACATCAGAAGAGACACCCTCATCTCTCCCTTACATTCAGGTAAAAACTATAGACAGTTTTTTACAAATCTTTGTGCACCAGAGTGTTTTCCTGTGTTACCTGTAGCCTTGACTTCATCAGCAAGCAAACAATGACACAGATGTAAATAGGGTTATAGAAAAACAAGCTGTCACTTAATTTAAAACTCATGAAGAATTCCCAAGAGGAATGAGTGTCCAATTCACAGGGAGGGGACACAAACCAGCTACACAGGGAACAAACTTCCGTTGTTCTGAGACAAGACCATGTAGGATAAGCAAGCCCTCTCTGTCTAAAGGGAACCAGAAAGGCTTTTACCTTTTGCATAATACTGATGTGCTAATTAGGCACTGATATCCTCAGAGGGCAAGCTCAAATTCTCTGATATGTACAAAACACACACTCTCCTCTCTCTCTCACACATACACACACAGAGGCAAAGAATAATCAGACAGTGGAAGCAGAAATCAAGAAAAACAACTGCAGAAATAGTGTAAAAAATGCACGTCTGAGAGATCAGGTGGCATTCCTTTGTCAGCAAGCTGCTGGCTATATGGACTCACTCTGCCATCAAAACGTCTCAATCTGCCTAGTGACTCTCTTAGCGTGCTGTATAGAGACAAACCACCCTTGCTCTGTCTTTTTGTTCTTCTTCAAATGATCACTGGGTTAAATGATAACATATTAATCACACAGCAACTTAGAGATAGACTTTACTGTGGGATCAGTATATTATCAGTGACTGTGTTTCCCTGTGGTTCTGCGATTTCAAGCATTTGGTACTAGCGTCTCTTTCTCCCACTCTATCACCTGGGCTTCCTAAACCTAATGAGGTGATAAAATGCTCTCCACTAGGGATAATCCATTTTCCCAATATAACTTAATTCCTTAAAGCTTCACATCTGGAAGAGACTTCCAGAAACTACATCTCAGCACCAGGGAGCTGGCATTTCCAGCTCTGAAATACCATTCCTTGAAAATAAAACCCCTTTGTTCGACTAAAGACACATTGTGTCTGGAAATGTTGAGGAAAAGGCATTTCCACAGCAAATGTTTACTTCAGATTACAAAGATTCTGCTGAAATTAATGCTGCTAATAAAATGTCAGTAAAACTGGATAGGTGTCATTTTATGTTAGAACCAAATAAGTATTGCTTCCTTCCTTCCATAAAACCCAGAGCTTCTAATTTTATGTTGCAAATATGATGTAATACTTCTGTCTGCAATAAATTGTAAGGAGGGACAGTTTTAAAATAATCCTTAAGTCTTGTTGCAACATGTTTCATCATCCACAAAACACAAGAAGGCCACAGAGAGACTGTCAGATTATCAGGAAATCTTAAACAAAATTATTCATCAGAAGCCTCATCCCATCGTTCCACAAGGACTCTGAAAAACTTTTCTTGACAAGCACCATCGCCTGTCAGTTTATGGAGATCTCAGCTCCTATAATTTACCAGTATTCAAGCCACACCATGGTTTGCAGAAGTCAGTTGTTGCCCTAGGGGTAAAACATGCTGTTAGATCAAGGGCCAAATCATGGTATGTGCAAGTGGTGGTCCCATAATCTAAACCAGCTTGGTACTCCAGGATTTAAAAAACAATCAGCCAATCTGACTGTACACTTTCCTCTTCCCCATCAAAATACTATCTCGAGATTTTTAGCCCTTGCCTTACTTTAACTTGTGAAGGCTATCATGTTCCAGAGAAAAGAGGGAGGGATTGAAAAAGAGAGAAAGGAGGAACGAAGTATCACAGGGAAAGGAGAAGAAGAATGGATGAAGGAACAGTGTCATACCTCATTTGCTGGTTACTGTGCAGCAGAGGTTGTGAAGGACGAATAGAAGTCAATCCCCAACTTCTGCAGTGTAAAAAACGCACAAACTATTTACCGGGGACACTGTTTAGTGGCACCACCACCATGCGACGATACAACACTAGGACTTCTCAGTACATCTTCTGCCAGCACCATTAACTTACCATGCCAAGATAACAAAGATAAGCCATGTTCACATATTTCCCTTTGGTTCACAGTTAGGAATGAGATTCTTTGGCGGTCCGGAAGCGCTGTTCTGATAAGCCTCCGTGGGTTTTTAATTCCCTTCCTTTGATCTCCCAAGCAATTCAACCTGTTCCTGAAGATCCCCCTCCAGACCTTTAGCTCCCACACAGCTGTTATTTCCAGCAACCCATAAAAAAAGGGGGGAAAAAAAAGGAGCTCTTACAAGGATTGAATAATGAGCTTAATCTAGAAAATAAAAAACATCCTAAAGAATTGTTTTAAATTGAAGAAAAGGAAGTTTTTCATCAAGCCTTTGTAAAAACAATGGAAAAAGGACTGATGAAAATATTTTAAAGAAAAAAATTGATTAGGCTTTACAAATATGGGGAGCTTTTTAATATTTAGACTGTTCATTTACCTCAGATGCCTAGTAACTTCTCATGGCTGACACTGCAGCTTCATTACTGGTTCTGAAGCAGAGATAATTTGGAGAGAAATCAAATTACAGCAAAACCAGATTCTGAGGCAAGGACTGAACTGAAGAAATTTTCTTTTCCCAGTACACCCAACTGTTTTTTAAGACACAAAACAATAAAGAGTTTTTTTACCCCTATGAAGAGAAATATTTTCATAAAAGCTGAAATGTACTGAAAAGGCCATCAAATATAATGGTAATTTAAGGGGTGACAAAATCTGACTCAAAATTTCTTGAATTTTAGCTGTCTGATTTTTAGTAATGAGCCCCAGTATAAACAACAGCACCAATTAATTTGTTTTCTTTTAAGGAGTCTCATGCCGTACCTAAAAGGCTGTTGTTCTGTCTAGTTAAACACTCATGCATTAAAACGCTAATAATTAAACTGTTACGACTGACTAATGAACTCTGCCAACTATAAATGATGGTCTTGTTAGATTCACTGCACAGCAAGGCTCCCTTTGTACTGAAAAAGTTAAAGGTTAAAGAGCTCTTGAAAACAGCGAGCAGCATCTAGAAGCAATTACATTTTTTTTTGTGGAAACTAATAGTTGTACAATAATGTTTCAATTCGCACTCTGGAAAAAAAAATGACTATGAGCTCCATTCATCAGAGTAAATCTACAGCTTTCTACACCATGGCAGGTTGTTAATTTGGCTCCTGCATCCAGCCTGCTCAGCCTATAATCTAGCGTTTTGCAGAAACTTTTATTGATCCTGCCCATGGAAACTAAAAGGGCAAAGACTCGAACTCGGCTTGTGATACCTGTTGAGTAGCACTCACTCACATCAGAAAAATATTGAGGTTGAATTGCAAAAGGCTTATGTGGCAGATTTACTTGGATATAGTGTTTGTTCTCTAGTTGTCCCTATGCATTGACTTCCAGACAATACAATCCCAGGTAAATGAAGGAGACAGAGCTGGAACTTGAACTGTACGCCTGTAAGGAACCCTCCATGATTACGTTTGTGACCACAGCTATGCTTCCTGACAAATACCTCCTGGATGAGGAGACACTGAACCTCAGCGAAGCTGTGAGTTTCAGAATCAGGAATCTCCTGTAAATCTCGTGTTCCTGAAAATGAAATAGAATTTCTAATTATTTCCCATTTAAAAAAAATTACTTGATGATGGATTGATCATTAAGGAAGAGTTTCTATGAATCCTAGGTGGAATGTGACTAGAGTTCAATGAAGCTAATGAAAGGTTGTTGAGCATGTACAGAAAGTACTGAGGCTCGGAAGAATAAACACTATTTTCTTCTTTAAGTTTATGCTTGCATTCACCCACCAGTTTCATATCTAAACATTGTTATTAATTTGACTATGCAGAGAAGACAAGCTTCTTCAAACCCACATATGGCCTAGCCACATTAAACAAGATCCTTAGATATGATTTAAGCAAATGTCTCTGAAAGAACTGCATGCAGTCAACAGTTCAGTTCTCACATGGCAACTGGGTCATGGGAACCTTTGGCTGAGAACCAGCAGGTGACAAATATGGTGACAACTTCTTTGTGGTATCTCTTGTGGTACCTTTGCTTTGTGGTGGGCTTGATAGACAGCTGGTGTTTGGTTTTGTCCTCCCAGGGGCAACTCTTTTCACCACTGCAGTTGCATAAGGATATAACTGGATTTACAGCCCTAATGGATTTTCAGTACAAAGGTATTGTAAGAGATATAAAGCAGGTGTTAAAAAAGAACGTCACTGTTCTTTATTTGATTTTTTTTTAAATTCATGTGGTTCAACTGCTCAAATGATTCAATAAGTCACTTTTTAAATCATGTGGTTCAACTGCTCAAATGATTCAATAAGTCACTTTTTAAAGGTATGCTAAAAACACATGGGTTTGACTCTTAGATCAGTGCTAGATTGATAGCACTGAGCTCCATGAGCAATCTCTTCAAAACCAGCAAGTCTTCCCAAAGGAAAGTATCCTCACATGTGAGTAATTGCAAACAGTTCTGGTCAGGAGTTGCAGAGCTTCCTCTGATCGTGGGCAGTCCTTGAGCCACAATGTGTTCAGATATAGACAAGCATTTGGAGCCATTAAGAAAGTTCTCATCTATCTGTTATGCACATTCTGAGTCACAGTAGATGCAGCTGCAAGGTTGAGATGATATGCCTGTGAGGTGACCACTGCCAAACCTTGTTCTTTGGGTGACCATCTCTCCTGAAAGATACTTACCTTGTTCTGGGGCTCTCAGTCACAAAGATCTGCCTACTGTACTTGATTTGCTGGTGATTGTGCTAAAACTGTATTCCTAACACTAAACCAACAGCATCCTCTTTGATATTCGAGACCTTTTGCTGTTTTTTCTATCTGTTCAGTTATATACTATAAGAAAGCAGCTAAAGATTTCCCTTGACTCTCTTTTTTTTTTTTTGTATTGTCTCTACTTGAATTACTGAGAGATTTGTTCATTGTAGAAATACTCAGAAAAGTGGATTGCTACCAAAATAACTTCTTACTTCTGCAAAGGGTGGACTATTGCTTAGGTGGTCGCTTCAGTGACACCTTCACTTCCACAGCTTGTACAATGAACATACTGGTTGTTGGGAAAAATACTAAAAGAAGATTTTTCAAATCTCCCAAATATGAAAAATTTCAGTGTACCGAAAATTCTTTCCAGGGTCAGACTTATTATATCTCATGATGTGTCTACTTTTCTATGCACATTTGCTTTTGAGTACTGCTGTGGAGTTATGAATATACAAATATATATAAATATGTATTCGCTGAGATTCCAGAAAGGGCCAGGATGACAGGTCATGAAAAGTTCAATTAATTATGTTGCTCTACCTCCTTTGTAGTAGGGTACACCCCAGCATGCTCACACACTTTTGCTTGAGGTGCTTACACCGTTTGAGGAATGACGACACATTTCCAGTGCCCATTTCATTTAGAAAACAAGTCCAGCAAAACTGTAAAAGAACATTTTGCTTTAAATTCTCTCACTGTTAATAGTTAACCTGTATAAGTCTTCAACATCGAAACATCATGGATTTATAGTATCGGTGCTTCCTTGGGGCATAGTGGAAATAGTAATAGAAACTATAATCACAGGAGACAACTGAATTCTTTGGATGATATTAGAAGTAACTGTGAGTCACAGATATTACATCCAAGAAGAGACTGACCATAACCATCAGTGGAACCCAGACACTTGCTATTTTTCTTTAAGTTAACTCTACAGAGAAGAGCTTCTGGTGGGCTAAAGAACATATTAAACTCCCAGTACTGAGGAAGAAGTTGTGTCAAGCATTGAGATAATAACTCCAGGAGCCAAACACTCAAATGCTCAACCTTACACAGTTAATACAGAGGCAAACACATATCTTTATTCTCAACTTTATACAAAAAGCTTACAGTATTGATACAAAATGCATGGAGATATGATTGTGAACAGGCTATGAGTGTGAATTATCTTAGGAACTGTCTCTTGCTCTTTTTTGAAGTAAACTTTGTGAACTTGGCTCTTTTTCTCTGCAACACTGCAAGGCACAAAGGACACGTTGATTTTTCTACTCAGAAGATGGTTATGATGACACCCTTCTGACAGAGACAACTCCATTTGTATGATCCTCTTAATACATGGGATACTGGCTGAGACATCTGGGAATACATGGGATATCTGAAAGGTCTGAGTAACTCTCTCTTAGCTCTTATTTTCATCTCTACAAGTTTTCTAACACTGTGGTCTGGGACACACAGTACAGTTGACAAACTATTGTGAATAAAATATCTTTCCTTAACATGTTTGTAGCTGAATAGGAGATAAGAAATACCTAGAATCTACTTGGTCAGCATCTTATTGTCATATTTGCAGCAAAATTTTGCAAAGTCCAAGGGACAGAATAATTTAGGTTTACCTTATTACACAGTAGTAGGGTTAAGAGAAGCCTCTGAAAGGCAGCTCAGTAAACAATACCTTTTGAGCTCTTTCCTTATCTATGGTGCTGTAAATCTGAACAACAGTATTGTGAGCACCTCAATGGGGATATTAAATAAAAAATGATCCTTTAAATGTTAGATACACTGAATAAAGGAGAAATGTGTGATACCAAATACAAGATCGGCAGAATTCTTTTTGAAAACTGACTTGATTGATATTGGGCCTGGTTTTGTCTATGAGAAAAAGTGGCAAAGAACGAGAGAGATATATTATATGAGAGAGGAGGTAGTAAAGATGCAGGGAACAATTGCAGGGAAAATTACTAGTGATACCTTGCTGTCTGAGACCTCACATGGTGACATGATGAAGATGAGAAAATACCTCTAGATGCTAATAGTTACAGCATAAAATACATTGCTGTCCTTTGTATTGCCCACCTTCCCTAGAGTTCTCTCCTAGTTTTGCTATCTAGCATAACAACAGATACATCAGCTAGGATGTAGTTCCTAAAAACAACAACAGTGAAAAGAACCAACTTTTATAGAAGAAAAAAGAGCATTATAAGTACTAGGGAAAAGTTTTGTGAATTCAGGCTAGCTTTTCAAACATTCAGACCACCCCTAAAATAGCAGCTACAGTTCACAGGGGCCAGAGCTACACAAATTCCAGCTCTCCCTATGTGGTAAGTCTAATACTTTCTTTTCTTATTCTTTAAGGACTTCAAATAGGGTTTGTGCATTTGACTCCTTTTATCTCTTTCATAGAGTTCTCTCTGCTTTTAAATCCCTAAGTATCTCTGTCCTCCCCCTGCCATTCCTTAACAGATCCAGGACAGCACAAATAATGCCTCTTGGCTTTGAACACATCATGGCAAATTTCACTGACAGAGGAAAGATGTATGAGCAGTTATCTGGGATAGTTTTACACCAATCCATCTATTGTACGCTATGTTCACAATCTTGGGCTGGAATGAATTTCAGTCAAAGTGCATCTCTTGCAGACCACTTAAAAACAGAATAGGTTCTGTCTGAGGGCCCAGTCCGAGCTGATGCTAAGCATCTTACAGCATCAGGACCTCTCTGAGAATATTTCCCTTAAATGTCTCCAGGGCTGCATAGGGCTTTGTCTCTTGACAATGAAAAGATGATAGGAAGATGGCAACAGTTTAGGTGTCTAAAATCCTACACAGTTCTAGGACAAAAATGACCCCATCTGCATAAAAGGATATAAAGTCAATATGCAGAAAAGAAGAAGGAGGAAATACTTAAAAGGGGGAAAAAAACCCCCCTTCTTGAATGATGATTCCACAGGTTTCTCTCTTGCTTCTGTTATCGGGATCTACCTGCAGGGTTTTTTTTTGTAAGGCAACACATGAGGGGACTCACCTGAATAAAGTTGCACAATTTCCACCTGCATCTGCGGGACTGGGACTTTTGTAAGATACTCAAAGGCTCGTATTTTGTCTTCCGTGTGGTGCCTGCTGTTCTTTTGAGCATGGTATAAAACAAGAAGTAATCATTACAATACTAGCATGGAAATCCAGTCATTTACATTTTCTAGGTATTCTATTTAATCAATGCATTAAGACACAGACTATTTGGTGTCTCCATAGCATTGTGCTTGCATACTTTGCCATTCATTTTAATCTTTGGTGTGAAAAACAACGGGTTTAGAAGAAAAAACAGGGACTGCTCTGCTATCGTGTTATAATTCCAAATGCAGGAACTCTGTGTTTCAGCTAAGACATATTTGCATAATTTTAAAGCTTGAATCATAAAAAAAAAGTGAAAGGGTTTCAGTTTATACTGCGAAACATTTGCAAGTAAAGCAGATTTTTACAAACATTATTTTTTTGGCAACAATGCATTTTTTTAAACACACAAGTCGTTAGTGAAGGAAACACAGCTCTTGTAATGAGGGATTGCTATAAGTAGATTGAATATATTCTAGCATATAAATGTTATGGTCGATCATAAAAGATTCAATGCCCTTTGGTTTCAATCCTCTTATTAAAAGCAGCAAATTTATTTTTCTTGAACGTGGCAAGTAAGTTTGAACGAAAATGTAAATGCTTAACAGACTCTGTGCATATGTGCACACAGGCGTGTGATGAAGGGATGGGGCATTTCCCCCAAAGCTTCAATTTCAACTTACTCATTTGTTATCATTGTTCATTAACTACGTGGTTGACCTAAGATGAGCCTGAAGGATTACAGAATATTTGCCTAACTATTTAACACAAGCTTATAAAATAATAGTATTTGTTGAACACCTCAGGTTTCCCTCCTACCACCTCTGTAATCTGAAAACATGAAAGGGCTGGATGGGATGAATGCAAACACTGTGATGCTCGGTTGGGTCAGATGTGTCAGTTCATCTCGGTTTGAATAGGTAACCCAGTCCCCAGTGTAACTACATTAAAGGCAGTTTCTGAGAAAACACTGTCCACTGTCCGATTTCATGCTGATTTGTTCCCGATGAGAGCTGCTGGTTTTCATTGGGTGGTTAAGTAGCTGGGATAATCAAATTCATGTCACCTGCAAGCAAGAGTGGAATGAAAAGCATGACTAAATGGGGAGGAAAGCCAGGATAGTGTTTCACTGTCACCTATGTCCTTAAAATACTGCTTACGCTTGCCGTTACATTTGCTGTCTGCGTAGTTTCTCATGGGAACACTGACAACTTAAGGCTCACAAATGCAAAAGCTATGCAGAGAGCAGAGTCCTGCCACAGCATTACCTCGCTTGATCATCACCAGTTTAGAATACACTTCAACTAGGGAGGACTGAGTGTCATCCTTCCTCGTACTCAGCAGCCCAAAACCCAGTGATTTTTGGTTTGAGGACTTGTTTGGACAGGAACAGAGGTGCAGCCCTGATTCTGGCTACAAAATATTCTTTACCAGTGCTCCCTAAGGACTTTGAGCTATTTGCTGCTGTCATAGGTTAAAGAGAAGTACAACCTAATTTCTGCTACTTGATTACAAAGAGTCTCACTTCTTAAAAAAATAAAAGAGCTCCAAAAATGCAACACTTGAAGCCTGTTAGAGTAGGAACACGCCATATGGAAATTATCTACATTGCTTCTGTCAGGATCTAGCGGATGTGCTTACGTTAACGGGTTTGCCTGCTCAGGCTCCTCTGTCTGCACTTTCCTTCTTAGCTGAGCCTGAACACAAACCACTTTTTTTTTCCTGCCATGCAAGATACTGCTGTAGCAGCCTGTAATACCAAGGAGGGAATCCAGAGCCAGTCCCTATGTTTCCTGCTAAGGCAGATCTGATTTCAACCAGACTGGAAGCCCACATGTCCTAACCTCGGTATGGACACATCACTGAACGTGCTGGCAGTGTCTCCCCATTTGAAGGATTGTTCTGAGAGCATGGCAAAATTTGAGACCAAATTCCAATTTATAGTTTAAACATAAGCTTTAAAAGACGCTCTTATCTGTGTTGGGATTGAACTCAGAGTTCACCCAACCTGGCTGATATAAGAAGGCAGCGTGTGTTTGCCCTGAAAAAGACTTTCAGACCTTCTTGACTATAATTCTTTGGTAGTTGAATGTTCTTTGCTAGTTAAAGAGGTACCTCCCTTCTAAGCTCCTTTATGAGTTTCCAGAAAAAAAAAAAATTACTCCTTTAGGCTGATACTTTTGTAGCTTTTGGAAAGTTTGGTAAAAATCCATATGGTTGGTTTTGAGCTTGCTTAAAGAATTGTTTCAGATGTTAAACTTGTGCTAGGGTAACTGAAAACAGTTCAAACTTGGCATGTAATCTCCAGTGAGAAATGTGGGCTTGGATAAGTTGGAAAAAAAATTGGTTCAGAAAGAAAGGAGTTATAAACAAGTGGAAATAGTATGCTTCAGTTATCCAGATGTATGCCAGGCAAGCATAGACGTCTGGATATCCACATGCTGAAATAAATGCATCTGTATTTATTTAGATGTGTGATGTAATGTTCATGTGCAAACATCTCAGTAAATGGTAGGCATGTTAATTTTTCCCATCTCACAAAATAAATATAGACAATGCATGAGATATACATATATGTACAGCTTACAATTGTCTGGCTGACCAACAGAATGACCCAAAGCTCTTGGATGCCAATGAAAAGACTCTTTTGGAATATAACGGAATATGGGTCAGAGTCCAACGCCCTACAATCCTGTTCATGTATTAAAAAATAGAATGGGTAAATACACATGTAAAATGTTAAAAACCTAATCAATCCTTACAAGTTTCCATTACACTATATCAGATAATACTCAGTGCCAACTGTGATGAATTAAACGTTTCCACAGCCAGCAAAAGCTGTTCAAAACCCAAAATGTAATATATGATTTTCTTGATTCAGAATTTCAAAACACAACCTTTTAAACAGAGGTTCAATCATCAAATCCACAGGAGAAGTAGCTCTGGGTTTTCTTGCTGAAAATTCAGATTACTCGGGTGCCAAATTTTCATATGCCTCAAACTGGTGTCGCTCCATCGACTTCAGTGAAGCTACGCTGATTTACACCAGCTGCATGGCTGGCCCATAAATATTTTCAGTTGATCTGGATTATTTTATATATTATATGAATTTTCTTTATGGATTACACGGCAAAACATTTGTTCTCGGCTTCCATAATGTCAGGCTCTGTGAATTTATTTTAATGTGGGATCGTTTGTGTGGTTCTATTCTTGCACAACTGAATACATCTCTGCTTCTAACGTGATTTCATTGCACATCTACGAACTCACAGACATTCTAACAGTGCTATCGCTCACTTCATCCATAGGAAGTCAGACACTGGTCATGAAGTTAGGAAAGGGTCAAGCTGCATTTGCTGTGGGAAACAGCACTGGCTGTCAAGTCAGTCATGGAGAAATTTCCGCCATAAACGTAAGTGTAGTTCTTTGAATGTAGTTGTGTTAGTGGGGTTTTAGAGTTAATCACGCACATTACTATTCATCAGGGAGTTTATGCTGGACACTTAGCACTTTGACACAAAGGTAAATAGATCCCATAGATGCTGAGTGGTGGGATAATGAGATTTTATTAAATCTGTGATCTTCCCTCCTTGTAATGGCACTTACAGCAGGTCTCATTTTCAGAGCAGCATTTTGTTTGCAGCAGCTCTGTCTCTTAAGTACAATGCACGGGGTTTGGGTTTGTTATGAGGTCCAGGCCTCTCCTTGCTAAGCTCCTGGGATTTGGTAGGCAGATGTGCAGCCACCTTGGGCAGGAGAGACACCATGCAGCTGGGCTTGGTGTGGAATGGCTGGAGATACAGGCAGGGAAATATCCTCCCTGTAGCCCAGGAAAAAAAGTGATCCTTTTTTTCTAGCTACACAAGCCCATTTAGGGTGCAAGTAAATACAACATATTTACATTGAATTGAAAGAGAATTAATTTTTACCTCATATACATTCCAATAAATGCAGAAGCATTGCAGAATTCAACAACAGTTTGTTCAAAACCATGCTAGCACTTCCTCATGCTCTTCTCTGATTATGTATAGCCCATAACATTCTGGTCTGTAGCATGTTTCGCTTGTGTTAGTCATTTATGAACCCTCAACAAACTATTTGTTGGTTAAATGTTAAAATATAGCATGATCAAAGGAAGCATAGCAAACTCACACAAGAAAGAGACTATTGATCTGGCTCTCAAAACCCAAGCAACCATCTGATAAAATCCTCCTGAATCCAAATTCAAGTAGTTACAGACTGAGATTGAGGTATATGGTCTGGTAAATTGGCAGAGCCTGAGAGCAGTTACCAGCACCTGCCCAGATGGTACCTATCTTTGCTTTTATAAGCCCTACTTTCATTTACAGTTTTCTAGAAGAGAAAGTTCAAAGCAACTACAACTATTTAATATGTGTAAGACTTTCCTTTATAAGCCAGAGAAATTAATACTAAAGAAATTTCCTCAGTCATCTTAGTCTACAAGTGCCATTTAAAAATCCAGCTGGACTATCAGCCCTGTTTCCATAATACCCACGGGCTTCGAGGCATTAAATCCACATAACACCCTATGAGGCAAGAAGCAGCATTGCTCACTCAGAGCATGGGGGAAACTGAGGCATGAGGAGGCTGAACTACATGGATAAATCTGCACAAGGGTTATCTGCACCTTTCTGTAAGGATAAGTGCCCAGGTCAGTGTGGTTCCCAGGGACTGTTCTTGCCATCTGGCTGGACTTTCCTCTCCTGGATTGCAATATCTGCTGGAGCACAAACAAGCAGAGGACATGCTATCTGCCCACTCTTCCACTGATGCATGAAAATAAAGGCAAAGCTTGCCAGGGTTAAAGGCTGAGAAACTCAAAAACAAACAGTCCAGCATTTCCAGCAAGGGTTAAGACAAGCCTGTGACACTGGGAGACACAACGGGACTCTCCTTCTGTGCTACATATGTAGATGGGTATTAAGGACATGCATCTCTCCTCATCGAAAAATCATGAATTTTTATGAAGTAAGCCCTGTTTTCCCATAATTCAGTAGGGTGCACTTTGCAGACCCTAAAGTGCTGTCACTACAGAAGGTTTCATTGCTTGCACCTGCTAAAACATTTGAGGTATTTGAGAGGCAGTGAAACACATTTGCTTTTCATTTTATCTGACTTTGAAAATCTTTGAAGTGTTTAATAGTAGTCCAGAAAAGATTTCTGCCTCTTAATCATTTACTTGTAGGGCACATTCTCCACTGGTAGCCTGTCAGGCAGAAAACGAGTTTAGCCCAGTTTTATTAAGTGCCACATGCCGAGTCAGTGTTCATTAAAGGTGTTTTAAGGTTTGAATTATGTAATTTATGAGAAAAAGAAATACAAAATTCCATTGTTTTATTAATATGCAGCACAGGATATACTGCTAATAACATACTTTTTAAACAGAAGTTTTATTAAAAGGAAAAAAAAAGCTTTTACAGAGGGCTACAGATAGGCTTTTAAAAATCTCTTTTTCCCTGTTCAATAAAATTCAAACATTTTAATTCAATCAACATAGATTTGAAAAAAGGAACTATTCTTAACCTCTCCTTTCGGTCACTTTTCTTTACACACATTGTAGACAAAAGGGGAAAATAAAAAAACCCATCAGAATCTTGGTTTTTTTTTTTTCCCTTCTTTTTAATAGAAGCAACACTATATGGTATTAAAAGCAAGCCAGTGCTGAAGTCTGCAGTCAGATGTTAATTCACCCTTTAAACAAAAGAAACCTAAAAAAGAAAAGAAATGGTAAAGGAGGAAAAAAAGAAAAAGAACAGAGAAACTCCACATTATAACCCCAGGAAATGCTACTTTACAGAATTGTTCTAAATTGCCTCCCACAGATTCATAGCTAAAGGGATACTTTTAATTAGATGGGGGCTTAACTAAATCTTTTGGTAGTCCACTAAACCATTTTTATGGTCTGTATTGTTTTAATACTGTAAATAGATTTTCTTGAGCATACGTGAAAAACACAACTTATGGAATACAAGAAGGAATACATTTTTCTTCCCAGTGTCTCTGGCTCAAGTTACCTGAGACCAATCCTGGGGACCAAAGGTGGGCCTGATCCTGCAGCTGGCTCTGGCAGAGAAACTCCCTGTCCCCACAGATGGGATCAAGGGCTCTCCTTACCCCATCTCTGGGGCAAAACTCCCACCAACATCCCATTATTTTGCTTGAAAAAGAAATTGTGTGAGGCCTGAGAAACCAAGACTAGTTGAGCTGAATATGAACTTTTATTGCCATGGGAAAGTCTTAGTTATCCAAACTTATACCAAACTGGAATTCATTAACTCCTTCAAGGCAGGCCAGGCTGCAGTTCCAGGTGGGTTTGGTTTGTTTGCTTCTGTTTCATTTTTTCAACCAAATCACAGAATCTTAGGGGTTGGAAGAGACCTTGAAAGATCATCCAGTCCAACTCTCCTGCCAGAGGAGGACCACCTAGAGTAGGTCACACATTAGTTTGTTATTTACTGTTGTACTGACAAGTCTCAGGAATGCTCATGCTTTGGATTGGACATGCTGGGTCCTTGAGGCTTGATGGTGTCTTCAATCAGTGCTACCAGGAAGCTTAATCAAAAGTAAGCATTGCAGATGTGATGAAAGTCACTAATTTTGGAGTCTCGTGTGATTAATCCTTCTCACATTTTGGTAATGTGATGGTCAGGTGGAGTCTTAAGGAGAGGGAAGGATTAGTATCACACTATGCATGTACCTCATACACCGTTGATGATATAGGAGAGATGCTCTGTGCAAGGGACACTAAGAGCCATTCATTGCCAGAAGGCTGCAAAATATGCAGCTGACATGGAATAATTGGTCATAACAAATTGTACACAGAATGCAGATGTAGTAGTAAACTGTCTTGAATAGGAATAGCAATTATACTTGAGCACAACCAACAATTTTTCAATCTGAGTTGAGAAGGGGGAAAAAGTCGTAATGATATTAAGAATTTGTTAATTTGATCCAGAATAACATTTTTAATGAATTCTCTGGAAGCACGAGCCAAGAACTGTTAAAAAACCCTGCCCTGCAGAAAATGCACTTTGAAAACTTATTTGCTCTGAACTGTTTTTGCAGTGAGTCCTCATTTTACGGCAGACAGATGCTTGTAAAAGTTGCCATTGTTTGCGTGGAAAGTGAGAGGAAAAAAAAACAAGGGGGAAAAAATGGCAGATGCTTTACCTTACAGCATCCTAGCCATTCTGAAGACAGCTTCTCCATCTCTGGTTCTGCTAAGGAGTCACTGGCACATGAAACCTCGCTGAGCTCAGTCAGTATGTGTCTAACTAAGGGCCTTGGACTGCAGCACTTGGGAAATTTGGGAGCCAGTGCAGCAGCAACTTTTGGCCCAGCTCTTAATTACAGCTGTCAGAAATAACCTCTTTAACTGCTGAGGTGGGCTCCTTTTGGGATGAAGGAAATGTGGTGATGTGGAAGTTGTACTACCATCACTTACTGAAACCTACCAGGAATGTGGAAGTATTACAGAGTCTCCTTCTTCTTCTTGTGAGTCTTGCAGTGTGGTCTACACATTCTGGCTGTGTGCACACCTGTCTGGAAAGGATCTTTCCCTTGGGCATGTACATAAGGAGCAGAAGACTTATCCTCCAGACACCTCACCTCATCCCCAGGAGATGGGAGCACACCTTGTTTCTCTGAAGCAGTAGGGAGAGGGTGTTTTCAATTCCAGTGAGGGAACTAGCTGCTTCAGTTTTATTGCAGAATCATGCTAGTAATACATCCAGATTACTGAAGCTCACAGTAAGGAAGTCAATTTATAATGACTTTGCCGTTGTCCTGTTGCTAATGTGCCACATTTGATTCTCCTCAGCTGGCTTTGAAAGGTCTCTTTGAGGAAGGAGGAGATAGCACCCTTGCTTATGAAAAAGGCAAATTATACCCAGGGGCAACATGGCTGCACAACAGGAAAAGGCCAGCCTCCTCCCAGGAGACATGGCCCCAAATTAAATGCAAGTAATTTCCTGACTAACCTGTGATTTCTATCTGGTTGTGGCTTCTGGCATACAGCTAAGTCTCCGTTTCTGCTGTTCTGTTCAGCAGGTCTCACATGTGCTTTCACTTTCATTTCCAAATTTTAATACAGAACAGGCCATCCACAACCTGCTGCTGATGCAGTGAGGGCCATGGATGCTGGCTCTGGGTTGTGAAGGAGAAAGGACTGTCTGCTTGGAAACCACTGACAGAGTCCTTTAGCCACAATGGTAATGTGCCAGCAAAGGAGATGGGAATGGGAAGAAGAGCAACACGCACCTGAAAATAGTTCCATGTCCTATATGCTACACAACAGGGTTTTGGGTCTGGCTACTCCCTTCTCTTTCACCAGCCTAAAAGAGACGGAGCTACCATAGGCTTTGGGCTGGAAGAACTTCTGCCAGTAACTTTCTTCACAGCAGGCGGGTCTCCATCAAGAAAATCAGTGGTATTACGTCAAAGTGACTTTGTTACAGCATCAACAAAGGATTCGTTGACACATTGGAAGGGTGAATGCCCATTAACTGTCCTGTGGCTGGCCAGGCATTGGGGAGGGGAAGGCTCCATGGAGCACTGAGTACTGAAAGAGGCTACCCAGGGACTTTCCTTCTCTGGAGGTTTCCAAACCTCCCTGGACACATTCCTGTGTCCTCTGGTCAAAGGGAACCTGCTTTAGCAGAGGTTTGGGCTGGGTGAGCTCTAGAGGTCCCTTCCAACCCTGACCATTCTTGGATTCTGTGAGTGTATGATGCAAGCAGAGAACCTTCGAGAATAACAAAAATTACATTCAACCTTTTTGTGGATACTTCTAGGAGAAAGCACTGCCTTGAAAGAGCAGGAGACACAGCAGCCTGACAGATCCACTGGCCAAGCACTGACAGATTTACTTTACTAAAAGGACTCTACCTGTCTCCCTCTTGTAGTTTTACAGCATTTGAGGATAATTTCTATGGACACTACAGCCCTTGTGCACTACAAAATGACTGTTCTGTGAATTACCTGTATATATCCCACAGGCACCACTGAAATAATGTAATTCAGGTGAATCCAAAGGCTAATCCTCTTTTAACTATTCAGTAAGGTGTTTGAAAAACCCATGGTAATAAACATAAGGACATGCCAGTATCATCTGTAGAAACGATTTAGTTTAAGCTACTCTTGTGTGTGTGTGGCAAAACAAGACAGCAGCTCCCTTGGTGCTCCTTGATCAATTAAGAAAGATGGTAAGTTAGCAGACATTGAATTAAGATTCACCAGCATTAGACTAGCTCTAAGGTTTTACTCAGATGAATCGGGAGAAAGAAGCAACATCGACCTTACAACACTTAAGCCCTAGGGTGAATTATTTCTTTATGCTGGTGTTAGAATTTTGTTTGAGTACTGTTTTGCCATTCATCATTTTTTTAACCTTAATAGTTAATTTCTAGTGTGTCTTCAGACACATCAGCAACAGCCTTCCTTCCACTGTTTAAACGCAACATTTTTACTGATGTGAGTAAGTTCATATTGGTCACCACATAAAGAACAAGCTGTAGCATAAAGAGACTGCACCATTTTTATTATGCTGATATAATCAAAATAATAAAACCTCGTGTGTAAATGATAAGGGATATTAGTACCATGTTGTTGAGAAATTGGCACAGGAGCAGCAGTGAATGAAATACATCTGGGAATGAGAACCTAATTCTTACAGTAAATAATAGGTTGCACAAATTTAATCAGTTTGAGAATGATTACCTCTGTAAGTGGATACTCTGTGGGAGGGAAAAGTTACGTTTGATGTACGGGACTTGGATGGTCAGTTTGCTCTGGATTTTGTTGTGAAAATGCCTATCTGTTTGAGGGCAAAGTGGTTTTCAGATTGAGAGATTCATTTTAATTTCTGAAATGACTGATCTAAGTCGAAAACCACTGATTCCGATTCAGATTTTGACTTACTGTCATTCAATGTATAGGAAGTTTCCTTCTGAGCATCTCTATCTTTGGCCAAATGAACTCCAAAGTCCAAGTAGAAACAGAGGTAACACTGCCATTTTCATCCTCATTTTTTATTAAAACCATGTGAGAAATGATTAGTTCAGGCAATGTTTCTTCATGAGATTAAAAATAGGTACCAACCTGGTAAAGAAGTTCAGAAACATTTTAATGCTCTCAGGCAGTGCGTTTTGTTTGTAAGAAAACCCAACAATAAATCAAGTTTTCATATTAAACTTTTGCAAAGAGCACATTGCCATTAATTTCTGTGGGGAACATGCCTTAGCTTTTTCAGTGATTGTTAATGCTTTAGCTAGAAAAAGTTTTAGTGTGTTGTAAGACATATGTAGCTTGAAATTAAAACAAAACAAAACAGGGAGAAGAAAATATTTTTTCTTGGCGTTTTTGCTTCTTGGACTAAAACTTTGGCTTGGGTGAGCTTTTCTTTTTGGTGAAGTGTCCCTGTTTACATTAGGAATACTAGATGGTTCATTTTTCCCAGAGTCTTGCTGCTGAGGAAATGCCATGGAGTTGTATTTACAAGATACCCTGAACTGTCAGTTTCCTTGAAACACAATGTATTTAATACAAAGCCATTAAGCCTTGTAAAACTGTCAAAAATGTAAATGACACTTGTAATAAAACCTTGTCGTGTGACCGGCTCTAGCTAATCAGGGTTGATGATATCACTGCAGCTGATCACGGCTGGTGCTATGTACATTTCGACAGCTTTATGACCTGCATGGATTTGTGTTATTAAAATTGTACAGTTTTGTAAGGAATTTGGGATTTAATAAAGCAGCAGAGAAACTACAAAAGGGACGATATATCCCACTAAAAGTGAGCCAGGCTTTTAAAAAAATATATCATATAAACAAATACAGTGCATGAGTGCGTGCCTGTGTGTGTGTGTGTGTGTGTGTGTGTGTGTGTGTGTGTGTGTGCATGCAAAGAGGGAAACCAGGAGAGGCTCCCCTTTCCTAACTCACAGGGCACAGGCTGCCCGTATAAACCACTTTTATGTATTTATAGCTCGGCAAATACCTTGCATCTGCGAGACCATAAAACAAATTACAATGTATCCAATTGCTTCAAGGTGGCGAATTGTGCTTAAACTTAATGACTTGTACAGATTATAGGAGAAAGAGCATTACCTGTTTAATGTCTTTTTTAATAAGTAATTCCCAAACAAGTATAGTAAATGGGAGGTTGAGGTTTTGTTTTCCTTTGTGCTTTTTGTTTTGTTTCCTTTTTTTTTCCCCTCTGAGATTTAAACGGAGCGGGCCATCGCCTTTGTGAACACAGGGGAACACATCATGTTATTTATTTTGCAATGCTTGGAACTGCTCCCCAGAGTAAAAACCATGTCAGAAAAGTAGAGATGAGGATACATATTCTCCCAATAATCTATAAATTCAACCTAATGGGTCAGATATCAGAAAAATGTGTTGGATTGAAGGCACGTAAATCACCCCTGGTTTCGTGGCATGAGCTGGCACTGTGTGCCTTATATTTCAGCCAAATTATTCCATTTGTTTCTGAAGATATTTTAATCCCTCGTGACCTCAAACTTCCCGTGAACCAGGGCCTGAACAAAAGGCCGCCCACTGTCTTTGCAGTAAATCTGTTGTCTCCCTTCTAGGCCCGCAACCTGGGATCATAGATCACCCCTGCACCGCATCTTGCTTCAATTTACTCAATTAACTCGAGTAAAGCACTTGTAAGTTTGCAGATGTTGCTTTATTATCAAGGCCTAAAACGTACACGAGGGTTCAGGAGCCCGAGGTTACGGGAAGGTTGTGCGGAGGGGGAGGGAGGGCGGCGCAAGGCACCGGCCTCCCAGCCGCTTCTTCGGGGCGGGCGAGCCCCGAGCCCTGCACCCCAGCCAGCTCCTTGTTTGAGCCCTAAGAGGCACCTTGCTTTGTGGATTGGGGGCTATCTGATATTATCTTGCAGAAGGAGAGGGTAGGAGAAGTAGGTATTCCACCTCCAGATGAGATAACGTCGTGATTAACAGATGTTTAATTGGGCCATTCGTCAAACGAAGAACCTGCCTAAAAGTCAACAAGGCTAAGTAAATTATTTCCAACCCTGCAGGTGTTGGACTGGCAGCTCTATTACTCTTCTGGAAATGGGCTTTAGAAGATTTTTATATGAAAACGTGATTTATTTCTATGGGGTATTATATTGTGCCTTTATTTATGTAATACACTTTCAGGTCTGGGTCCAGTCCTCCTTTATCTTGCATACTGGAATGAACTGGGGAGGAGCAGGAGGAAAACCAGTCGCCCTCTCACCACATTATCCAGATAAAGTCTTGTGTCACGTTGTTTAATAACTTCCCATCAGTCTACTTCTATGAGGTAGAGACAAAGACATGAGAAAACCTTGCAGAAACAACTGAGTTACTCAATACACCCCAAACCCACCAGCAACGCTAATGCATGAGCGGCAGGGAGGCAGGGTCCTGCTGCTGTCACGGGGTCACTTCACCATCTGCTAGTCTGAGTTTACAATCTAGATTCATACTTGGTTATACCTGGATTCTTTTCAGTTCTCGTCATTTGCCCTCCTTCTAAGCTTCCACTTTGATTCTCAAGTACAAATGAGCCCTAAGTGTCCATGAAAACAATTACAGAAATTACAAAAGGCTTCTGGTGAAAACTGCCTGAAAAAAGAAAGGTTTTCAGTGAGTTTGCAACAAAATCACAATCTGTCAGATTTAGTTGGAGACAATATAGTTACTGATTTAGAAGACCTCTAGATCTGAATTTTTTTAACTATTAATAGGCTCAACTTTTAGCAGGGATGAGTTGCCAGAGGCCAATTTTCTTCATGAAAACTCCATCTGTTTACATCAGCTGACAATTTGACCTGGACACTGAACCTCGACAAGTCTTGAAATGAGTTACCAAGTGAGCTGAGTGTGGTTGTAGATTTCACAGCAAGTTTCATTCAGGTGTAATTATAAACTACACTTTTCAGGGAAGCTCAGCTTAATAGCCATTTAGCCTGCATTCATTCCCCTCTTCACCACCTAATTAATTTAAGGTGCTTTTGTGATAGCTACAAAAATATCTACTTGTAATTTCTGTGAACCATTTTCTTCCAGCTGCAGCTTTTTCCTGGTGGGCTACAGTTATTGGAGAAGTAGTCTTTGGAGCAGATATGGTGTCCATTTCTGCAGTGCAAGGGGAAGGGAGAAAACTCCTGAGCAGCCTTTCCATCTTTTTCATTAATCTCCGTGAAACAGTGACAATCTAAAAATGGGCTTTTTCCTTTCGGCAAATTTCTTCCACAGGACAAGGCTAAAATTACTGAGAGCTCTCTTACATATTCTCCAGAATATCTCAAGCCTATATTACACCTAAAGTGAGGAGCAGATAGGGCTTTTTGCTTGCAGCAGGCTTTACCTTGCTTGTAGTCCAGCTACATGATCACAAGGCAGTTGACAGCATACTCCATGATAATGCTTTTTGTGATCTTCATAACTCGAGTATCTGGAACAGCAAGAACAGAAGAGAAAAACAAATCTGTATTCCTGGATATCTTTTGTCCTTTACAGTGTTCAGCCTATGCACAGTATGCTGATATTACATTATTTTAGCTGTGCAGACATCTTTACCAGGCTCTGTTAGGCTTAAAGGGTTTTGGCATATGAAGTAATTTTGCAATGATGGCAGTAACTGAGGAGACTAGAATGAGTTATGTGAGGTCCAGTTCTCTCAGTTTCTCCTGCATCATCTAAACTGAAGCTTGGGTTTGGTAGCAAGCCAAATTTGTAGTCCTCACTTTTCAGTGTCTGTAATGCTTTAAATGAAGAAGTCAGGGTAGATCTCAGGGGAAGTCGTGTGACTCACAAATGTGGATGCAAATGGTTTCATATCTTTTTTGTGCAGTATTTTGTGTGTGAAAGTCTCTCAAACTCCCCTTGGCTTTTGATTTTCATAAGAAAGTCTTTAATTCCTCTTTGAATATGCCATTACAGGGGTTTTTTTTCTGTTCACAGTACTTTTTTTAAAGTAGTGGTCTGTTTTGTTTCTATATATAATGAAAGTTAATAAAATATGTGCCAGAAGCCAAATATATGATGAGCTATAAGGTATACTCCAGAAAAAGAAGAGATAGCCTGTAGTTCCACCGCCTATCAGTATTTCTGCTTAGAATAGATATTACTTTTGGTCTATTTCCCTCAGAATATCTGGCTTGAATTGAAACAATTCACCCCCTTTCTAAATCTATAGCTCACCAATTTGTGCTCATTTAAAGTCTATTCCCTCTGCCAAAATCTGCTTATCATTTAAGTCCAAAGTCTAATGCTGAACTAGAGGTTGCCCATGTCTTTTTCTTAGCATCATTAGTGTACCTAAGTTGGACCAGACCTGTTGAATTAAGACAGCTGGGGAAGGGATGTCAGAAACACACTACAGTTCCATACATTGATTCGGTTTTATTGCTGAATTAAGAAGGAGCAGTTCTATGAAAGCATCAGTTTTCTGTTCCTGCATCTCTGAGTGGCCATGGAGGTCCAGGCTCATTTGCTCTCACTTCAGACCCTTCACTTAAAGTACCTGTGTCAACAAAGTGGTAGCTGGTTCCTGTAGGCAATGCACAGACATAGAAATCTTACCTGAGCTGCCTCACTATCTCCACTCCATAGAAGGAGCTTGGTGATAGGACTCTTGAGACGCTGGAATGTGCTTTATGAACATAAAGAAATATACCTCTCCATCAATCAACCTGTTGGACTGAGTATCCCAGAAACAGTTGGAACTAGACTTTTAAGCAGAGCTGCACATCATTGCTTTGACACTTTTGGCATAACTAGCTCATCTGAACCATGCTGAATATTTTGTCTGATACTCTGCTGTCTAGAGATGATTAGCAGGCTCTCAGGAGCACAAGACTCATTCAGAGTGGTTATCATATATGTGGATGTGTTTGTTATAAATATATCTGGTCAAATATACCTGATCAATGTGACAAATAAGCCTGATCTTCCCCTCCCTGCTAAACTTGGATGAACATATTCACAAATAGCTGAGCATTCTTTGATGGTTTTGGGACTTGTTATTAGCAAGTGACATGCTAATGACCACTGTGTTGTTACAAAAATATGGCACAAATGTCTCTTCATACAAAAAGAAATCAAAGTCTTTTCAGCAAGTGACATAAATTGAACTTGCTGCTCTCCTATCTATACACTCATCTTTAACAGAAAAACTGCTGGATGAAGTAGGGGTTGCTGAGTTTGTCTGACATTTTGCTGTTGTTGAAATGAGGAATCCTCTCCACTTCCTTATTCATCTATCTTCCATTGCACTCCCAGCCTGACTGAGTCTCCTCATCCCTGCACTAAATTTCTTCTAGCCTTTGCTGTCCTCATTCAACCTGGTAACCCGGCAGAAACACTAGTAAGGCTGAAGCAGCACAAGTTACGTGGAGGAGCTTGAAGCCAGGAGCAGGCAAGGACAAGGTACAGATGGGAATTCTCTGTTCAGTGATGGTGGACCAAGACATTGGCTACTGCAGTGACTGACATACCTTATCCATTGTTAAATGGCTTTGGGTTTTGCTAGCTATCTAGATCCATGTGAAGGTGTCTGTGCTGTCACCTAGCAGCTGGCATGTGAAAAACTGTCTTTGCTCAGCTCCTTTCTATCAGTACACTAGCTGTCAGCTATTGATAAGCTGCTATCAAAATTTGTTAGCTGAAAGCTCATTTGGGTGTAAATATTCCAGCTCCAGATGCTGTCGTGTTGGTGTCCTTTTCAACAACTTGCAACCAGGAGACAGCCATTGACTTCTAAAGGAGACGAGTCAGCTCTCAGCCTGAGAAACACAGAAGCATCATCTTGAGTGTGGCAAGGTCAGTGGGGAAGCAGTATCCTTTACTGGTACAGTGTTGGAAACATGGCAACATCTACAAGACATGCAGCCTTCCTTCAGGTTTCTATCATGACTTTCTTCACGGTTTTCACAGTTCAGGAATGACAGGTAGAAAGAGTTCATGGTTACAGCTCTATTTCCAAACCCTGCTTTGTAAACAACTCTGAAACCATCTCCTGTACACAAAATGCACACACACACAAGATGAGGTACCTCTCATTACTCTGTTGTTTCTCTGAGACCCTGCACTTGGGGCTGTGCACTAAACCAAGATCACTTATTATCCTATATTTGCTGTATAGAATTACGTTGCACTACAATATTGAAAGGCATTTATCTCACTAACCAGTGTGATGATGCACTCCCAGGCCCTTTATAGAAGAATAGGTAAAGTATGATGCTGTGAGCTTGTGTGTTGAAATGTCTGTGTGCTTAGTCCAGCTGTGTCCACTGGGAACTTCCAATTCTCTTTCCCTACCTATTCTTAAACCTGCTAAAGAGACCTTCTCTGCACTAGGACTGCTGCTGGGAGCTGGGAACATTTTCAGCTGATTAGACCATTCAGCATGGCTGAACTCTGGTTCTCACCAGCATATCTTCTTCACTTGGTCCCATATGTTTGGGCTAACCTTCTTTTCCCCTTACAAATCATTCCTCTGTGAACTACTGGCACTTCTACCCACATATTTTTCTACACACCTCAGTAGGAAATGTGTGAAATCTATGTACCTAAAGGAGCATTGCAAACAGGTCAAACTTTATATCCCTGATGGAAAGCCTTAACAATGTTGCTTCATATGTAGCTGCAGTCCAGTCTCTTGCTTTCTTCCTTCCAAATAAGACTTTATTTGGTACCCTAAACACAAGCTCCAGGAAATTCCATCTGGTCTCGTTGTGAATCATAAGTCTACTGTGCCTCTTCTGTGAATACTAACTTGGGTTTCATTCTGATCAGTTACACAGAGAATGATCAGAATAAAAACCTGCATTGACTTCACTGGAAGAAGTGCAGATTTTTTTTTAAACAATTGCTGTCAGTGTGAAAACTCAAATGAAAATATTTTGTGGAAATAAAAATGTTTGTGTGTGAATTGAAATCACAAGATTTTTCAATAACATTGAAACTTTGATCCCTACCTGCATATTTTAAAGCGATTCTTTAATTTTGAAAATAAAATTTCAGAAGGGTGTCTCCAAAGGTAGTTTCAACCAGGGGAGTGGGTTTATAAACTCCGGTTCCACCAACACATTTCAATAAACTGTTGAGGAAAATTAACAGAAACTATTGAAACTTTTTGGTATTTAATCTTTATTTTTAATTTTATTTTAATTGTTTTCCAAGAGAAGTGAGAAATAGCTTGGTGCAAATTAATAAAAGCAATGTAAAGATCATCCAGCACTCCTGAGAAGGTGCTTTTGAAGGACGGTTGGACTAGATGATCTCTAAAGGTCCGTTCCAACCCCTAGCATTCTATAAATCTATGATTCTATGACAGTATTTGAATACTCAGTGATTTTGAAATAAGTTAGTGCCTTTTTCTCTGTTTGCAACTTCAACAGCACAAAGCCTATCAGAGATGTGGATTCACTGTCCCAATGACAGACATTTTGGGTGCCAGGGCTTTTTTTTTTCCTATTGAGAGTCACAAGATCCCATCAGTTCCACTCGAGGCTGTTTTGTTGTCAGTGGTTGGTTTTTCCCCTCTTTTTTTTTGTATAAGCAAATTTGAATAATATGCAGCGAATTAAATGACAGACACAATTTTGAAGGCTAAAAACCTAAAACCTTTAAGCAGTGATTTAAAAGCTAATTATTATGGATATAGCCATTCAACATTCATTTCTTAATATTGTTCCCTCAAGAAATAGTGATTTAGTCAACTAATTATTTTATCTCTTTTAGGGATACTTTCTTAATTGCAAAACAATCTAAAAATATAATCAGCATGCTAAATACATGTGGTATCTTGTTTAGAATGCCATGTTGGAGGGAGAATGCAATTAAACTGTCAAAATGTAATTGTTTCTCATATTTAATTTAGAGAGGCTGATTCGCATTCACTTTTCATGTTCTGGAGTTAAAAAACAAAGCAAGCCACTAGTATGACTACCAGCTTTTAATAAAGACAACATAAGCTCGGAGCACTGAGGAAAGCTGCCTCTGTCATAGGGTATTGCTATCAAAAGATTGGCAAACATTCACATTTTTCCACTCACACAACCGCAGTTCAGAATGAGGTTTCGGTATGTAAGATGACATACGTAGTTTCAGGTGCAGCTCTGACATATGATGATGTGTAAAGATCTGCCTCCTCTGCCGTTTGAGCCATGGCTCCTCAGAGATGTCTTTCACCATCACTTTCACCCTTGCTGCTGGAGGAAGTTTGGAGAAAGGAGTGCTTGAGCCCTCCCACATCCCATTCGACTTTCCTCCCTATCACCTCTGCTCTGGAGGAAGGGATATATACAGACCTGCAGTGATTTCACCAAGGTATATCTGCATCCAAACCTACCTGCCTGGTGACAGCTAGTCCAGATTTGCCTTTTTAACCCTTCCACACTGACTAACAATGTAGACAACGGAGCAGTGCAGTCTGCTTTTTCACAGGATGCAAACCTTCAATGTAGAGGAAGCAAATGCTAGACCCATTTAGGCAGGTGTATTGTCCTTAAAGACAACTCAGAGCAGATAATTCTCCTACTTCTGCAGATGCACGCAGATACTTTTACCATGATGCCAAAACAACCAGCTTTTGCTTCCAGGTCAAAAGAAGCAGGTTTGCCTCTCTTTTCAATGTTCTGTCACTTCAGCAATCCTGTACACCTTTTTGGTGGCAAACCACTTCTTGAAAGTTGTATGATATCCAGTTAAGGAAAAACTTTGAGTGAAATTAATCCACAACTGTTGGGCCCATGTCAAGCTGTCAGGAACTTTTCAATACCACTTATCTCCTAAGCAAAGATTGAGGCCCTGTGGAATCAGTAGCACTGGGATTTAACTTAGATCTTAGATGGGGTGGAAATCTTCTGGTGAGCACCACACTGAATTTCATCTTGCGGTAATAAACACGGTATCACAAATCATTCCAGCTGGCTCACTCAAACACCTTACGCTTGGGTATTGCTATCTTAAGTGGTAAATCGTACTCTCATTAAAATGCTCCCATTTCAGTACTCTTTAAGTGAAAATACAGATTACTAGGATTTTTGGTTTTGTGATTGTGTTGTTTCTTGTGTATTACTTATATCCTATATATATCATTACTACTGTACAAACTGAGTGGTTTTCTTTTTCCTTTAGATTACATGTTTTGCCAATTCTGTTGCTAGAACAATAAATAGCACTAGTAGATTGTTATCCTATCGATGATACAGCCTTTAGAGAGAGGGTTGAGACATCAGCAGGTGGGTTTCCCACCTATTTGTTGCCAGCAGAGTAGATCTGCAGGTTTATTTCTCCACACAAAGGCAGGATCTAGCAGCAAGATGGTTAAAGATCTGTCTGCCTCTATCCCCTAACATCTCCCCTTCTCCTTACAGTACTCTCCTTATTTAATAACATGGTCCAGCTGCAAGCAAGATGCTATAAAGGAAGAAAGCCCTGGTGCAAATTGAAGTCCTAACAAGGCTCTGGTGAGCGAGAGCAAAGAGGTTTACTATTATGCCAAAGCTGAATGGTCATGAAATGACACAAAATTGCAGGTGGCACATCCCTTACCATAGAAAGAAATTCCCGTTGAATATTTTCTACTATAGCCTTTCCCAAAAATCCAAGCCCAAGTGAGACGTGCATTGTGTGTGGAAAAAAGCCTTCCCATGAAGCTGATGGAGTGGTGCTTTATAACAAAAAGTGCTGGAGGATTTTAGGGTTAACAGGCCCTGCCTCTAGAAATACAGCGATGGACATAGAACACATCTCTCTTTAGTTTACATGAGAGACCTGATTCTTAGGTAGCAGCCAGGGAACAGCCAAGAAAAGTGACACCAAGACCATACTACATAATTGAAAAGCTATTTGAGCCTCAAGCGTGGCAAACCAACTCCTCTCAATATTTGTATATAAGTGTTCATATTGCTTTGCCCCACCATAAAATGGACAATAGATAGCAGAAACCCAGGAGTCTCCACCAGAGTTGGTCTGTGCTTCCTGTAGGGCTATGCCCTTTCTGTGGCATCATGGAGGGATGAAGGGTCCAGGCCTGCTGGAGGACTGTGGGTCCGGGAGTCATCAAGATGTTGAAAGGCTGCTTTCTGAGCCATTTCCAGGTCCTTCTCTGGCACATTCACCAGGTCCAGACTAAACCAAAACACTTTCCTTTCTCTGTGTTGCATTTTAACAGCTCGATCCTGCAAATCCTCAAGTCCTGCCCCAACTCTCAGTGGCTCCACCAAGGCTCCAGCAGATGTGAAGGCAGATGAAAAGCTTCCCTGTCGTTCCATACGTTCCTGCAGCCATCCTCACATGAAAAAAACCCACTCTGATTCGTGTGTGCCAGGCCAGCTTGTGACTCAACTCTGGGAATTTCATACCAGATTTGTATCCCATAAGAACAAGCATTAGTGTTGCCAGTTTGAAATATGACAAAAGCCAGCCGCCTCAGACAAATGGCTGCTACCCATGCTCAAGCTTCGGCCGCACATGTGCGGTGCTCGGGATAACAACTGCCAAGTCTATAGTAAAAGAGGCCAGGCAGGAAGCCAGCCACATGGCAACTCTAAATGATATTAATAAGACTTTATAAAAAGTTAAAAGCACAACGAAGCTTTTTCAAAGTGTTTCTTGGAGATCTCTACATATGCCTAGGTGTTTCATGTCTATGAGATAGAGGCTTGGGGTAAATTTAATGCGGTATACTTTTCTGGCTGAGATTTTTTATTTTCCTCCTCCTGAAAGCTGTTGATATAAACTGGGACTCATTAAAAACACCTTGGGTTTTGTTTTCAGAAATCTTGGATTTATGTCATTCGCTGGATCATTAGAAAGTGAGGTAGCATCAGCAATTGCTCGGAGGATCTCTGTCTTGCAAGAAACAGAATACTCTTGCTGCAGTCAGTGGCAGTAAAAGGGTGCTTAGCACCTTTCAGGAGATGCTGAGCATTTCTCTCAGACCTAAGCCCAGAGATAGCATTCCCAAAGGACAGATACAAGGATATTAAAAAAGACTTTGATCAAAGAAATATTGCTTCTTTCCTCCTTTCACTAAGCAGATGTGCAACGTGTCTTGGGAAAGAAATAGAAAAATTCCTGAGTGATTTATTTGATGAACCTAGTTTTAACCCAGGTTATTGCATGCCTGATATGGTGATGCTGGTTATTAGTTTCCAGTTGAAAATGACCAGATAGAGGACATATTCACTTCATCAATATAATACATTTATTGGTTGTCAAGAGAGTCACATCACACAGATATGTAAATCTGTCACTTTGTCTTAAAAGTGTATTTCTCTATTACAATGTTGCTTGATGTATGTTTTAAGGCAGTAAGGCCTTTTAAATATTAGAAAAAAAAAACCAAGACAAGGGGGAAGATTTGTCTATTCAATCACAGGATTTAAGACATTAAAAGCAGATGCATCATTTATAAAAGTAGGATTTTATCAAATGCCATTGTAAATGAAAGAATCATATCTACCACATGTAGATATGTGAATTAAAGAAACCTTCTTTCCCAGGAAAATTAACCAACTCTTTTGCTAGCATTAAGATGGATTAGCCTGTGAAGCCGGTTACTAGTTGACCACAAAGCTCCAGTTGCTGTGTCAAAATGAAAATATAATGGAGTCTTTGTTTATGTTATATAAAAAAAGAAATGTTTTTCATTCTGTTTATATGCTCACTGAATTAATCTTAGCTTGGGAGAAAATACTTTCAACATTGGAACTAGAGGAACTCAAAGAAATTTGGTTGCAATTTAATTGTGCTTTTTACCATTAAAAACTTCAAGAACTGTCAATAACCAATTGACATTAAGAATACCAATAAACTCATGAATCCGAATTTCTTTCTTTAAAATGTGGAAAACTGACTTTTGATGGCATTCTGTATTTAAAAATAAAAAGTAACACCTAGTATCATGACATATTATGGCATGGATCTTTCACGAGGGTCCAATATTGCGACAGTGGCATGTGTTTGCTAACAATTCTCCCTGCTCTCTGCAGAGTAAGAAGAGGTTGCTGAAGCACCCTGAAATACTGAACCTAAGCCTCATTTTTTCCTGTTGACCAATTTTTTTTTTTCTTTGTGATGGGACAGAGTAATCACCAAATCCCAGAATGGTGGGGGTTGGAAGGGACCTCCAGAGCTCATCCAGTCCAACCTCACCTGCTAAAGCAGGTTCCTCTCAATCAGGGGCCACAGGAACATGTCCAAAGCAGGTTCCCCTTGATCAGGGGCACAGGAATGTGTCCAGGCAGGTTTGGAAACTTCCAGATAAGAAGGTTCCATACCCTGTTTGAGCAGCCTCTGCCAGGGCTCTATCACTCTTAGAGGAAAGAAGTTTTTCTCATGTTCAAGTGGATCTTCCTGTGTTCCAGCTTCTGCTCGTTACCCCTTGTCCTGTCACTGGACACTACAGAGAAAACACTGGCCCCAGCCTCTTGACATCCACCCTTTAGGTATTGCTAAGTGCTGATAAGGTCCTCTTCTACTCTTCCCCAGGCTTAATAGCCCCAGTATGGCACAATATGGCACACAACTCACTGGAGTCAACACAAAGACTACCAATGGTTACACTGAGATTTGTATAAGACTCTTAGGAAGTAGCTTAAGACATTGGTTTTGGTGTAAGCTAGAAATGATGTTAAATGAGAAGAAATATTACTCCTTTTTATCATGCCATAGTAAGTGAGTTATTGTATGTGTTCATTAGCTATCTTAGTACAAACACAAAGGAGCTGCAGCACTAAACATGAGACCTCTGCCAATGAAAATAAACTCTCACTGTCTTTGAACAGATACCACACTCTGGGCCTAATTCAGCTCATCCTAATACGTAAAACTGCTGCTGAACTTAGACTTCTGTATTTGCAGTGCCTCTGGAATTTGGTGCTATGTCATCCTAGTTAAAACTCATGGTAATTTACTAGCTGAGTGTCCTTGCTGAAAAGGGTATTGCTAGTACAGAGGAGAACATGGTAATTAGTTCATACACAACTGATTTAAAATAAGGAGAGGTATGTATGGTAGGAGAAATGCAAACCATGTCAGAAAGGAAATAAAAAGGACACGTCAAACCACATAATTAAAATACAGAGTTTTAACTTCACTAGTTGAAGGGCAATAGATATGCAGCAGTGGAAGAGAAGGGGTCTTTCAGTCTAGACTAAGTTGTTCAAACCTGAAGTTTTAATGTAGTCCATGACAGAGATTTGAACCAGATGAAAAGGGCAGGTCTGTGTATCAGCCTCTCCTACCTCTGAAATATTGTTGATAACCAGATCTTTGGTTCCAGTTCATCTCTGGTGAATTCTCATCTATATCTAACACCATCAGCCTTTAGCTTGTCACCTTACAGTATGGACTCATAACAGCCTACCACTTGGCAAAACATAATTCATTATGGAAAAAAAAAAGAATGCTAAGACTAAAAGGACACCAAGGTTGATTGTAACCTGAGCAGTTTTAGTGGTGTCCAACATGCATAGCTGGCTGCTTGGGCTTCATATCGCTCCTTTGAACAGAATGGCAACTTCAGGAAGGAGAAGATTCAATCATAAAAACCATTTGTCAATTTGCTCAATCTAGGAGAAGCTGCTGTACAATAAATGATAATTCACATCATGATGAGGTTTCCAGGAGAATTTCCTGGTGTGAATTTGGGATGGTGATATTACTCAGATGCATTGAAGTCAATAATGAACCTAATGTAGTGCTGCTGAGGCTGCCATGAGGCACAGCAGTTCTACATTCTGCATGTGCTACATTCATTGCAGAGAACATTACTGACTGCCTTTTAGGATTTAAAAAAGCTCTTATTGTTGAGACTGTTTTTATGTCCGTTTTCCTGTTCTAACTTCAGCCGCAGACAGAGCTTTTGGCTCAGAACCTATTAAAATGGTCAAAATGAGTTATTCAGGACCTTAAAAACAGAGTTTGGAGAATGGAAGTGTTTTGCTATTGTTTTAAAATTTGTTAACAGCAGTTTCTGCACTAGAATAAAAATAATTACTGATACCTCCACTCTTTCACACAGCCTAACTGCTATTTTCCAGCCCAAACTACCTGAAGCTCTGGATGTTTTAGGTGTAGCATGTATCCTTATGCACAGTTTTTTCCTGGATCTCACTATCTTGCAGAGATTTCCAGGGACTGCACAATTTTGCTGCAGGATGGTAGACATAGCAGCACTCCTCCCCAGAAGAGGGAATACAACTGGGGTATTAATTTTGTTTTTGTAGCTATCTCACTGGTGGTCAAAGTCCATGCAGTTCTCTGCAGGGCCAAAGACAGGGAGGTGGGACTCTGCTGGGATGAGGGAGTTTGCAGGTATACAATAGGCAGCCAAGAGTTGTAGATACAGCTTAGAATAACAGATCTTGAACCTGCCTGCCAGTATACATCCCTGACTGCACCTGCCTGTTTTTCCACCTTATGCACCACCAGTGCTACCATATTATCTCCTGCCTGACTCCTGCCTTGGTCCTCTGCTCTTCATGTCCTCCTTCCACCCCTCAAGTGCCTCAATTTTCCCCTAGCTCCTACCCATACGTACACACGTCTGCCTGCATGCACCAAGCAAAGTAGTAGTAGTAGCTTTTATTACTCTCAGTTCTTTATTAATGCCACATGTGCTGTTGTAAGGTTAAGTTATTAAGTGATATCCAATAATTGTCTCTGCTCTAAAGTGGACGTTTCATTTAACTATACTCATGTGGATCTGTTTCAGTATCATTTATCATGACCACATTTTAAGAAACATTTCAATAGGCCATTTCTGTCTTTCTTTAATATTACTAGAACTAAGAGGTCTTGGATAAAAATTAAATACAATTACCTATGGAACAGTGTAAGGGAATGCACTTTGAAAGTTAAAATACATATTTTACTGGGCTATCTTCTCAGCTGCACAGCCAATTTTCCTATATTTGTGCACTTGCTGGCAACGCTTACATGAAGGCATACAATGACCTGTTTAGTTTGCAGGAGAAAATTATGTCATTTGCAAGCAAGCTTTCAGCTGTGATATTTTATAATTGTTTAGATGAAAACCCGATAATCCTCTACTCCTTCACATAAACTGCAATCCATCTTTAAAACTGTGATAATTCATAAAACCTGCAGCTTAATAAACTAACAAACCCCAGGCCTATGTTATTTTAAGGGAAGTCAATCTTTGATCAGTCAAGCTGAAATGGGTCTGATAAGTGGAGGCCTTACTCACAGGGAGCAGCACTCCAGTTTGTTATTGCTATTTGCTCATCATCCTCAAGTGCAAAATAAGCAGAAGTCTTTCCGAGCTTCTTATCTCTTTTCACTTTCTTCTCTAGATCTCTGTCGCTTTAATCCAGCATGTCTGCTGCTGGTTAACAAGGAAATCCTGTGTCAATTATCGCCAACAACTTCCTGCTGTGAAGCTGTGGGGAATCAAAGCTTTTGAGAGCCTTTTTCACACCAGAGAGTAGTGCAGGGCCTAATTAAATGGCCCTCATATCCTGCAGCCTACTGGTGGCCAAATGATAGAGAGCTAATGAATGATAACCTAATTTTTTTTCTTCCCTCCAAGAATTGTTTTGATTCTCCTGGTCAGTCGTGCTTATTGGGTCGTGGCTCATTGTTTGTGCTTAGGGCTGATGGAGGATGTGGAAAGGTAAAACCTGGGAGAGATAGCGATCTGCTCGGTTTATTGTGTGCTGGCCTTCGATTATATAAATGTATATATTGCATATCGGGAAGGATATTGGTGAAAAATTGCTTTGCTGAAATGTGTTGCCCTCTTCCCTTGATACGAATTGCTTTGGTGACTCTTAGACACATGTGGGCTGCAAAATTGTCCTATAAATCCCCCTCATAAATGCTATCGCTCCAATATTATTTGTACCGAATCGCAGAACAAGGTATCTGCCGTCCCTCGTGTGCAGCTGTCGTGCTTCCCCCTCCTCTTTTTCCTCCTTCCCCCCTTTTTCTTTCTCTTCTAAAAATCGTTCTAGGAAGAACTTGATCTCCTGCCTGAACAAAACTGCAGCTCTTGTATGGCTGCTGCTTGAGATTAACTAACCTTATGCTCAATCTCCGGCTCCCTGTGCAGAGATGCCTCTCTGGGAGCACTCGCTCGTCATGGTCCCATGCTGAGCACTGCTTGCATTAGTGCAGAGCCCAAGTGAGGTTCCCAGCAAGAAAACAACCTTAGGAATAAATCAAATACCTGAGCAGATAGCAAGATACTTGCATTTACCCCAATCGCACATTTCTGAGGGTCCCATTGTAGTGCATGTGCATGAGGTGACAGACTTAGAGGTACCATGGGAACCCTAACTCTGAATTTCCTGACTTTTATGGTTTTACATTACAACTTTAATGTTCCATTAGTATAGTTTTTTTGTAGTTAATTTCCTTGGGGAACTTGGGAGAGTTCAGGTTGGGTTTGGTATTGGGGCTGGTTTTTTTTGGTTGGGTTTTTTTCCCAGTCAAAGCAGGGGGTTAGAGAAAGATGGTCAAATCTGTCCAGCTGCTTTCAAACATTTAAAAGGATTTAATAGGAATTTTTTTTTACCAGATAGGAGCAAATCCAAAATGCCAGCCAGAAGTATGCACACCTGCTTTCAAATACTGAAAAGCTCAGGGTCTGTCCTGCTGCATTCCACAGAGCTCTGCCTGAGTCTGGCTGACATAAGATCCTGTCTTAGGATATTTTTTTTTTAATAGTTTGATTTGGAGTGGATTTTCTTTGATTTGTTTTTCATTGTTTGGTTGTTTTGGGTGGTTGGGGCTTTTTTCTTGTTGTTTGTGGGGTTTTTTTTATAAGGCACAGGTAACCTGTGTATGCTTTTGGCAACAAAGCTTGTAAGTTTAAAAAGCCTTAGTTTAACTAAGCTTTCTTCCCTTCACCATATTTAAATTTATTTACATTGCCAAGCCTGTAAAATGTTTGGTGCTTCTCTCACATTCAGACAGCACTTGCATCTAGGGGCTTGCAATCAGAGATGAAGATGAAATTTATGGGGAGCCGTGACAATTTGATGTACTTTAGGTTTCATGGCAGAAAGCTGTTGTTCATCTCAGAAATAAAAATATTCAGTGAGATACTGAGAGCTGCAAGGCATCAACTCCGGACAGTTTTATTTCACTGTAGCCAGCTTAGATGAACTAAGGGCTCATCTCATTCTTCATATCTCAGCTTTTCAGGGTGGATTGAGGAACTTGGCCACTGTGGTGCAGGGATGCTCATCCAGTGTTGAGCAGAAGGAAAAGAAGCAGCAAGGGAGAGATGTTTTAAAGGTGGGTTTCATGCTTTGCAGTGGGTATTTATTAGCCAACACAGCTCAAACAGCTGTAGCTATGGTCTCTTGATCAGGAGAGCCTGAGTGTACCAGAGTCTTCTCCTCTGGTCTATGAACATTGAGTCAGGCCCTTGATCTGTGTTTTTGTTGTTGTGTTTTTTTGGGTTTTTTTAACAACAAAATAATTTTTTCCCCTCACCTTTCTTTGAGACTTTTAATGCCTCAAATTCTAGCTCTGCTGGCAGCAGAGAAACTGCAACAAAACCAGGAAGCCTCTCGTATCATGACCACATGACTCCAGAGGCTGTGGATTCAAGAGCTACACCTGTGAAATACCATGATTAAAGTTAGCAAGAGCCAAGTAACTGTTTTCCCTGCTTAGACAGTGAGTGATTAATTCTTTCTGAGAGTACGAATGAGGCATATGGATGAGGCTTTTCTTCCTTTTTTCCTCCTTTCCCTGCTAGCCCTCTGATCCTCAAGCCCTGGCCGCTGTTCCCAAACAAGACAGTACTGGCTACGGATTGTATTTTCTCCAGTATAAATGATTCACTTGCATCCCCACTCTGATCCAGCAGCCAGTAGAACTCCTGCCATCAGTTAAAAAATGCTCTAGGATTTAAGCAGCAGAAGAGGCAAGTTTTTAAGGCCCCGAGTCAGCAAAGCATCTTAGCAGATGTGTGCTAAACATATAAGTTGTCCCCTTCCTGACCCTCACTTTTATGTTTAAAATTACAAATGGGCTTGTAAGTCTTGCTGAGATGAGGAGTTCAGCCAAGATCCCAACTCTCAGGTACTACCTCTATTCTTCTTGACACTTGATGACACAATAAGCATTTGTTACTTCATGGAGTGCAAATTTTACTTGCTACTTTTGGAGCTAATTGAATAGTTTCATAGTTCAATTAATGTTATGGTCCATATTGGTACACTGACATGTGACATCTCACTATACAGACGATGCAATTAATTCTTATCTATATTCCTGTATTTTTAGATGGATATATTTGTTTCCTCTCTTCAAATAGGATTAAAACACTCAAACCACTAATTAGAGTTTGTATCCTCTCTGAAAGGACTGGTTTTTGTGGATTTTTGTCCCACCCAGAAACAAAGTCTTAGGATATATATTTCCCTTAGCTATTAATAGAAGTAGATATTCACCAACAGAAAACATACAGCGATGAGGCTAAAAGGAAATGGATTTGAAACCATCCTTCTCCACTTCCTCCCAAAGTGCCAAAAATGTTTCAGGGACCATATTTTACTTCCAGCTCCAAGAGTATAATTTTAATACCTTGCATAAACCAGAATTTGATCTGTAATTTTTAAACTTCCAAATATCTTTCTTAAGATCAAAATCAATAAATACACTTTCAAATCCCACGGGGAGCTTTTCCTGACAGTATAATGGGCTAAACAGCTTCAAGGATTTGATACTAATTCACTACAAGAATAGTTCAGCTAGTTGTGCTTGTTTTTTTTCTTCCCAGGCTTAACCTATTTCTTTTATTAAAAATGATAAATACTCGATCCTGCTTCCATTTGAAGCATCACTGCACCAGGTCTGATACAAATTAATTAATCTTTTTTTTTTAAAAATCCTGGTCTGCTTCTCAGATGGAAATAGAGAATATTTGCTTCTATTCACACCATACACAAAACTATGAATATTATTTCAGTTATGATTTCCTATGTGTCTGTACTAAGGAAAGAATGGAAATAAAGGACAAACTCAATAAAGACTCAAAACCAAAAGCATATGTATGGGAGAGTAATACACAAAACAAAACAGGGGCTGTTAAACAGATGACTCCACTGAAATGTAAAATATTCCCCAAGTTTTGGCAACTTTGAAATGCTACACTTTTTACATTTTATCTATTAATCATCCAAAGAGACTTTTCTGATTAGCCAAAAGATAATGTATTCTCTAACTGCATTACTAGTTGTGCACATGTACCTCCAGCCACAACCACATTCACTAATATGACAAAAAGCCAAGGAAATGGCAATAAATTAGAAATAATTAGTGACCAATAAGAATGGGGGAAAAAAAGAACACAGATTCTTAGGCAAATGCAATAAACTAGGCTATAAAATTGTGAAACAGGTTGGCTGAGTGTCTAGAAAATTTTAGGAGTAAAAAAAGGGTTGATTATGATGGAAAGTTTTCAGACAAAAATTAATTGCTTCACCATTGAAATGAGTCAAATAATGGAAAGCTAAGAAAAAAAAAAAGAGAAAATGTACACAATAGGCAAATCCCTATAGATCACAAACAGACAAAATGTCCAACACCAAATAAAACAGTTCCCACTTAGTCTCCAAATTATCACCTTCCTTCGGGAGGGTTCAATAATTGACATAACCAGATATTCCAATTAAAAAAAAATAGAAAGAAAAAGAATCTGCATATTTAATAACACAGTTGGAGAGTAAACATAAAAGCCAGTGAAAGAACAGTAAAAATACCTTTGCTCATAGCAATATGCTATTCATTTAGTTGCCTGGAGAGTATCACTCATGAGTCCTTTGAGTACTGTCACAACAAATCATTGGAAACTGATGAATACACAATCCAGGATCCCAAACAACAAACTATTACAAACTATCTACGTGTGAAAAGACTGCTGGAAATTCCTCTAAGCCTCTGCAAATAACTTAAGTGAGGCTGGTTGAGGGACAGATGCCCACCAGAGGCAAGTCCTGGTTTTTAACTTCACTGTAGCTGTGCATTTTATCCCCAGTAAAGGTTATTCCCTTCTAAAAATGTCAGACCTTAGTTTTAGTCTCTTCTGTCAGGAAACTAGAAGAATAATACCCCTTGGTCCAACCAGTATATATGCAAAGGTAATAATGCTGTAAATATTATGAGAAGTTTTAAAAACTGGATAAAATTTAGTAGTTGTTCCTGGACAGCTCTTGTGAAAGCAGAGCATCAAAATGAAAAGGTAATCTAAATTGACCTGGGCAATATGATCTCACCACAAAGTTTACATTTAAACTTTATGTTCCTCTGCAGAGGTTTATACTTGATGCAGAATATCTCCAAGAGCACCACAATAGCAGCAGAAGAGCCAATACAGTTGGGTGTGTATTACAAACACATGGCACTCGCCTGGCTTTCTCCAGCTGGAGATCCATCCTGAGGTGTAGGGGCTTTGAAAAAAAAATAGAAAAGAGAGAGAGATTTAAGATATTTGAAATGCTGGGAGGGTACATTTTCACATTGGTTCTGGTTTTTCAGAACATGCTCCATTTTTCCTGTACTACGCCAAACTACCCCATCTGTAAACTGGTCATTTAAAGTTGGTTGATTTACATGTAATCCTGAATTAAACTATGGAGTGGAGGGGATATTTAGATTAAGAACAAATAAACAAAATTGATCTTTAAGTGTTCTATTATCTTAACTGGTTTTGGAATGCTGATTCTTAGTGAACTGAGGTGTCAGGACCACGGCAGTCAAAACAAATTGGCTAAAGTTGCTACAGAGAAATGAAGGAAAGGATGATTGAGTGCCAGGGATGTGTCTGGCCCTGTGAAATAGAGATTCATGCTTCTGGTCATTAAAAACACTTTAGGAAAATAAATAGGCACAGGTGAGGGATGGTGTTCAAGGTGAAGGCATGTCGCAGCACAGCGATAACCTTAATCTCACAAAGGGGCTCAGTGTGCTGCTGAACTGAGCAGAACTACTCATTGGAGTAATTTAAGCAAAAAGTGGCTCTTTAAAAGCACTTTCCATCCGTAGAAATGAAATGAAATTATAACATTTGGAGATTTTAGGGCAGGGTGACTCAAAAATTTTAGAACAGTTTCTTTCCTATGAATCGTAAGATATTTCCTTAATAGAATACGGATTGTGATAAGAATAGACCAAAGCTTTCCATAGAAGCCTGACTTTATATGGTGGAAACTGTAGGAGTACAAGAAAATCCTTCTCTTTTTTCTAAGCATCTTCTTTTTAATTCCAAAAGAAGATATAAAAACATGAGGGTATTTTTAGGGAAATCTCAGGATTCTGAAAATATGCACAGCATTTGAACTTACAGAGCAGAGTTTCTCAGGCTGAGGGTCTTCATCATTTCCTCCCCTTCTCCTCTCTTTCTTTTCCTTCTCATCTGAAACAAACTGATTATCAAAGGCTGGTTGGTGAGCCTAATGCTTTGCATCATGTGAGAGACACTAAACTCAGTAGATACTCTGCTTAGTTAACTGTGAACATCACATCTCTCCAGGAATAACAGTTCCAAATGTCAATAGCTCTTTTAGCCATGTTTGATAGGTAAAGTAATGTCTGAGATGGTGCTTCTCAGACCTTAGCTGTAAATGAGGATTACTAACCATTTGTATGCATTTCTGTTATAAACAGAGACCAACTGTGAAGTGACAGTGACATGTACCAGTAAAAAAAAAAAACCACAAAAATCAAATACTTTTCTATGCCAATTGTGCACAAAGAGTTGGAGCTAAGTGTTATTATAGCAGAGCCTTTCATGTTGCTATAGCCGTGGTTGTGTTTGCATTTCCATAATAAAACCTATTTTCAGGGGGTTTATAACTCGGCTGTAAGAAATTTACTCTGTGCTCCAACTTGGCATAACAAGGTATCAGGCAGAGAGCTGCAGCCCTCGAGGTTTAACATTCTCCCTCTACTGCAGGAAGAAAGGGTTTGTTTGCTTGCTTCTAGATGTTTGCTGAAATTAAGTCTGCAAAGCCAATATCAGCATGTGGAGGGGACCTGATGATCCCAGACGTTGTGAACCAAAGCCTAGTTCCAACTCTCTATCCTAGTGAAGAGTAACTAAGGGAAATGCACACAGAGTTGGGTACCAGGAGATGTAGGTGTGAGACGTCTTTCAAAAATCCCATCCCAAACTCACTCTTTGTTGGTCTTTCCTTCGTGAACTAGGTGAGAATTTGCTTACGGCAACACACCAAAAAAAAAGCACATTTTTCAGTACCATATGTTCAAGAATAAAGTGGGAGAAATCAATCAGGAAAAACTGAAGAAAGAAAGAAGTCTTGCAGAGAGCTGTCAGTGGGGGGAGCAGCCTGGTTTCTCACAAAACAGAGTTTCACACTGTAGGTCCAGTTCTGCTGCAACCTGCTTTCCAAGCATGGGGACCACAGGGAAAAATACAGCTGCAGTGCAAGTGTGTGGTGAGAGAGGGAGAAGGTTGGTTTTTTTTTTTAGCTTCTTTTCAGACAGCTGGAGTGTGAGAAGCTGGAAAATGGATGCATTAAACCCAAGCCTGTGCTTAGTGCAAGGCACTGCAGAGGTTGGTACAGCAGGTAATGGGCTCCAAGGGACCCTCTGCTTAGCAGCTGTGCTTTGTTTCCCACTGGAGCTCTTCCAAGATGCATGGCTTTTTCCTCTGGGGGACTGTAGGTAAGACTAGGAGTCAGGAAGTAATAAAATCTCATTATTACTATTTATTGTTAGTAAACATTTGTGCAATGATCATGTCTGGAGATGCCAGCCGGGTACTGGCTGTTTCTCCATGGATCTTTCTCTCAGCTGAACCCCTCAATGTCTGAACATCAGGAACATGAAACCTTTTGATGTCTGGACTTCCCTCCCACTTTGCATGGCCTGGTCCTTAGTAAGGACTGACTGCAAGAGGAAGAATGGGGTCTTGTACTTTCTTGCTCGAGGACCTGGCACACCGATGTCTTTGCTGTGTAAATACATTCCCCGATACCTATAACATGAACTGACTTCTCCCAGTCAGTGGTTTCAGGAGTGAGCGGGGGGAGGGGGTGGGAGAGCAGACAAATCTTTACAAGCTGCAAAGTTACTATATCTACAAGGCACAGACAGAGCCAGAACCATGGGGAACACAGGATGGAAACAATCTGCAGAGCAGATTTGCCTGGAGCTATGCTGCCTTTGAAAGGAGTGATACAGCTGACTGCGTGGGGAGGGGGATGGCAGAGATGGGAGGGCTACGCCTGCATGGCAGGTACCCTCATTGCTTCCCATACCACTCCTCTGGACCTCTGCTCTTACCAGGTAAGGTTCACACCAGAAAGGACTGGGGTTAAGGTATTCCTGGTCCTTCCAAGTCTCTACAGTCCTAAAGGAGCTTTTGGAGGGGTATGGGCATTTGTTTGTGCTGCCAAGGTTGGGTAACTTCATCCTTTCACCTGTCAAATATCAGGCATTTCCTCTGTTCCTTCCCATTCCTCAAGACATATGGCTGGGCAAGAGTGTCAAGGGATGATGGAGGGTTTGAGGGGCTGAGAATGTTCCTCCCAGGCAGGAGGAACCTGCTACCCCTGGCCTATCCACTCGGGCACTGGGATGCTGGAGGATGTGCAGGGACAGACATGGGTGCAAGGATCAGAAGGACTGCGAGAAATTAATGATCAAGGGATGGCAGCTGTCAAGGTGGTGTTGTGTCTCTCTCTCTTTCTGCAGTTTTTCATGCCACTTTAAATACACTTTAAAACACCATCACTGCCTCCCTGGCATTGCCTCAGGGCTGTGCTGTGCTCCTCAGCACAGGGAACTGAATCTCTTGCACTGGGGCAAAGCAATGTCATCCTCACAGGAGAGAACTAATCCCAGACTAAATATCCTGAAGGACTGTCAAATACTGTTCAAAACAATTGTAATTGTCTTTAAATGCATGTTCCCCAGTTTATCTTTATTTTTGAGCTCCAGACTCATTTGGTGTTTGTATATTTGGCAAATGTAATTTGAAAATCTCCCACATAAGATAAATTTCCCTAAAAAGATGTGATAGGGAATTCATGGCAGGCTTAATAGGCTATCAAAGGAAATGCTGCAGTTGGATCTTTTGTGCTATATGTATGAAATGTACAAAGTAATTATAAATCCTACGGTATCAAAATTGTCCATTTATGAGACAAATGCTGCTAAAAAAAAAAAAGACTTCTGCTATTCCAATTGTATTAAGAATAGCTTAAACTCCACTGGGCCAAATTCACCCCTGGAATAACTTAGCTGAAATGAGGAGCATACACTTATTCTCCATATTTAAGTATTTTCTATGTTATATATAATACTGAGATAAATATACATGGAGTGATTATTCCCTAAGGTAGCTTAACAGAAAAATTAACCAAACATTTAATTTGGTTCCAACACATATGTTAGTTGTTACTTTGTCTTACATTTCTTTTTTTCAGCTTCTAAATAAAATTTCTAGTTTATGTCAAGATGAGAATGAGTGTAAAATCCATTTTAGGAATAACAAATTTGTTCCACGGGGAGCAAGGTAATCATGGTAGATGCATTTATTGCAATGAGCTTGAAGCACATCTACCCCACTTTTATGACTTACAGGTTTGTTGTTGTTTTTTTCAATTGGTGCCTATCACTTTTGATTTTCAGGGAATATTTTTAAAGATCTATTATATGACGCTACCTGAAAGGGACCTTTGATTCCTTTGATCCCTTACACTGAGAAAGACATCATGTTAGAAAATGAATTAACTAGCAAGGGTTACCTCACAGCATACTAAATATGGCTCTACTAATGAATCAGGTTTGTTACTAGTGTTATTAGATACAACAAATATTGTTAAATATGCCATGTCCACACCCATATTCAGGGCTGAACCATGTGCAGCATTGCATGGATTAAAACACATTCATTTCAGATAGGAGGATGTTCTGTGGTAGACTTGTCCCTCTTCTCTACCAGTCTAGGCTAAATTCTGCTTGAATAACCAGGAAACCACCAAAATAAAAAAGTCTCCTTTTCATCTTTGCATTCCCATGACCAGTCTCCTGCTTCTATTATGTCACTGACTCTGAGCTCCATCTCTGTGCTGATGGATGTAATGGAAGAGATACCATGATAAGCAGAGTTTCCTTCCACATTTTCCTTTGACCAAACAAACAGCATGAGTGAAGCTGGGTTCCAGCTTCTGCCTTTGCTCATACATGGATCTCTCTCTCTCTCCTCGGAAGACAGGTTTCACAGTATGCATAACCTTTGCCAAACTGTCATAGCAACAACTGTAAAATGGCTACATCTGTGTTTAAATGGATTTGCTAGGACTTATGGGATTCCTCACTCCCCCCATGTGAAAATGTACTTCACAGGAATAAGAAATGAAAACCCCACAAGGAAAGGCTATGTGAGTTAACACTTACCAGCTGGAAAAGGGAGAGAACCAGAGCAAATAGCAGCAAGTTCATTCAAAACCTGTAGTAGCTTCTTTCTGCAAAATGTAAAGGATCAGTCCCAAAAAGACATGCTGGGGGAAAAAAATCTGTTAGAGGACAGCTTTTTCCAGAGAGAGATCATAGAGACCAGATAAAGAGGAAGGCACTCCCTGACCTCAGACACTTTCCTGCAGAATAAAAAGGCAGTACCAGCTGTATGAAGGAAGACAGTATCTGACCAACCTGACATAATCCTGTAATGTTGTATTTTTGCAATAGTTCAAGAACAATTCAAGAACTCTGCTTGTCAGTCTAGTTCATAACAGTCTTAAATTACAAATGAACACTAGCATGGAAAACGATGTTTCTTATGTTTAGTGGTCATATATACTTTAATGTGGCATGATGGTAGGTATGTCATGAAAGGGCACATCCCACCTCATGCACTCAGTCGGCAGTCACAAGGAGCTTTTGATCATCCCAGCATATGTTCTTCTCCTCCTCCTGCATCCTCAGTGCCTGTTGGGGAGAGCATGTTCACCCAAAGGCCAGTGTGAATCTTGGAGGCAGATTCCCTCAGAGTTGAAGCAGTTCCAGCTGGTACCAGTTACATCTGGTACTAATTAATACACCTAAAAGATGCCTGAAAGGATAAGAGAGCCCTCCTCAACAGATGCACTGTGAGAGGAGATTACTCTGCCGGAAATAGTTTTAATCCATCTTCAATAATCTGTTGATTTATTCAGTCTTCCATTTGATCCTAAAGCTCTGGTGTGTGTGTGTGTGCATTTCTGAAAGACTGTGAGAGGCAACAGTAACAGTTAAAAATGCACCCAAGCTCCACAGCTAAAATAAAGGCAATAAAAGCAAGGAACAGTCCTCAAGGTATCCCCCCCCAAGCATCAGTGGTACCCTTGTAGCTGGCATGAGCCAGACATCAGAGAGAGTCATCATGATTCAGCAATGTTTGTCCAACAATAAGAGTGATGTTCAGACACAATTCTTTGTTCTTGTTGTTAGTCTGAAGGATGAGGATGCAAAGTTAGGATAAGTTTTCATGTCAGCTCTAAAATGCAAGGAAATATTAATCTTCTTTGTTACCTTCTCATGAGCACACAGAGAAAACAGATGATGTGGCTAAAGACAGGGGTACCATTCCAAGAATTACCAAAATATGGAAGAAAACCCCGTCAGGTCAGAGTTTTTTTGCCACTATTTTGCAAGTGTGTACACAGATCATCAAGCACTGTTAAAAATTTGGAATTCAAACTAGTCTCTGTTTAAAAACATACATTGATTTGCAGCACAGGAACATATTTCTTTTGTATGTGTAATTGGGCAAGTTGGGGAAAATATTTTATTGCTGAGGGTCAAATATACCCTTCAGACGCTTTTGAGACGTCACAGGTTACCAAGAATCTTCCCATGTGGTAAATTTTCATTTTCTGAGCTGGGCCAAAGACAGTTTAACACACTGAAACCTATTGCTATCACTTTGCTGTTTGCTCTGGCAAAAAAAAATTGAGAAGACCCACATGAAATCATTATAGTGTCCAATCAGCCTCTGTATTCAAACCTTTGTGGAGAGTATCTAAGCAGAAACAAGCTTCTCTACATGATTCCCAGACCAGTCAGCAGCAGGAGGGAGGAGGAATCTCCTAAAGGATTGCTGTTTAACCCACAGTCTCACTCCTGTCTGTATTTCCTCTTGATTAACAAGGGCTTTACCTCTTCAGCATTGCTTAAATTCATCTCACTTTAGAAACTGGTGTCCCAACGTCTCAGTAAAATCATCCCAGGATCTTTCACAGTCAATGGAGGAGTAGACAGTCAAATCACTCTTTGGTGGGCTAAAGATAAAAAAATCACCTTCTATAGGTGTAAGTAGCTGACTGTAGGGAGAAATCAGTGCAATTAAATACCTAATAAAGAAACTTCAGCAATAAGGCTGAACAGAGTGGGGAAAAGTTGTCATTGGCTGTGTCTGAAGTCACCTTCACTCCTTCCTGGTTTGGCTGTGGGCTTGGGGAATTGCATACATATGTACAGGAAGCACAATAATATGTTTGCTTTCATGTGTCTTTTAAGCAGTGGAAGCCCATACTCTGTGATTTACACTTCTGTTGATGGGATGATGGCCCCAGCATGGAACTGTTGCCCAGGAGTTGATCTTGCAAAGTTTCAGGCAGGATTTTGTGCTCACTTGCAGGACAGCTTTTGATGAACTTTCCCAGGAGTGTGTTCTGCTCTGTTTTCCCTTCAACATACACAGAAAATCACAAACCAACTCATTATGAGGAGATGGCTGCAACAGAGGGATGACGGTACCAAAGGCAGTGCTCTATACAGTTATCCTCAACAAAAGTCTTTCACAGAGGTCAGATAAGGTATGTCTGAGAAATGTTTGCACCAGTACTATAAAAGCCTCTCGTCTAAATATCCATCATCCTAGATCTTGGCCTCAATTTTGTTCATAGTAAGATTCTCTATTTGACAACAGGTGTACACTTATATAAATAAAAACCTTACAACTGTAAATAACTGAACCCCTGATTTTGAATGTTTCACAAGACACACGCAAACACTCCCACGTGAGTAAAACAGCTAGAGCAAAGAAATAATCATACAACTAGTTAAGTTAACCACGGCTTTATTTACCTTACTTAACTTATTCACACTCCTTGTGCTATTCATTAAACATACACAATGGAAGACTGAAATGAGAAGTGAAGGAACAAATCTATCCTAATGGCTTCTTTTCTTGCTTTTTCTTTTCCTTTTCTTTTCATTTTTTTTTTCCTAATGTGCCCATTTAAATGGCTAATCCTTCTGCATGGGAGCTAGGTTTTTTGGGAAGACATTTTGACATGGCCAAGCTATTCCTTTTCATACTTGGCCTTTTTTTTTGGCATTGGATTTGTTTCCATCATTTGAAGAGATGCAAAAAGAAGATGCTTTGAAGAGTTCTGAGAATACATTAATGGTAAAAGTCAAAGGAGACATGAAACAAAGCCTTATATGTTAGTGGAGAGCAGCACCAACCTCCTGGCACTTTGAGCTGTAATAAGCAGCTGTCCGTTCAAGTTTCTTCTATTTCACAAATGCTTTGCTAATATCATCAAAGATGAAGGGAAGCCCTCCACAAAAGCCCAAACAAGTTCAATAAGGAAACAAGCATCTCTTTCCTTGGCCATTTACTGACACTTGCTGTGGAGTTCATGTTATTAAAGGGTTTGTGGGACAGGAATAAACACAACCCTAAACATTAACTTACCAGTGCCAAAGTTCATGGCAAACATGCAGCACAGTATTTAGTGCTAAGACAGACACGCAAAAATAGGTTGTTCCTAGATGCACAGCCAATTAATTGGGTGATGGGGGTATCAAATCTACTGTTTACCAGAAATAACCCTGTCAGCAAGGGAATAACACTCAGGTGAATGTGAGGGAGTGTCAGTATCTCTCTTAACACCGTAGCTGAAATTCTGAGTGCAGATGGTATCAGAAACAGGTGCTCAACGGCTCCTCAATGGCTGCTGGAAATGTAAGGAAAACTGAGCATCAAAATCCCAAGGGTATTTAGGAGAAGGGTCAGATTTCCCACCAGACCTCGGCTGGAGGGTCTTAGTGCTAGCATTCTTCTTAGACTCACCTGCACATGTCTCCATTTCTCTCCTTGATGTCAACAGGAGTGCCCTGCATGTGGGGAAGAGCTGAATATTACTGTCAAGATCTGCCGTGCAGATCTGAGAGAAGAATTTTTGTCCTTAAGTGTTGAAAATGTAATGATCTATTTGATAGTGAGAAAAAAAGACAGAAACAGTATGAAGATTTTTAAAAAAACACACACACACACACACACACACACACACACACACACAATCCAAGAAGCCTTTGAAGTCAGTGGCTTTGAAATAAAAAGCAGCCACTTTAGCAGCCACGTGAAACATATTTTGTTAACATCCTAGGTGTTGTATTTAAAACTGAGTTGGCCAAATTTTGCTGTCAAAGGCTCTAATGCAACTGGAAGCAGAGATTATATCTGTGAGTCTCAGGATATTATCTGTTGTTTTAAATGAAGCTAAATGTATGATAACACGCCAGGAAATCTCACGAGGCCATTTGTGAAGGAAGGTATACTTGGGAGTCACCAGAGAGTGACTTTATTCTTTCTGTTCTGCTAACAGAGCAGCTGCTGAACCCCTGGCTTTATAGGACACATTTGATCCTTTAGCATGAATTAATGTTGGGATTTCCAAAGGGGTTTAAGATTGATGAGGGACCATGCACAACTGTCCTTTGATAGGATTTGGAAGCCTAACTGATTTAGTCTCTTTTAAAAGCCTCAGCTTGCATACAGTTTGTTGCTGGTTATTTTGAGCAGTGCAGGTTAAGGGCACTAATGATGATGGCCTGAAACGAAAAAATTACATCCCAGGAAAAAGGCAAGTAGATTTACTAATCCCAAAATGGTATAGAGACCACCTCATTTTAACTAATGCATTGAAATGTGGAGATTAGTCTCCCTATGCGGTAGATAAATTGCATTAACATGATTAAAACACCCAACTAAACTGAGGCTCCTTTTATAGTTAATAGAGGGTCAGACTTCATTAGTTCTTCAGTGAAAGCAGACCTCTTCATTTAGGGAAGTGGAAAGTTGCCATCCTCTGAAATGGCAGATATCTGTGTGTACAAATTGAATCTCACATTTTGCCTCATCCTTATGAGTGGGATTCGTTTTCTTTTGTTTTGTTTTGGGTTTTTTTTTCCTCTAAAATGGAAGGTTTTGGATAAATGCTGTGAAAATGAAGGATACTTGCTAAAAATCCATCTGCTTTGATGCTTCTGCTAATTGTATCTCTTGTGAGAGAAGTCTGGCTCACAGCAAGCAAAGGCAATATAAATATTCCATAAAATCATGATGAGCTATTTATTAAGGAAAAAAAAAAAGAAACCTCCATGTACACATGTGTGTCTTCAGTCACACAAATAGAGAATCTCTAGGTGGATACAATGAGAGAATTAATTCCTATCTTAGTGAACATTTTTCTTCAATGCAACTAGAACAATTTTTAGAGTAACACCTTTGTGAGTTGCTACCATGTCTCTTAGGAATTATTTTCAGGATGAACTTTGTACTTCACAGCATTTTAAATCAAATCTGTACTAATTCTCTCTTTTTCCCTTCCAAAATTGACATATCTTTTAAACTCACACAAGAAAAAATAGAGTCTTTCTATTTTTGCAACATTTTATTTCCATCAAAAATGAAAAATGCCATTCTGTGGAGAGGACTTGCTAGAATAGTAATTCTTTCTTTGGTTTGGTTTTGGGGTTTTTTTTTACACCAAAGCAAGATTTATGAGTGAATAGATTCACTTCCAAGATGAAACAGAAAAACATCTGGAAGATGTGAATTTACTTGCATTATTAGTGCTATTCTTTCTGCACNATTCGTTTTCTTTTGTTTTGTTTTGGGTTTTTTTTTCCTCTAAAATGGAAGGTTTTGGATAAATGCTGTGAAAATGAAGGATACTTGCTAAAAATCCATCTGCTTTGATGCTTCTGCTAATTGTATCTCTTGTGAGAGAAGTCTGGCTCACAGCAAGCAAAGGCAATATAAATATTCCATAAAATCATGATGAGCTATTTATTAAGGAAAAAAAAAAAGAAACCTCCATGTACACATGTGTGTCTTCAGTCACACAAATAGAGAATCTCTAGGTGGATACAATGAGAGAATTAATTCCTATCTTAGTGAACATTTTTCTTCAATGCAACTAGAACAATTTTTAGAGTAACACCTTTGTGAGTTGCTACCATGTCTCTTAGGAATTATTTTCAGGATGAACTTTGTACTTCACAGCATTTTAAATCAAATCTGTACTAATTCTCTCTTTTTCCCTTCCAAAATTGACATATCTTTTAAACTCACACAAGAAAAAATAGAGTCTTTCTATTTTTGCAACATTTTATTTCCATCAAAAATGAAAAATGCCATTCTGTGGAGAGGACTTGCTAGAATATTAATTCTTTCTTTGGTTTGGTTTTGGGGTTTTTTTTTACACCAAAGCAAGATTTATGAGTGAATAGATTCACTTCCAAGATGAAACAGAAAAACATCTGGAAGATGTGAATTTACTTGCATTATTAGTGCTATTCTTTCTGCACTGATGAGTAGTACAGCTAATCCCATTCATTACAGACATCCACAACTTTGCTAGCAAACATTTTAACTCCTTAATGATGCCAGCATAGATCCTGCATCACAGCAACAACTGGCAGTCAAAACCAGAATGGAAATCAGAAGATATACTTCAGGACAGCACTTGGCATAGTTCATAGGGATCTGATTGCTGTCAGGGATCTCTTCTTATCTCATGTAAACGTGAGCCAGCAATGTGCCCTCATGGCCAAGAAGGCCAATGGCATCCTGGGATGCATGAAGAAGGGTGACCAGCAGGCCAAGGCAGGTTCTTCTCCCTCTCTACTCTGCCCTGGTGAGGCCTCATCTGGAGTCCTGTGTTCAATTCCGGGCTCCTCAGCTGAAGAGGAACAGGGAACTGCTGGAGAAAGTCCAGTGCAGGGCCACCAAGATGATCAGGGGACTGGAGCACCTTCCTTATGAGGAAAGGCTGTGGGAACTGAGGTTGTTCAGTCTGGAGAAGGGAGACTCAAGGGAGATCTTATTAACATTTACAAATATCTAAAGGGTGGATTTCAGCAGGCTGGAGCATCCCTTTTTTTCTGTTGTAGCTAGCAACAGAATAAGTGTTAATGGGATGAAGCTGCAACACAAAAATTTCCACTTAAACATATTTTATATTTTTACCAGGGATGTCTTGATTTTGATGGAAACAGGTTCACATTCAAGAGGAATGTTTCACTAGCCATTCAGATTTGGTTTTGATCAAATTCAGCTTCTTCAGAGAAATTTTAAAATGTGTCTGCTTTTATTGCAACATCCTGACATAATTCAAACGGAATGTTTTCAAAAGGCTATTTCAAATGTCTTAAAAATAAACATTCTAAAAACAAATTAAACTCCTGAAAGTCTCATTTTCCACCTTTTTTCTTATTTCAAGTGAAAACTGTTTCCAAACATCATACACCTGCAGGACCAATACAATAAGTCCAACTTAAGAATCTCAGTTAAAGCCTTGGTTGCCTTGAAAACTGAATTTCCTTTCAGCTTTTGAAAGTTGAAGATGACAGCTGTATCTTTTTGTCACACACATAACACAATACTTAAGAGATAAATGAGTTTAACAATCTGGAGTCAACTTTCTTATCCCTCGAGGTCAGTATGAAGGCACTGGCATGGCCTGGAGTCAGGCTGCCACTGCTGCTCCTTCTGTTGCACAAGGTACCATGTTGTGTAGCAGAAGAAGAGCGTTGTGAGCCTCCTTGTTGATGAAAACAGAGAAAATTGACTTCCAAAGGTTCCAAAGGTCATACAAGAGGAGGAATTTTAAGAAGGTTGCAACAACAAACCCAAGCAATATGGTTTCAAACCAGTGCCAGGCATCGTTAGTTAATTCTCACCTCTATTTCTTCTTTACAGATGTTCTGATGGGGTCATGGTAAGATGTGAGCAGTATGAGTTGTCCCCTCACCATGTCTAAGAATTTTTATTAACATGTAAGTAAGTAAATTTTGTAATCAAAATATCAGATGATTTTTTTTTTGTAGAGATGGATATTTAAATTGGAATTTGAAGAAGCATAATACCAAATATTATTCTTGGAAGCATCGTGCAAAGTCAAGGAGACTCATGCCCTAAAACAGCAGATATCACCAAGTGCTGTCTGTAAATGGAAACCTATGTGGTACTGCCACAATAATTTAGAGAGAAATATTTTGCTGTTTCTATCAGCAAGAGGCCATTTTTGTGCTCTTTAATTATTAGTGGTCAAGTCTGAACGAAGTATTTTCAGGATGTTTTTAAACCTGCTGTGTATCCACTGCAGAAGACCTCTCTCCTGGCCTTTCAGTGCTCAGAGCAGTAGCAGTCAAAGTACTGAGGCTGATGAGACCCTCTGCAAGGTTTTGCCCTTCTATAAAACCCCTTGAGATTTTCAAAGAGGTTCAGTGGCCTTGTGGTCCTGGCTCCCCCTGAAATTTGGGTGTCTGTCTCTCTGTGGCTTGTCTGAAAATCCCAGGCTAATACGTTAAGAAATATTCTGACTTCAAAAGAGGAGGATATGCAACCATAACCACTCAGGGGTTCTGATGCTGATAATACAGTACTTAGAGGCGACTGCTCATGCTATCCAGTATGATAATACCAGAATTCACAAGAAAGAGCTGTGAGCCTCTAGCACTTACCAGCTGTAATACTGAACAGATTACACAGAAAAATCAGGCAAAAAAAAGTAATATGCTTTCACCTCACAGCAAGAAACGCTGAAGTTCAGGAAGAGGAAATGTGTATTAAGAGAGCAGGTTAAAAATCTACATTATCCCAGACTTTCATGAAATCAAAATGATAGGCACGATGCTAAGTTATTATAATGTATTTATTACCGGAATTGCTTTCATATTTAACTGATTTGGCCCATCTTGAGACCTGTTTTAAAATGCACCACCTTGTCCACCTTTCCATTTTCATATGAAAAACAGGAAAGCAAAAACTAATTTACTCAGGGAGACACATCGACTGTTTGCCCGTTTATCTCTTACAGACCACCCCTCAGTCCAATGTTGACAGTACATGATATTCCATTAATCTGCCTAATGAAAATTTAACCAGTGTTATAAACAAATAATTGGCTATTATCCTCTCAAAGATCCCGAATAAATTACTTCTGCTTATTTTTTTTTCCCCCTCTTCTCTCTCAATGCCTCTTCCCCCTGCCCCCCCTCCCCGCCCCCATGCAAAAGCTGGCTCTTTCTGACTGATGTCATGGGAGAAGAAAAAGATATAGCTGCCACTCTGCTATTGCAAGCAGTGAAACCTGGGCTAGACTTCAAGGGATGCTTAAGGAGTGGCTCTGCACTTGCTTGGCTTTAGCTTTGGTTACTTGAAGAGGAGCTGGGCTGTGTGTCGCAGGCCACATCCTCACGCTCACCCCATCTCCTGCCACCTCTCTCTGATTCCTCCGGCGCCTGATTCGCCTCTAATTACATTCCCATCTTCTCCCGCTCTCTGAAGTCACACAAGAGTCACAGCTGCCTTTCCCTTATCACTTGCACTGGGCTCCCTTTTTATCTCTGGTGAGTGCCTGTGGAGGGGTCAGGTAGGGTGTTTCCCTTCAACAGCTAAATGTCGCGAAACCTCTCTTAGAGCAATTAAAGTTGAGAGGGACTCTAACATAATGAACCAGCCAGAAAGTTATTTACTAACTGCTGCTAAGGTTGCTGGGCTTCCTGAGGTTGCTGGGCTGCTGCCTCAGTCCTAGCCCAGGCAAAGCATCATAGGACATCTCCTTCTTTCTGGGAGCCAAGGGGATCACTGTTCCAGCTCATGGGGCAGTGCAAAGAACCTCTACAAAACACAGAGGATAGCACTAACCTATCCTGCTGTCTTGCCTCACCAAGCCTATCCCTACACCTTTACCCATGAAATGAGGAAAACACTACTTAAGAGGAGCCGAATATCTGACTTGGATTTCTTCTCTTTTGGTGAGAGCTAAAACAGAAGTGAATGAGTGATGCTTTTCTCAGACAGACCTTGAGTTCTTTAAGGATATTGTTCATTGCTAAAACGTCCCTCAACATTCACAGACACTTTTATATAGCACTGAACAAATAATTAATTTTATCTTCCACCTGATAGATGTACAGGAGAAAAAAAAAAGTCTAAATAAAAACTTTCAAAATATTTGGCGAACATAAATAATTCATTTCAGTTCTGTGGGGTTTTTTGTTTTGGTTTTAAATAGAAGCAAGATAATAGTTTTCTAAAGGAATTAAAATACCATTCACAAATCAAGCAAAGAGGAAGAGGAGGAGCAATTATCTCTTGTCCTGAAGTAGCTCCTCCTGATGTTCTTCTGTGTCTCCCCCCACTTTTGAGAGCTCAGAAGGTTGCTGAGGAGTTCAGCAGAGCCTCTGCATAAGGAGACTAATTCCTGGAGACCTCAGCTTCTCTCTAGAAATCACTGTTACCACAGCAAGAAGAGCAGCAGCTATCCTCCACATCAAGAAGCTTCTTTGGTTTGCAGTCCAGAATATTAAATTTGGGGTTTATTTCAGTATCTTTCCAGGCCATAAATGATTAAATTCTGTGCATGTTCCAACCTACCTGCTGCTGGAAGCAGCAGCCAACAACAAGGCACTGGCAGGAGAAATGGCATTAACCTCTCCAGTCATGCCAGGCTGGTTCCTCAGCCAGTGTCTCTGCTCCAGAGAAGGCAAATAGGAAATGAAGAAACAAATCCTTCAACTTTGACTGTTGTAAGAGTAAATATGCCTGAGTATCAGAGCTGGTGTGGATATAACAACAATTTATCCTTTCAGTCTTGAGGAAAATGCTTTGGGGAAGAGGGTTGTGGGGTGTTTGTTATTTATTTTTGAAATCAAGAATCTGGGAAAAAAAGGAGTTTCCAACCATCTCTATGACCATCTGCTGGCTGGTGCTGCCTGGGAAAGGTCTCTCACTGGCAGCTCCCTGGAGCAACAGAGATCAGCAGGCACTAAAGAAGAGGAAACCAGAGTACATGCATCTTAGGTTGTAGGAGCTGCTTCTCTTTGTTGGAGCTGGAGCAAATCCTGCCCCATGGAAGTGATATCCTCATCCCCCTCAGAGGCAGTGAGGCTTCAAGTCCCAAGTGTTTGGGAGCACAGGTTGGGGGATTTTCCTGTGTTCCAGGAAAACAATCCTTCCAGGGAGGACGGTTGACAAACCATTCAGTCCATGGTCCTTTATCCCCCTGGAACAAGAGGAAGAGGAGCCATAGGAGACTTCAAGCTGCAGCCCCCTGCACAGCCCAGCCCTGCTCTAACCTCCCCAAACAAGGATGCAAAGCCTGAGATCAGCCTAGGGAGCCATGCTGTCCAGCAAAGAGCTGTGCTCTCCCATTTGGAGAAAGAAAGCGAGAGCAAAACCAGCACTACATTTATCAGTAAGGGCTCAAATTAAGAGTAGAAATAAGATTTTCCCTATAATGGACCAATTAATTCTTTCTTTCATAATTTTATTAAAATAAGCATCATCTATCTTTTAACTAGACCTGACATACACTTACATAGATACAACACACCCTGTAACCTAATCTGCTAGCAATCTTGAAGCAATTAACTCCTTCTAATCTTTAGCTAACAAAGCCCACCATGCAAAAGGTCCCTGGAGAACAACACTCCAAAGGCTGCTGTAAGCTCCCTCTGACTATTTCTCTATTATTTGGTGTGGAGGAGCTCATTGGAGTGCTCAGAGAGCAGGGATTCATTTGAAACAACAAAGATGAATCATCACAGATCATAAGATCTTCATTAACTCCTTATTTCTCTACTAATTAACACAAAAGGAATGACTTGAATGCTTGACAGGCAGCGAATGACCCACAGCTCAGTGGTTAATAGGATGCAAATGATGCCTAATGAGGGTCTCTAGCTGCAGTCTGGGCATCTGGCCTACTATTTTTGTTGGGGATTCAGAGTGGGTTTGAGATGAAAACAGTTTAACCAATAACATAGGCTGCAGCTGAGTTCATACCAAAGTCTGTGAATTTATGAGCCCAGCACACACAAGAATTAGCTGAAACCACTCATCAACAGGTTTGTAGCCACATAAAGCATTTTAGAGGCAAGAAGTCTTGTCTTTCATGATAAATAGCAACAACAATTAAATATTTGATGTGTTGGGGTGGGGTTTTTTTTTGTTTTCTGTGCAACAAAAATAGCTAATTTACAAATTCCTAATGACATCTTAATTTATGAGGGAGGCAGATTCCCAAATAATGGTAACCCTAGCCTTAAAATAGCTCATTCAAATATACATCTCTCATTTCTAATAGCAAACAAATTTAGGGTGCCCCATACTTTTTTTTTTTTCCACCCCAAAACTGTTTCCAACTGAGTCTTCATGATTGATTAACATGCTTTCAGTGAAGAGACATAGTCTTATCAGAACTTCCACAACTCCCTACCTCACTGCCAAGAAGTTTTAGAGTGAGGTTGAGTTTTTCATTCAGCCACTTCTGAGGAGTCCTTTTCCCCTCTGCTTCTTCCGTGTACAGACGAAAGCAAGGGCTGGTGTAAGAGTGAAGTACAATGATTTCCTCTGTGAGTACATGTGCTGCTGTGGCTGCATGAGGAAAGAGGTGCAGATATTAAGGGGTAAAGGGATGAAGCTG
>WBNH01011653.1:0-58740 GCA_013401255.1 Urocolius indicus | reverse complement strand
AGCCGCCCGGTGCGGGGCTGCCGGCGGGGGCGGGGCCACGCCGCGCCGGAGGGGGGAGGGAGGGGAGGTGGCGGGGGCAGGGCGCGCTGCGCCGCCCGCTTCGCTTCGGCACCTCGGCGGGCGGGCGCGGAACTGCCGGCAAAGTTTGTGCCCCGGGAAGTTGGCGGCGGGAAGAGGGGACCGGGGGGTTCCCCCGCCTCGCCCGGCCCGGCCCGGCCCGGCAGCCGCCGGAGCGGGGGTCAGCGCGCAGCCTGGCGCGCGGCCACCCGGCCTTTAATTGTTCCGACGCGTCCGTGTGTCCCTAATGACTGCCACCGCCACCACAGCTATTATTTCTGCAGGCGCGTGAGCTGCTGCCGATTTGCAGGCGTATTGAGGCGGAATGGAGCCGGCTGAATCGCGGGTGTTACGCGAGTGTCTCGGCATCGCTGGAAGCCGTTTGTGTGCCCCGGAGCGAGGGGTGCGTGGCAGCTGGTCCTACAGGCCGCACTCTCCTCCCGCCTGAGCTGCCAACATCCGAAACGCTCCTCTCAGCAAGCCGCTGACATTCAGGTGTCGCGTGCAAACACGCAGCAGTACCTTAAAGGATTCCGGCAACTGTGTAAAAACACCCAACCCAACCGAACCCACCTGCCTCCCCTGGAGTTCTTGTAAGCACAGAAAGGAGCCTACATTCACTGAATAAATTATGCATCACAGGTTCTTCCTCCAGCTCCTCTTGGTACCTCCAGAGTGTGGGCTGGCACTTAAAAGAGATGTTGCTGCGGCTTGGCACTGCCGGCATGGGCACTAAGAAGTTAAGAAATTGATAGGCCAGGTAACTCACTTTAGGCATTTGTAAATTAAAGGGGGGGTGGGGAGGAGTGGAAAGAACAGCAATACCATTTCATTGGCTTTATAACTAAGTAAATGAAGGCTTTATATGCAGACTGAAGTTTTGTTTCTTTCTGCTCCAGTCTGAATTCGAGCCCGGGGTACTCAGCACTAGGGAATTACCTGCAGGAAAGCACCACAGGAGCCTTTTCCCAGGAGCGGTAAGAAGAAGTGGATGTTGGCAGTGGGATCTGGTGAAGACCAGATGCCTTGTGGCTAATAGTCCAACCAGTGAGAGCAGTACAGAACAGGGACAGTTATGGTTGATCAGGCAGCTTACCGGTCTCCATGAAGTCACACCACTGACATTTACATTGCGGGTTCGTACAATCTCTTTTGAACTGGTATAGTTTATCAAACTAATAATCTGCCTCTAACTACCCAATGTATGTTTTAAAATATCCCCAAACACATATTTACATAATAAAGCATAACCTCCCAAATAGCTACTGTCATCCCTCATGACAGTTCTGCCTTTTTCAAAGTCTTTTCTGTGTTGATACATTTTAATATGAACTTATGAGGAAAAATACAAATGAGAGGAAACGATGCTTCGGTAGTGTCACAAAGTGACAAAAAAAAACAAGCACTTTTCCTGTTGAGGTTCATTCCCTACCACTTTTCTCCCAAATTAGTTGTCAAAAGCCATATACAATACTCCAAACACTGAGGACATTTTTCAAACACAGACTTCTCCTGAACTCCAAACTTCCTTTAATCACAAACGGAGTCTCACTTAAACAATTCTTTCTGACATAATTTATTACTCTTGAAGGAGTTACATTTTTAATAACACAAAAGAGGAAAAGGGAGAAACTCTGATAATTTTTTCTCATGCATAAGGAAGAACATTTCATGTATTTTTTAGTTGTCGTGTGAATTAAATTGCAATGCTATATATAACTTTTCTACCCCAGCAAAGAAAACTTGTACACTTTTCTGGTGCTAGGAAAGAGTTGTGGAATCCAGTGCAGATGAAAACTTGTGAAACCTTTTGTTCAGTAGTGCTGGTTTGTTTGTTTGGGTTGGGGTTCCTTTATTTATTTTTTATTATTATTATTATTTTCAGATAAGAATCTAATTTACCTTCAGTCTTTCCTGAGCCTGAGAGCCAAGGAGAACTGGAAGTGTGGAAAATGTACAGGTGTTTATTGGTGTGGTAGCCAACCTTCCAGCTACAACTTTTCCTGATGAGCTATTAAGAAAGCAGTTCCAGATTGTCTTTTTCACCATAATCTGTGCTTTGACAGGAGGGACAGAAAGTTAAAAATCACAGGCTCTGTTTTTTGTCCAGGAACCATTCCTATTTCATTTAGCAGGAATGCAGCGAGAGTAGTATATTGCAACATTGTGAATACAGGAGCTACTCTGCCTCTATAAATATTAAGGTTGTTCTGAAAGAAAGTTGCAAAAAAGAGAAACAAACCAAACTTCCCTTTCTATTCTTGTTCATTCTGGCTGGCTCTAGTGTGTATCTGCAAACTGGCTGTTGTAAACCTACCCTGATCCATCGGTATTATAAGCAATGCGCCAGAATTAGAAAAAGGAGGTGAAGCAAGCCCCAGGGGAATGCAGCAGTTCATTACAGACTGCTAGCCAGCTCTTTTTGCCTAATATTATTACTCTTTCCTTTTGCATGCAGTATTTCCCAGGGCTCCTAAAGCCCACAGATGCATCATCAGGGCTGAACTCTTGCTCAGCTGCTGCTTTTGGCTTCCCTCTCATTGGGACCAGGAGATCAAAAATGTCCCTAAGTGCACGTGCTGTACCTCTGGCTCAGCCCTGGGTTCCTGAGCTGATCATCCTTGAGACATGTGCCTCTGCTACGGAAGAACTGCCAATGGAGACTGGAAAAGCAGCCGCCTCTGCTCCCCTCACTTTCTCCTTTGAGGGGCCCCCTGCCTTGCACTGGAAATGGCAGGTTTTCATTCAGGACAATGTTCTTTTACCTTCCCTCAGCTCTATTGCTCATCCCTTGATGAAAATGGAAATGGCTGTTCAGCTCGTCTCCACCCTCAAGATGTACATTTCTAGCACAGCCTTTCTTATAGCACCAGTCTTGTGACAACTCCAAATGTATGTTCCTCTCCTTCTAGGACAGTGAGTAAGTTGAAGGAGAGTTGCATGAGCTTTCCTGAAGTGCTGAAAACTGTTTCTTTTTTATTTAATTGGTGCAAGAAACACATGGAAATTCTTGTACACCATCCACAACAACAGCATGCTTGCACTCTGTTTCCTGGAATCCAATTTGAGCTGGAAGCTGTTTGCACTGCCATGATACTGAACCCAGCTCTTCTGTGCTGAGGTTCAGCTCAGTGATTTCCAGCAGTACTAGACGTGCTTCTTCCAATCGTTTTAGATGGCCACCTCTCTGCTGGTACATATGTGTCATTCTTTCTTCTCATGTCTGTGGACAGGCACCTCCTGAACATCTCCCTCATGCCTGCCCCTGCTGCTTTCAATACACGCAGCCCATCATAGCTCCTTGCCAAATAGGGATGCCTCACTGCTTGCCAGCTACTGTGGAGTTCTTGCATTAGGAAAGGAAAAGACCAGACACAAACTAGTTTTTGTGTGCTGCAAGAAAAGATCCCTGAGAACTGTAATGCCTAATCTGCCAGCAAAAATAAGGTTGAAACCATCTATTAGAATGCCTTGTTTATCATACAGAATTACTGAAAGCTGCTGTCCTTGCTTCTGTTTGAAAGGAAACGCAGTGATTACAGATATCTTACATATATTTACTAAAATAATGTAGCAGAGCAATTTTTTAAAAAGTTGTCACAGCTTAAATATTTCCAATACTTTGAATCTGGTTTGATTCTGATTCAAGTACAGCCACTTTCCTGCTGCTTCCCAGGCAGGAGTCCAGGATGCTAATCTCCAATTATGCCATCTCCCAGAGGGCACGATCCACCGCTGATGCAAATCAATGTCACAATGCTGTGTTCGATGGGATGCTGCCAGCTGAGAAACAGCAGTGCCCGGGAAAAACAAACCCCACAGCAATCCTCACACCCTCAACATTGGGATCCTCACGGGATGCAGACCAAGACCTCTGAAACTCGGGTCTGAAGTGCTGGCTGCTAAAAACACTTGGGTTTGTTGAGACCACCTCAGTATCTCCAGATGTCTGTCCTCCCATGTGTCAGTGTCACAGTTTCATTTCTTTCTGGTTCTTGAAAAACTGCTTATTATTGGAGTGGGGCTGGAGAGGCTTTTACCCTACACATGCTAAATGAATCTAAATGACAGCTGGAAGTGTCATGCCAGCAGCCAAAATGGAGGTTTAGAATAAGCACTCACTGGACAGTATGCAGCAAGCTTAGGCTTCTTCACCTCATCAACTTTAGGGCTCCCTGGTGCTCAGAGAGTTGTACTCTGGTTTTGTCAAACAGCACTGGACAAATGTTTGTTCTTACGGGGCTTGCATATGCCCCCCAAAAAACCTGTAGGAAAAGTTTGTATCACTGCTGCCAGTTCAGGGTGCTTGCCAGGTTATTTTTTTTTTCCCTTTTTTCTTTTTCTTTTTTTTTTTTTTTTTGTTTGTTTGTTTGGTTGGTTTTTTTGTCCAAGTCTTGATCTCAGATACTTCTCAATTTGACAAGTTTCACCTCTTTGGACTAGAAGTTTCCCGTTTGAGAAGTGTGAGGTCTCTAAAACCATTCTGCAGGTTTCTGGACTTCATTCTTAACAAATACACTTTCTGTGCTAAAATGTTAACTATTTAAGAACTACTCTTCTAAGGAGCTCAAATGCCTTTGGATCCACAAGGAAAAGTGTGAAATTTGGTCATTGTGAACATGCCTCATTTGGTCAAGTTGCACAAATTTCTGAGCCATACGAAAAATATCTTGGTTTACACGGAGGAGAATTGTTAGATGTGCAAGTAGGGAAAAATTCTCTGAAGTATCTCTTTTTGGCTGATCTTTGAAAAAGATTCCCTCTGAAAATGCATTCCCTGAGCTGGAAGTGATAAGTGATCTGACAATAGCAAAAGAGCCACAGAATATTCATGTTTAGTGATCTCTTTTGTCAAGGGTGATCCCACTTCCACAGTGAGGAGATAGACTCGCTGATGTTTGAGAAGCACACAGTTATCACAGAGAAAACTTGTAGAAATTTTGGAATATGGATGTGTAGAGTTGGAGCAACTTTGTGAAGGAAGAAAAGACGGATGCTGAAAAGGGATCATGAACTAAATGAGGAAGAAGTCCTGTGGGAAGATTAGTGAGCTATCAAGAAATTAAGAGCCTCATCGGGCCTATGTATCAAGCTGGTAAAATAAAGATTGCATGGATAAACTCAACTTAGGCATCTCCTAGCTTTTGAGCATTCCAGTTTGCGATCTTTGCAAAGATCCGGTAGGTTTCTACCCCCTTGGCTTGGCTACTTTCTGAGGTTTGGTACCCATCTTGTCAGTGACAGAATTTACTTTACTTCTGAACTAAAGTTTTTAATGAGGGAGTTCCATTTTCACATTGAATGAATCAGGGAGAGTAAAGATGTCATTAGAATGCAGTGTGTTGTCAATTTAACACTGGCTTCAGATGAACGACATTTTGGTCCAGATTTTCATTTCATATGGTGTGCATTTTACTGTTATCAAGCACCTCTGGTAGCTTATATCAATGAAAAATAAATCTCGTACCACTATTGACTGAGCCCTGATTTTGGCCCTGGGATGCCTACATTGAGTTTTTTCCAGGCTCTGTTGGACTGGAAGACCATCTGAAGCCAAAATAATAAATAAAGCCAATTTTTTTACTATATAAAATAACAACAACAAAAAAAATATCCACTTCAGGTGGTTTGTATAGGAAGATAGTTTGAGTGAGGTTTTTCTCTTGAGAAAAGTCAAGTCTCCGCAGTAGTGATAATACATAGCTTTGGTAAACTTCTCATTGAAGCTGCCAGAGATTCTGTTATCATCTCCATTCTCACACTCTGACAGATGTATTTTACTATCTAGTTTTGTAAAAGTTTTGCTTCCCTCATCTGTTGTCATTTTTCACTCTTAAAAGTTCCAGATCCTTCTGAAATAAGCTTGTATTTTTAAAATACTTGATTTCACACAATGCTATTATTTATGGTTAAGACTTCATTGGCAAGATTGACAATCAATCATGACTCAAAGACAGTCTTGGTGCCAGAAGCACTCATATCCTTCTACAGGCCATCATTCTGACTTGCAGTAAGCACCAGCAGGCAGTGGATGGTCATTTCCCTTACTGTCCCCTGAGGTCATGTTACTCAGCCCTCTGCTTTAGTGTCAGAGGGCATAAAAATGGGACTTCACGTGCTGCACAGGGTAGGACTGACAGATGATCCCAGAGAAATACTGTGGGCGCTCTACTGATGTTGCTAGACTTTGTTTCTTTCTCTGATTTCAGAGGTGTCCACAGACAAATAGGGCTGTGGAGATCAGCTGGCTGCTCTACACATCAGGTGGTTTAAAAGATGCTACAAGTAGCTGGATGCTGACAGCACAGTGGCTGTCATCTATATGACTGCAACTAATCACCTCCTTTTTAAGGTGGGTCATTCATCAGCAGGTATCATCTCCAAAAATGTAACTGTCAAGCTTTAGATAACAACAGTTTCCATCAGTTTACGACTGTCAACCCAGTTCCCTGAATGCTTTTCGATATTCACCTGCTCACAGCTGTGGCCCCAGACATTCAAGAAAGAGGATGCTGGAAAGAAAATGGTAATGCAGATGCCACTGTGTGATTGAAAGAAAACAGTACTCCCCAAGAAGGGTGACAACATGTGAGATAGTGGACTTGGGAAGCACAAGAATAAACACATTGCAAGGCAAAAAGGAAAAAAAACCCAATCTGGTAAGAGCAGTGAATATGGATAAACTGCATTGTGAGGATTTAACAGGAAAATCAGCACAGAACACATCACAGAAGGCACCACAAGATACACGAGCAAACTTTCTTGTTTGAAAGATAACTCTCCTTTCTCACACGTGTGCAGTTCCATCCAAATGGGCGGTCGCACAAACATTGTAAGTGTCTCTCTCCTGCCAGCAAGAGAGTCATTATGGCAGCCGGCACTGCGCCACCTGGATGAGCCCCTAGGGAAAGCCCTCTCACCTCTGGCTCACTTGCTGGCATGCCAGCCGATTCCCTGTACACCTTGCTACGTGTTCTGAATGATAGATACCTTTCAGTTAATGCTTCAACCCTTTCTGGATGTAACTTTAGCCTCCTTGAGCAGATACACACCTGCTTTGCACTGCATCTGCAGAACGGAAGAAACAAGGCCCCGAGTACAGCGATCTTGTTAAAACATGCTACAGACAGACCAGGAGATAATATCAAGCAATTGAACAAGGACCAGTAACACACCTTCAGTCTTGAAATTCTGTCTGTTGTCCCTGCTTCACTTGATCTGCTTAATTCCAAGTTGCAAAGCGTTGTCCTAAGCAGAATGACAGAAATGCTGATTGTTAATTGATATTATTTTGTTACTCTTGGTACTTAATGGCTCAAGACATTTTACTGATACTTGAGACCAAGTTACAAGGTTATTTTCTTTATACCTAGACTGTAAGTAAGTATATTTTAAAAACCTATACAAATACTTCAGGGCAGAGATCACTTGATATGCAGTTTTCCTTAACACCTCTCAAGCTCATTTACTTATTCAGGCTTGCTGTTACACGAAGCAATAAACTGACCAAGAAACCAAATTACACTTATAGTTGAAGTGAACATTAAGGCTTTAATCAAGAATGCTGTCAAAGTATTTAGAAGAAATTAGTTTATCACGCATAGCAAATATAGGTTTCTTAAGACTTCTAATGAAAGCTGATAGGGCTTTTATCTGATTACTGTAACACAGACTCAATCATTAATACAAAAGTCTGCTTTAATGATGTTTGTATTGTGGCCACAGTCACCTTAGGAGTAAGCTTGGAGGTTGGAAGTGGGAAGTATTTCTTCTTACTTTTGTTTATGTCAGTTCTAATGGGATTGTGACACTGAAGAATGCTAATTTGAGACTGATGTTTGTTTCTTGTCCCTGATCACAAGCATGGGTCAGACTTACAAGAGGTCAGCAGTATTTGGTGTCCTGAGTGCAAAGTGATGCCACTCAAGATTAATCCAGAGGCTGTGGCAGTCTTCTGTAGTCCCCAGGAAACGCTAGTTGGAATATTAAAAAGATGTGAATCCACACTCCCCATTGTAGCTGTGCTGCATTAAGTCCTGCTATGAGTAAGGAGCTGTGCCCTGGCATATGCATGGAAATGATGATCCTGCTCTTCAGTAGCAAAAACATGGATAAAGTAAAGATGCATAAGGAGTCTGGTAATTATTTCTCAAGTTTGTAAACTGAAAACTGCACTCTGTTTTGCTGCTGGCTTCTGCTAATAATCTGCTCTCAGTTTTTAAAGAATAAACCCTCAAATAAATTTGTTGGCATCTGGTTTGATCAAAATGGAAAGAGTCATAATAAGGAAACTGTCTTTCAGAAAGAGCGAGGACTGTGTTCTCTGAATGTAGATTTTTTTTTAATGACTTTGGATTTTGCAGATTGTAGTCATTATACAGCTATTTATGAGGAAGTATTGTTGTCTTTATCAACACACACACAAAAAAAGCCTTGAGAACACTGTCTGTCACCTAGGATTAGTATTGCCACAAAATAAATGTTCTCTCAGTATTTTTGTGGATGTTTTCACAGGATCATTAGAGAACCTGAACCCCTCTATTACTGCAAATTAAAAATTATTTGATAGTGTTGCCTGTGAAAGGGCGTTGTTTTTACAGTTGTCAAAGACCTCAGACACTGATCATTTTGTTTAACAATACATTATTTTCTTTAGTAGTTCTACACAAATTGCAGGTGTTAACTTATGATTCTTTAAATGTCTGTGTTATTGTAAAAGCACTAGTAAGAGTGAATAAATAGTCGCCTAAAACAGGTATTGGGTCTTTAAAAGCAAGGTACTGAGTACACCGATATTATGTTTACCTCAAAAATATGAATACCTTCATGTACCATTCAATTAACTCTGCAAATTTTGGGGCTTTGTATCTCTTTAGAAACAGTTCCTGTTGTGTATCATTTAAGTCTCAGGTAAACTTGTAGGTTAAATGGTGCATTAGTCTTGTTTTGAATCAGAAATTTAATGTGTAATTTGGGAAAGCTTCTAAATACTTTAATGACTGGAGCTTTTTTAACCTTACTCTCTGCCAAAGTCAGCCTCAGAACTGGCTTTTTGTTGCTCCCCAGCATTGCTTCTCTTGTCTGGAGAATCTCAGCTGCTAAAACCCACCACTGTCAAATCTGCTGCAGACTGTGGACAAAAGAGAAAGTTCAATGAAACAGGAACACCCCGAGCTTCCTGTTCGTGCCATGCTGTGACTGTAAAACAACGGAGTTGCAGCAGACCTGTAGAGTACATAAAAGAAGCAGACCTTTAAGGAATGTATGTTTTCACACATTGACAGGGGTACTAAGCTCCCACACTTTCCTACCATAGGAGGTTCATCACTGTGTTTCATTCTGTCCGCATTCCTTTGGTTCACTTCCTGCTGCAGCCATGATAAATGTCCTTTTATATTTAGGGATTTTAGGCTTACTCATCTTTCACGTCTGTTGTTATCAAATCTGTATCTGCCTGCATTCTGCTTGTTACAGTGTGATAGATGAGTCTATAGATAATATATACACCCTGTGCTTAAACACACCCATGCTAAGCCTCCTGAATTGAATTCACTGTTAACTTAGGCTAATATTCTTTCTTTGGCACTGCACTCTGCAGCAATCACTTCAGTACCATCAGTTCACCTGACTTTCCTCTGCATTTGATCCGACTCAACAAACCCATTCATTTTTTTCCTAAAAAAACACTGGAAGTTTCCAAATTATTTTTGCTTCCCAGGGTAGACTTCAAAATGAACACGTGTGTATACTTATGTGCATTTATATATGCACAACAGCTATTTGCTACTGCAGTGGCCCTGAGGGAGACCAAACTTGAGCTGTCAATAACATAATCTGCTTCAGAGTACACATCACAGATAGGGCTGAATGAGACCTTGAAGGTTTTTATCTGTCTCCCTTGACTCAGATTTAGATGTTAAAAGGTAAAGTCAGGTGATGTAAGTCCAACCTATAGTGCCCAAATTATCTGTTGCAACGAGGAGGCTGATGCATCAGGTGCTGTCAGAGTGTGCTGGGAGCTGATAGGCTTCCAAAACACAATCTAAGACTGATTTAGAGAAGGCTCAGAACTCAAATACTGATCAGATTTACAGCAGACTGAATTTAAGAAGCAATATGATTAGCAATGAAAAGAGGAAGACTGGAAAAGATAAGAGTAGTAGTAATACAGTCATATGTTCACGGCAACTATGCACAATAGGGTAGTTTTGTATCAAAGTAGTTTTAGTTACTACTAGGTCTAGTTTATGTATGATCTGTTTACCTACACGTAAAATCATCCCTCCTCTATTACCAATCAAATTGGGTACCTTTGGCAAGGTGTTTTCTTCAAGCGTTGCAGTAAAGAGTGGATTTTGAAGAAAGATTTGAAAGGCAGATGCAGCTGGGATGGATTAGAGATCCTTCTGGAAGGAGTGGAAGTTAGTATTGCCATGAGAGGGAAAGGTAAACACAATTTGCTTCACCTTCTGTCGTAAGATCGCTCTGTCACCATGGAAGAGTCTGCTCCAGTTGTAAGTAAGATTGACAGTATTACCTGTCTCCAGGAATCTCTAGAACTTGAGTCTTACTTCCTCCATCGTACGCCTGTTGACATTCCCTCAAAGTAAATCTGGCTACCAAGATGAATAAATATCCATTCACGGACAACCACAGTGTGTTTTCCATTGACCCTGACATGTTCCTCATGACATTTAGGAGGAAAAAAGGGAGGGAAAGAGGGAACAGACAAACATATCTGGTGGTCAGAGAAAGTAGTCAGGTCCCAGAAAAATATCCTGAAAAACTACTTTTCCTATTTTAAGTGTTTCCTCTGGTTAAATTGAATTTTCTCTGTTTACCGTTCATCTTCTCTGTAATTCTTAGGTTTTCACAATTAATTAGCATATCATTCAACAAGTCAAGAGTTTTCAGGATTATATTTCCAACATTTATTTTCCAACATGTTTCTCCTTTTTCCTATGTTTCCACTTATTGAATTAAAAAAAAAGTAATACTATACTTTAAAGTTCACATTTATTGTTATATTTATGAAATCTCTCTTTCCTTTAAGTAACTTAAATTCGATAATGGAATTAAGAAAGACAAAAATCAGAGTTATAAAAATCAGAGTGAGAAGCTGTCCTAGAATTTCAGATCTCATTCTGATTTGGGGCTCTGGGGAAGTCAATGATCTAATTAAGGAAGACCTGAAGTCTTCATAAACAATCCAGGGTTATCCTCCCCAGCCTTGTGCCTTTTTTCTTTCCTTGCCATTCCAAGGCGTGTCCCTGCCAATACCTGCCACAGGGAAAACCGGACCCTCACAGCTGGCCTCTGATATGCTTCCAGCAATCTCTGTCAAGCAGACATAGGACAGAAAGGACAGCTTCAATTTATTCTTTCCCTTTTATCTGGTGTAAAGGAACTAAAGGGCTGAAAGTCTCATATTTTGTCTCTTCATTGAGGAGAAGGTATTCAGATCAATCTGAACATAAGTGCGCAGTACTGTATGTGTATTGTACCAGGGAAAGAGTGTTGCCTCTTGCTTTGCTGGAAAGTCTAAACACATTTAAGTCGAAGGCAATCAAGTTTCTAACATCTCTTGCAGTCCCTGTCTTGGAAGAAGTATTGCCATAAGAAGTACTATTAAAGACTGCCCAACAAGATCTTTCTGGAGATCATTTTTGTACACTGGGTTTATCTTTTTAAAGGTTGTTTCAGATTGTTGAGAAAAGTCTTAGACTACATGGGGATCTGCATATAAACTTATGTTTCTAATACCACTAATTCCTCCAATGTTTTTTACCCCAAAGGAAGTCTGGTGGCTCAATAATAGTGACAAAAGTCAAATATCATCATGCTTCCACTCAATAATAGTGACAAAAGTCAAATATCATCATGCTTCCATTTTATTAAGAAGCTGCCTATCTCCAGGATGTGGCTGGTTATGAATCAGGAAAAAGTGGAGACATGGCTTGTTACAGCATGGAAAACCTAAGCTCTACATTAATGATCACATGCTATCTCTACCTCCAAAGGACAGTTCTCTTGGTTTCAGCAGCACATTGTTTGATTTGTTGGCAGAAAGAAAGGGAATAGATTACTCAGTTACTACAATTTTGTTAAAAGCATCAAGAATTTTAACCTGTATTTTCCCTGCATTTGTACTCTCATCTTAGTTCAAGCCTCTTGTTTGATGTTTTCCTCCAATCACTATGGCCATCCTTTGAAACACTTGAGATTAAGTCAGGTAGATCAAATAGAATATGGTATCATCTATGTACACTCTAACAATGTTAACACACACACCAACAAAGGGAATGAACTGCCTCTCCATTCAACCTAAACTCGTTTTCACCCTGAAGTGCCATACACATATGGCAGATTAAGGACAAAGAGTCTTGAGTAACATTAAATGCATGGTCTGAGGTACTATTTACACCAGCCAGATAAAGCTTTTGGTTGAGATGTTTGTGCATTGGTGGGAAAGTACAGCACATCAGCTGGTCTAGGTCAGTCTCCTTGGTATAATTTGGGGGTGGGGGGGGAGATGTGACAACTGCAATGTTTTACCTCAAGTTCTAGGTCAACAGCTGTGTTTTCATAAGACATTAAAGATCTTCCTTCAAAACCTTGCAACCTTGCAACATATAAAGTCTATTTTGTTTTTTAGTCTTGTTGCTCAAGAAGAAAACAATACATCTAGCTAATCCCATGTATTCACTTTGCATTGTACCTTGCTTCTCATTTATTCAAAACTTTTTTCCCTCTGTAATAAATAGATTTTTTTTCTGCATTCCAAACCTCTCACTAAGCTTGACTTGCTGCTTCTGCTGGGCCACCTAAACTACACCACGTGTATTATACATCAGGGTAGATCATTAATTTCTACCTCTTTAATTTAGCTGCAGTCTCAGTCAGATTCCTGCATCATTTTATCTCTCTCGATTTTTTCTGCCAGTTTGAAACTCAGCTTTGGTTCTGCCTCCTTAAACATTAGAAGAAGGTACATTTCTTTTATTTGACTTCATTTTCCCACCCGACGACACTTGTCTTTTTTACTGATGTCTCCCCAAATCCTGGTGGGTTTTTTTTTCCATTTAGTACTAAAGGTAGCTTTTCTGTGTTTCAGCAAAAGCAGCTGTTTGTGTTCCTATCATGTTCAGAGTCATCCTATGCATCTGCCTGTGCAATTCTGAGTTCAGTGCCAAAACAATTTGGGAATTTGTGTTACAGTTAGAAAGCCTTTCTCCTGTCTTGATAGCTTATTTGTATTTGCTCTCAGAGTACTAATACAGGCCAGTTGATTCTGCATTCCTCAGTATGTTTCTATGTTCTCTCTTCTGCTCTGAATCACTGTTGCACACTGGGTTCTAACCAAACACGTTTGTATGCAGTTATAAATCCATCAAAATCTGAGATACTATGGAAAAAAATGAGATCTCTCTAACTTCCAGACTAAACTTACAGTTCAAGTATTTTCATATTTATTTTGATACTAACATCCTTCACATTTCACTCATTTAATCTGAGTTCACATTTGTATTCTCCTTAGTCATGTCCAATACTCCACAACATTATCAGTTCTTTCAGCAAAGTTAGGGTAATGTGTCTTTCTGTTATCAAATACTGCCACCAAAGCTTAATTGTTAATGCTTTTCAGCTTAGATGGTCCACAATTGCTTGTCTCAGTAGTTTTAGCTCAGTGTAATGCTCAACAACCTACCACATCCACTGCAGATTCATCAAAAAAAGCTTCTGATTTAAGAAAAGAGGAAGCTGGCCTGGCAACCCTGGAGATCAAAGTACTCTTAATGTATTTGCAGTAGCTGAATGTGCAACCATACAATCTCCTACCATATGTAACTATGTAATGTGTATCACTTTTTATTCTGGGATGCCACTTGTACAGGTTGACCCTCAGTTCCAGTACCCATTTAGTCCTGAGTCCAGAAAGCTGATGCCATGTTAGTTATGGTTACAACTTAATTTCATTTTGTACATATCTATTCATGTTCAACTCTTATCAACGTTCAAGCCGCATCAAATTGTATCAATATCCAGTTCCTACTAAATAGAACCAGCAGAATATTGACCTCCTCCATGTCCACAGTCACCATATTTTGTAATGAATATATAGATCAGAATAATTCTCTTTAATGAAAAGCCATGACTACATCTACTATATCACAGGGATGACTTAAGAGCTCATTTTCAAGGAAGCCATTTGCAACTCTCATCACTGTGTATTGTAGAGATTTGTGCCTGGGAAGATTTTATTCTTGAAGAGTTTGCCTTCTGAGCATCACTTCAGTGCATGGACAAAACTGACCATGACAGAAGACCAGAGGTGGTAAAACCAAAAAGGTTTATTGGAAAAGCGAAGGTCTCTAGCTTGCCATTTGGTGTAACCAAAGACAAAGTGAAGCAGTTCAAAAGCTTCATGAGAAAGAATTTTTAGGGAAAAAGGTATAGGAAAATGAAAAGACATTTAGTTTAGGGCAAGATGGTATTTACCAGAGCAGGCAATAGGCAAGTTATCATGCATGTCATTGCCAGCACAGAGCAGGCAGGAGTTATTAGCTTGTGTCATGTGTGGCTCTGACAGATGGAGTGACACCATCCTGCCTCTTGTAGGAAACTTCTCCTATTCTGCCTCTCTTTCTGCCCCTGGCAGTTCTCCCTCAGTGTGATCAGTAGGACCTTGATGATCAGCAATCACAACCTTTTCAGCCAAAAAGGCATTCTGGCTCATGGGAGAACGTCTACTCTATTATCTTGGCCTTTGTATTAGTGTTATGATCTAAAAGTTTTATTATATTTATTTCAACTGGAAATGTTTGGCACATAATACTGATTTACTCCGAGACTGTTGTGTGACCTCCTTCTTTAAAATCCCAAAGGTCTTGCATACCCCACAGTTTGGGCTAGATTTTTCAGAAGATTTCTGCTCCCCTGTAAGCACTTACATAAATGTCAAGATTTTCCAGGAGCCCTACATATTGAGTGTTGCATGGAGTGGCACCATGAGATTGGGTCTTGAAAACTCAGTCCCGTGAAGTGAGGATTGTGTTATTTACTATTTGTCATGATTTTTCAAATGAGACTTAACAAATGTTCCCAATATTTTCAGACATTGGAGATCATAAAGACCTACGTGTCACATAAATAATTACAACTCTGCCTGCCCTTCTGTCTCTGCCACTCTCTAGAGAAGGTAGTTCTTTCCTAGCAGAGACTGGTCCACTCATCTGTGATGTTGAATCTTTGCAGTTCATAAATGGCTCACCATATGCAGTGGGGAAGAGCTGGCACAGGTGCTTGAGGTGGTGGCTTCATTTCCATGACAGATGCTCTACTTTATGATCCATGCTAGTGAAGGGTTCTGGGTTTGTGTAGGTTATTGTTTGTGCCATTATGTCAGCCTTAGTGTACAAGTGAATTCAAATGAATTAGTCTTTCTAAGACTTGAGCCAATTCCTGAATTATTATATAGATTATTAAGTAATGTGCATTCAAACTTTTTATAGTAGTGCCTGGTTTACAGTTTGATAGGAAGAATTTCATTATATCAGAATGCCATACTAATTTTACATTTAATAGCGATACTTCATTGCTTCCAAAACTCTTCACACTATCTCATTTCTTCTAACTTTTTTTTTATCTGCCAAGATGAGATGTTCAAAGAGCTTTGGCAAAGTTTGTACAAAAAGTCTTGTATGAAAAATAGGGTGTTGAGTAGCGCGTCCCAAATGTGAAAGGGTTACAGTAGAGTGTTTTAGAGGCCAATTAATTATGGAATAATTCCCGCAAACTGTGTTAGTAATTAATGAGTGAGTAACACGCAGTATTTAGAAGGGAATAGCAGTTAGCAAACACTATGCATCAGTTTGTGACTGTAATACAAGAAACAATCCTGCACCCATTTATCGATTATGGGTATTAATAGATTCCCCTTGTTAAAGACGTGTCATATGCTTGTAACATCTAGTTCTAAGCAAAAATGTGACTAAGTTTAAACAAACAAATAAACAAACATGAATTAACAGGAGAGAGAAGCAACTGTCTATAAGAGTTTCCTTGGTTGAGAAACCAGCTGTGATTAATTCAGGGAAGACAGTTGCAGGACCACAGTGGCCCAGACAACTTAAGAGTTTACTGTATATCAGGATATCATGTACCGTACATGATATAACTGGAAGGCTGAAGTGGCTTTTCTCTTGCAGTTCCCTGGGGAGCAGGCAGACCCTGTCTGTAGCCTTATGATATACCCTTCAAGATTTGCAAAACAATTCATACAGAGCCCTAAGAACAGGATGAGTGTGACCTGTTCCCTTAGCACATGATGAGGAAGGTCTCTCCAGCTTCTGTAGACATCTCGGATCAATGACATTTTCTGCTAGCTTGTTCTATCAGCCTCACCAACCAAAATCTACAGACAATATCACTGATCTGCAAGACCAGCTTTAGTACATCTCCATCAGCTCCTTCTGGTTTCAGATGATGAGGGAAGACCTTCAGGGTGGGGACCATTTCTTCCAATATGTTTGTAGAGCACGTAGGACAGGAAGCAACCAATATTAATTGGCAAATTATGAAATAGTTTAGAATCATAGAATCATAGAATGGTAGGGGTTGGAAGGGACCTTTAGAGATCACCTAGTCCATCACCCTGCAGAAGCAGGTCCACCTAGATCAAGTCACATAGGAACATGTCCAGGCAGGTCTTGAAGACCTCCAAGGAAGGAGATTCCACAACCCTTCTGGGCAGCCTGTGCCACTGCTCAATCATCCTCACAGTAAAATAGTTTTTTCTTATGTTTAAATGGAACTTTTTATGTTCCAGCTTCATCCCATTGCCCCTTGTCATTTTGCTAGATACAACAGAAAAAAAAAGTGATGCCCCAACCTCCTGACACCCACCATTTAGATATTTGTAAATATTAATAAGATCATTTTTCTTAAAAAAAAAATGAAAAGAAAGTTGGTGATGAAAAATAAAAGAACAGAGACGTGAGCATCAGAGCTCAGTCAAATGTGGGGAAATTGATAAGGAAAAATAGCATTTTAACTTCTAAATGGAAGAAAGCTGATGATTTTCATCACTAGCAACATATAAAAGAAACATGGAGAACATTTCTACATAAAGTGTCACTATGCTGTAACACTCAAGATTGTTTTAGCATTGGCCTTTAAAGATCCCAAAGAGAATTGGTTTATTGAAATGCATTGAGACTGGTGGCTTTCCATTAACTACTTTCAATAGGATGAAAAAAGTAACTGAGAGAATGAAGCCTTTTATAAAGAAACTTGTACCTGCTAACCAGAGTTTCTGCTTGTCCACTGCAGAATGTTTAGATATGTTCAAACTGGAAAAAGTTGGAAGACATTGTTACAACAGCGGGTCTATTCACCTGAGAAAGGCATGCACTAAATATTTGTAACCCTTCCTTTTTTAAGCCTTAAAGTGCTTAGAAAGATCACGAGCAAAACTTTTGGGTGATTTTTCTTAGATAATCCATTTTACAAATTGAGAGCATCCAGAATTTGACTACCAATAATGAGGACTTTAGCTCATTTAACTGCTCTGGGGTTGGTAGTGCCTTCTTCATAACTGTCCTTTGTAACATGATCCAGGCTTGCTGTCCTGTCAAGAATGTAACTTTACTACAAAAATCATTTAAGACTTGAATGATTGACTCTTGAAGAAGGTGCTAAAGTCACAGCAGTCTTCCAGACAACAAGCTCTTTTCCTGAGGGCACCTGTGTTTTGATCTTGCTTTATGGCTACAGTCTAGTGACCTTAGAACTGGACAGAGAGCATCTGACACCCTACTCTACATTGAAAAGGCCACAGTTTTCAGATATGAAGGAATTGCAACAGTTCCACTGAAGTCAAATATATGGGTGCCTGCCATTCTGAATGGATATTTTCAAATGCCTGGCTATAGTTAGTTGGACTTCTAAAAATTATTTTATTAAAGTGTATGTCTGAATACCTTTCAAAGAAAATGTGATTCATGTAGTATTTTCAAAACACTTGCAAAATACAACCGTGGAATTTAAGCTCCCATGTGTGCACTTTTTTTTCTTAGGCATATCAACAGTCTTGCCAGGAGGTGTCAATTTGGACCCAGAAGAAGGCTCATCTTTCCTCACAATTCCTTCTTAAATAGCGGAAGTATCAAATATGAATTATTGACAGGTTGAGATTGATCTGTCACAAGGCCATTAAGAATTTATTGCTTATTTCTGAGGGAAAACAACAACAACTACAACAACAAAAAGCGCTGCTTTTATTGATGTCTAAACTGCTTTTATTTTTGTCAAAGAAGAGGAGAAAAGACATTGCTGAATGTACATAAAATCAACCACGGAACTGCATTTCTTTTTCCTTGCTTTCTCATGGAAAGGACAGTGTTAAACTTCCATCCACTAAAAGCAGCAATTTTATGCTGAGGTCTCCAAGTCAGTGAATTTACATTTCGTAAGAACGCCCGGAGGGGCTTTCAGCTACTTTGCTTAAAAGGTAGACAGATACATTTACAGCAGCGCATGCAGAGCTCCATGTGCTAACATGGCCACATAGCTGCCGATTCGCTTGCTGGCACATGTGTGTTAGGGGTGACTTAGTTCTAAGCAGGTAATGCATCAGGACACTTTTATGTGTTGGCTGGGAATAGAGTTCAGTAAAGAATGTGACTGTAATTACCTGTAACGAGGGTATAAATTTCTGATCTCTGCTTTGTTGGCTGAATTTTGCTAGTGTTTCTAAGCATTTACATTTTACAATTGCCTTATTTATAGCCTGAAATTTGGTACACTAGTTTTTCATGCATGTGAAATGCTTTTTATTGCGTGTGGTAGGAAACGACTGCCTTCACAAACTAGCCTTTCATAAAACATTATAACCAATTGAGTTTAAAATATTTTAATGACATACTAATAGATTATGGGAGATTTTTAGTTGGAACACAATATTGTCAATCTTCTTTTTCTTATCTCGCATAAATAAAAACCTTACATCATTGTCTTCACATTTGTACAGTTGCTACAAAGAAATAATTTATAATTAATAATTTAAAAACCTCTCTGGTATTAGCTCCTCAGACTAGACCCTTTCCACTATGCAGAGTTACAATAAGAAATCTTGCATATTAGTTCGCCCATAGGTTCAACCACCCAGTGTGTAAGAATATTTTTTCATTTCCATTCCAAAGCCATTCAAGCAACTTCCCTGTGCAAATTGTTCCATCCATTTCACCATATAGGTCAAGCAAATAAGTTTTGGGGCCATTCACAGTGAAACATTTGGAAACCTGCCTTTCTTTGATGATGGAGCTAGACACTTGAAAGGTCTGCATGTTACTAGGCTTGGACATTGGTACACAAAATACAGATCTCCTATAAGTACTGTAATTGTGGACTAATATCTGAATATTATATGGCTCTTCTACACATGAAAAAGTATCTGGGACAAAACTTCTGCTGCAATCATCACAATAGCAGCTACTTCTCATGCAAAAATTTGCACTGCTCTCAAACTGTGTGGAAGAGCACTTGAGCACAAATGAAGATGTTCCTTAGCAGTCACAATTTCCCCCTCTACTCACTCAAACATGTAATACCTTCACCTTGACTGCTGGTAAGTTCTGTGTATGAATGGTGCATGTCTGGATCTAGCATCTACTGGGCTACATTCCATTTCATTTTGGTTTTACTTGATGGACAATGTGTTTGAGAAGTAATGTCAGGGATGAAACAATTGAATTTCAGAGATAGGAGGGAAAGCTTGGCTTCAGAGCTGACTTTGATTCCAATGTCAAATGGAAGTGTTTTTAAAAGTGAAAAAGCTAAAAGGGACATTTGAACACATCCACCACAAGACTGCTAATAGCCAGATGAACAATTTGCTTGCTTAGAAAAGGAAAAGCTCAGTTTAAATTCATTGTCCTGCCTTTATCCCTACTGGGACTTTGATCTTTGTTCCCTACAGTGGATTCCAGGAATCTAATCACTGGCCTGCAGAGTAACTCTTTGGACTGGAGAGTAGTGAACTGTTCACGCAAGAAAACACTTCTGACAAAGATGAGAGAAAGTCAGAGAGGCAAGCAGGTAGGCATGCAATACAAATCATCCCTGCACCCAGACTGGTCAGTATATGGGGTCATCAGTGTCCCAGGTGGTTATAGTATTTCCTAGTCATTCTCTCTTCTCTCTCTTTCCTAAAAATTCCAGCCTAGCCCTGAGAAATTTTCCATGAGAAATTTTCATTGAAATCAACACACTTCCATGAAACATTTTGTATTTTTGTAAAATGCTGTATTTTGACAGAAGAATGTTTTCTAGAAGGTTTTTTTCCAAACAATTGTCATGACAAGCTCTAATGGATGCTAGGGGTGTTTTTGACAATCCAGATAATAGAGAGAAATATCAGCTCAAAAGCAACATCAGATCTTAGGGCATGATTCTGGAAGAGCCCGTTGCTTATATTGCTACTGTGACTGCCAGCCTCAGTACAATACCTCAGATCATTACTCTGCCATTCTTACTAGGTAATAACAGAGAATTTGGGTCAAAACACACCATCCTTTCTATGCCACCACAGTACCTTTAAAAGCCCAAAACTCATTCTCAAAATATTTCACCCAAGATACAATGCAAAATTGACACAAAGAACAGATAGCTAATGTTCCTGACCCCAAATGGACTAGTCAGAGGTACTACAGTCTATTGGTAATAGATTTACGTGGTACCGGTGTGCCCCTCTGAAATCTAAGCCATGAATCTGAGAAAGTTTAGAAGGAACGACCTTTCATGCAATAAAGAAATTTTCAACGTAATACTGGAAACAGAAATCCTTTGTTTTCCTCAAATCTCAAGACAGTAGCTTTTCATCCTGTGTTCAATCAGAGCTCAGCAGAAATATTTAAAAGGACAGAAGAAGGGCTTTGTTTTCACATGGCTCTAAAGCTACTTCTCCCTCCTCCTCTTCCCCTGTACTTCTGACAGACTTTGGGGCTCCATAACATCAAGCAAACTTTATTACACTTGTAGTCACTATGATTTCATAAGCAGTAGAAAAATCCACTGTGTGCAACTTTGTGCATTCAAGTGGATGTAATCTTCTTGAAAAGTCAGATAATCATAATACGATTGATTTCCATTTAGTTTACACCAGCCAAAGTGTGACCAACGCATAATTTTCAATATTGTGAGCTGGTTTTAAAGGAGTAGAAACTTATTAGCTTTTTGTGCAGGTATTCCAGGTGTTGCCATTAGTTAGACATTCCGATTCTTGCTTTCTAATTATGTAGTCCACAATTACTATCACCTTCCATTTCATTTTTGACATGACATGATCTATTTGTAGATATCTTTTGGGTACTCTGGGAACTAGAGCTTCAGCTAGGCATGATGCGACACAAATTGCATGTTGAAAATTATATGTTCAGGTCTCAAGAGCTCAGCTTCATTCGTCAGTCTCCCAGGGGGGCTGGCAAGTGTAACAGTGACAGTCACTTGCTCAACGAGAAAAGGGTATCGAGGCAGCTGGCTCTGTTCTGCAACTGAAGAGGGGTGGAAGGATGCAGCTAATGATTTGATGGGCTGTCTGTTGCACTGGAAGAAGGACAAAGGGGACTCTTTGAGAAGGTCCTTTAGCTGTAAAAAAGGCTAATTCTTCCAATCCCAGTGTTGAGCTGAGTAATACAAGACAACCAGGATCCCCACGAATCTTCTGGCTGCAGTGGTGGTAGACTGAGTCAGGAGAATGGGCAGATACCTTGTCTACCTGGGGTTCCAGCGTGAGCTGCAGGAAAGGCTCGCAACATCATTTCTACACAAACAACATTCCAAGTACTTCCTTCCATGGGAATCCTGACTAAACAGGGTGTGTTCAAACCCCAGGGAATTTTGTCTGTTATTTTGGCCTCTAAATAGTATCAGTTTTTGAAGGAAAATGTTGTTATTGCTTACACAGGCCCCTAGGTACTTTCATAAAACCAAACTTCCAATGAAGCAGCATGTCTTCACACTTGTGAAGGAAGCAGCACGAGTTATGCAAAAGTGCAATCACGTAAGGTTTGCACTTTAGCATAAATACCAATATTTAATATCCTATAGGCACTAAAAACTACTTATGCTGGGTGACAGAAAGACAGATAGAAAAATTAAAATCAACTGAAATCAAAATTTCTATATTTCTTCTCAGAATAAATTGGAAGCAAGTCATGTCCTGAGATATATCAATGTATTTAAATCTCTAATGGTGTTTAGAAGTATTTCTACTACAGAGCAGGAGGAATAGCATCGGATTTTTTTTTCCCTCAGATGACATCACATTTTACATTATTTGCACTTCTGCTGATTGAAAAAGCTTAGCTGGAGAAACAACTGTGTATAGTAGTACAAGACCTTATTTCTATTTTGAAATAAAACTGGAACAATTTTGAACTTAAATTGAGATAGACTTGGCTAGAGCTAAGCAGTGAATCAGTGGTATATTTCTGATTTTCCTTTTCTTCCTTTTTCACTTCCACAGCCCTCTAACAGAGCATGTTCATCCTAACAAATTGTTTAAAACATCTTTAGGACATACGATAAGACTTTCATTTACCAGGACTTAAATCAGAATTCACACAGGTGAATGTGTAGAACCTGACTCCACAGTTTTAAATATTTCCTTTGTACATGCTATTTAAAAGCTGTTTTGTAAAAGCATGGACCACTCTGTGTCCATCTATTGGATTCTGCTTTGCTGCTGACATTACTCAGGTGCATGACACTGGATGCCCTAGGCAGAGCTGCATTAAGGAGCATGGCTGCAAGAAGGGTTCTGCTCAAGCCTTACTGATTTGTCTTGATGCTGTGATTTGGTAGCCAGTGGCAAACAAGGGGGTACTGGTTTACTTTAAAGACTTTTACCCGATGATCAAATACTTTAAAAAAAGAGCTAGCTTTCAGTCTGAGGCTGAGGCTGAGCTCAGACTTAGGTCTCTCCTCTTAAATCATTCTAACTGAAAGTTCTTTTGGGATTAGAAGTGAAGTTGGGAAGTGGAAGAACAGGAGGATAAGAGGACAAGTTCCACAGGCCTCTCTCTGCCCACTGTCTTGATCTTCACTGATTCAAAGCCAGGTTCTTGTCCAGGTAAACCCTTGTATCTAAATGCTGGTTTAAGAGAAGCAGACAGGAACACAGCTGCAGTCTTAATCATGTTTCCCAAAGAGAATCTGTCTCATCTTGAAAAATGAAGCCTGGAATAAAAGCTTGTAGTAGAGCGACACGGTTTATATCCACACTGGAGATGTACTAAAAGGAATGTGTTGTATGCAGCTTGACCAGGAAGGAGGTACGAAACACAGCAAATATGAAGCAAAACATGTAAAAGACGGTGGCAGAGTTTAATTATCTGGACCTCAGAGTGGATTACATTAAGCGGAGGAAGCAAAGCTTGATCTGGTACAGGACTGCTTTCTAATTTAATGTGTACATAAACCGGCAAGGAAGGGAAGAATGCCAGATGTGGTATTAAGCAACACAGAGAATATGATTTAGGACATTAAGGTATAAAAAACCCACAAAAAAAACCCCAGCCAAATTAAAATTAGAAGGGGTAGTGGCCGCTTAGACTGAAACAGCTTCTGCAGCAATATTCTCTATGCCATCTACAAGGCGTATGTACTCTCCAAAGCAGTGTTTGGAGATAGGAGGTGCTGTGCCTATGCTGGAGCAGTCACTGGGCCCATGATGCCTCTGTCCCACACAGCTGTGCTTGGTATAGGCAGCATGCACGTTGCAGCTGGCTGCAAATATGCATACTCAGACTTCCACGGAGGCTATGAGGACCCCACAGATAAACTACGGTAGTTTTACGTCACCTCTGCCCTCTTGATCTGCTTAATCATCTGCAAAAGCAGGCAAGCAATGCCTGCAGGCTTGAGGGCCTGTTTATGTTTTAGCTGCTTCTCAAAGGTGCTTTTCGGGTCACAGAGCTGTCAAGAGTCACCTCAGTTGTGCGCCAGAAACATCCCTCCCAAAGAAACTTCCTCTATGCCCTCCCTGTATACAGACAGCCTCACAGCAGGTCTCTGAAGTGTAACATCTTCATTCATAGAAGGAAAAAGTTTATCAGACAGGGACTCAAGCTCATAATGACAGTAGGATGGAGCATGATGCAGTAAATCAAACACAGCCACGTAATCAAACACAAAAACATAAGGAGGTGTGTCCTGGTTTCATATAGGACAGAGTTAATTCTCTTCCTAGTAGTGGATGCTGTGTTTTATTTTGTATTTAGTATGAGAATAATGTTGGTAACACACTGGTTTAGGATAAGCACTACTTAGTAACAACTAAATCAAGAATTTTCCTGTTTCCCATGCTCTGCCAGTGAGTTGGCTGGGAAGGCACGAGAAGTTGAGAGGGAGCATGGTCAGGACAGCTGACCTCAACTAGCCAAAGGGCTGTTCCGTACCGCAGAACAAAGAATGCCCAGTGTATAAGCTGGGGAGAGCTAGTGGGGACAGGCAATCACTACTTGAGTATTGGTCAGTAAGTGCTGAGCAATTGCACTGTGCATCACTTGTTTTCCTTGGGTTTTATCTATATCTCTATTTGTTATCTTTCTTTACATTACAACTATTATTAATACTTTATTTTATCTCAATTTAAACTGTTCTTGTCTCAAGTCACAAGGTTTTGGTTTGGGGCTGGGCTGTTCTTCTGATTCTTCTCCCCATCCCAATGAGGGGCAAGGGAGAAAAAGTGAGCAATCAGCTCACTGTTGTCACTAGTTGCTGTTTGGGATTAAACCATGGCAAGTTTCCACAAAAAATCTAGCATAGATACACAACAATAAGAGCCTTCTAGGAAGAAAAGGCGATTTATTTCGGAACCAGGTCAGATTATTTTTTTTTTCCTGAACACAAGCTTACCTCCAAATGGTGCTCTGGCAAGTTTCAGGTTTCCTTACTAGTGCCTTACAAACCGTTTTTTAGAGCTCTTAACACTAGGCAGCATTGCAAATACGCCACGCTAAAAGGTTCAGGCAATTTATGAGCTATTTCACATACAAGGCCATATTCTGGTCTTGTGCCACACATTGTAAAATGAGAGCCACTTGCACTTCAATATACCCAGACCCACAGAAGTTTGCTGCTCGGGCCCTCACCATGGTTTCGGTTTCCTCTATTCTATTGCGTTCTTATTATATTACTTAGCAGGTCTGCCAATGACATTGCATTCAAAATGGAGCAATTATAAACACTGACAGGAAACATTGGAGTAGCAAATGCTTTTTAAAAAATGGCAAGGATGTGAAGAAATTCCGTGGAGATCTTTCATCTGATATATGAAAAGCAGAGGACTGGGGAAGGAATCAGTGGAGCTGCGAAAGGGAATAAGTGAGAAGTCAATGATAGATGAGACTGATGCTGTACTGAGCCTGAATTAATATCCCTTGCCTGAGTATTTACAGAAGAAGCTGAAGGTCATATCCCGGAAACAAGAGTCCGTTTTCTTGAGGGGGAAAAAATTAAATGTTAAAAGGTTTTATGATGCAATCTGAACAGGTAGATAGTTAATTAGAACTATTAAAAGTTGACAGGATCTAAGACTTAGATTAACTGTATCTCTGAAGTAGGAAGGAAATAGAAAGGGAAATTGGCAAACCTTTAGTGATATTGCTTGATAGCTTCCTGAGGAAAGTATATCTAGAGATGCCTAGAAAGTAGCTACTCCAGCTTTTTTTAAAAAATAGTATTTTTGAAAATTATTTTTGTCTTACAAAAGAAAACAAGTTCTTTCTTTCTTTTTTTCTTTTTTTACGTTAAGGAAGGATTTAGGAATCCATTCACCAGTAATCCCAACTGCAGTCACAGAATGGATATTGGAAACATTAATATGGGACAGGGTTATGCAACATGTAGAAAGAGCCAGCCGGGGGAAGGAAAGGCAGCTGGATTCGTGTCCTGTCTGTCAAATGTCCTTTAAGTTCTTTCAGTACTTTCCTCCAAGGACAGGCAAAAGTGAAGTGATGGGCATAATTTGTCCAGATGGAAGAGGTTTATTTGGTGTTGCACCCCACAAATAGATTGATCTGTAGAATCTGTAAAGCATGGTGTAGAAAAAGTGTAATAGCAAGTGGCTTCAAAAGGATCTGTGGGACAAGAAGCAAGGTGTCAGCAAAACAACACAGTTCGGGGTGACTAGAGGGACAGGAACAAGGCAGTACTCCCAAATTTCAGCACCATACCCAATTTTATTCAACTTTTATATAAATGGCCTGCAGGGGATATAATTTTAAAGTGGATTTTTTTTTTTTTTTTTTTGCTGATAGCACATAAATGTAAAATGATGCACAAAGCAAGAAAATTTAAAATGATTTGAATAAATTAGGCTTATGGACAGATAATTTGCACATCCAGTTCAGTTCAGTTCAGCAAAGTAAGACATAATGACTGCAAGGCACCAAATATAATCATAGGCAGGAAAAGGGGAGGAGAAGACGGAATACTGACCAGGGCAAAGGATATAAGGTAATTACTGAGAAAATACTAAATTAATGCTTAAAATAACTGGGAAAAATAACAACAGGCAAATTCCTCATGCTCAAAAAGACTAACAAATTCTCCATACAACATGCTGAGCTGTCCCTTCAGTAAAGTTGATTTGAGACATTTTTTCCTGCACTGTAACAACACTGAGGTAAAATTCGAAGAGTCTGAATGTGAAGAGATGTATTGTCTCAATAATGGCACAATATAAGACTTCTGGATTATGTTTTCCCCTCCTCCCAGCAAACAAACATGCAAAATTACTTTCTCACACTTTGAATGTTAACTTGGGTTCTATCTCTGTAGAAAAAACAAGTACAATAAATTGAAAGGTAGTTATTACCGGTGAAAACAGCCTTTTTACTGCAAAGGTTATGACATTAACCCAGGGAAAAATTCATGAATATTCACAATCACCATTTGTCATTAAGAATCATAAAATGAAATGTTGTGTAGAGCTTTAGAAAACTCCTCTAGCCTACTAAATTCCCTCTTCACTACTTGCTATTATGCTGACATATATCCCACCTTTTTTTTGGTTTTTTTGGCAGTGCATTTTAGAAACCAAATTCCTGCAAGTTTTTTGTTACCTATCCCTACAAAGGAAAGAGAAATAAAGATAGGAATCACAAAAACATGCAGAAACCTGCTGAAAAATGAACGACTAAAAATTCAGCCAAGGATGACTTCAGGTGTTTGTAACCAAAGCCAGGAATTCCCCCAAAGAAACACAAATATTAAAAGAGGACAGAGTTACTTGGTTTGCCTCTAAATATCTCAGAAACTATTTAGTTTTCACATTTGCACCTGTCAGATTTGTTCCAGCTACTAGGTGCTACGTAATGTGTGTGCAAACACAGTGTAGAGCCTTTTTGCAAGGGAATAAAATTCTGATTGGGGTAAAAAAATTGGGAGGCAGATGTTTCTTGACCAGAAGCAGCCACAATCAGGCTGAATAAAAATATAAAATTAGGTGAGGTGCTTCCACTACAGTCTCAACAGGCAAATGGCTTTGACAGTATTCTACAAAGCAAAGAAACAGCACAGGCATGGAGCACAAAAGCGGTCCTCTTACTGAGAGAGACCAAATTCTGCAGAAGGTGGCTTTAACGCTGGAGGGAAGGCATGAAAAGCCACAGCAATATTCGAAGAGCCATGGTTAAAGCAGAAACTGTATGCATTCAGTGAGCAAGACAGTCTCCCACGTGGAGCTCAGCAGAAGACCGTGTGTGGGTACATGCACAGAGACACACAATAGCTTCTGAAATGTTTAGGAAAGCTTAAGTGTTTATCTACATATCCATTCATACTATGAAAACCAATGTGCCAGTGGAGGCCCCGGCTGTCAATCAGCAAGAGAATGGCTGTCCCCAGCACGAAAACATCCCAAGTCATTTGCATGTTTACTGTGCTCAGTGATTAACACATAGCAGGGGCAGAAGGGCCAGGATAACCCACAGAAAGTGAACAGCTATGCTGCAAGAGAAATGGGGAAGGGTGCCCAGGTGTTTAGATGAAGGACAGGAAAGAGGGAATGTATTCACATCCGTCCCTACATTTCAGAAATAAAGGAGAGCACAAAGCAGGGAGTTGAGATCCTGAAAGTCTGAGCCATGTCATATGAACTGAGAATGGCTGGTTGGGCTCAGCCCCTCCAGGAGCCACAGCAGTTCAGGTTTGTTTAGCAGAGGCCAGGGGTAGGTCCATCTGTGGTGCTCTGGAGAGCAACCAGAGCTTTTGAAGGCTTATGACTGTGGGCTGATCTCTAACTAGGGCTAATAAAGGCACCCTGATTATATGCTCTAACATCTCTCCTCAGCTGCTGCACAGGCTTGGGACTGTTGTGCATTTTTGTGATGATATCTGCACATCATCTAATCCCACCATCACCATCCCCTGCTCCAAACTCAGAGTTGCCTTTCAGAGGCTCTTTTCCAAAATGCCTGAGCAGTCCTTTTTCCCCAGAGAGAGTGAAAAGCACAATCAGATGTCAAATTCTCACCCTACGTCCACATATTGCTGATGATAGAGCTCACCTCTGGTAGCTAGCGTTCCTGTTGCATTCACATCTTCCCTCTGGCCTATTAATATATACAGGCACTTGTGCTCATTGGCATGGTGACTGTGCTTATGTCAGTCATGCTTCTTTGTATTCTCCCTGCTAAGCCACTGGCTGTTGTGCAAAGGATGTGTGCATCAGCCTCAACATCTACTAGAAATCTCTGAGCTCTGTGTCTTTCCTCCCTTCTCAAGCACTCCATCCTCACATTAAGTATTTTGTATTCTTATTCCAACCTGATTCTTAATTTTATTACTTTTTCTACTTTTATTATCCAGTCACCTTGGTGCTTCTTCCTTTGTTATATTTGCTGTATCACTCAGGTTTTGTTGTGTTTGAATTGCAGCCATTCAGCATCACATTCATACACAAAGATTTTTAAAAATCCCAAAGAAGCCAGCTCTCCTTCCCTTTTCCCTGTCTCTCCTCACCATCACCACCCTCTAAAAAATATCAAACTAAAACCAAAATCGCTAACATCCTGCAAAACCAAAAAGTGAAAGACAAGCAAACTGAAATTGTAGTCTGGCCTGACTCATCAGCACAATAAATCCCGAGAGCACTTGCACACAACGGTAATCAGACTAATAACTACACCACCACCTTACATTGACTGGGGTCCTCACTGCTGCCACCCAGGCAATAGCACCCTCCATGCTCCAAGGTCTTTGTTTCCACTTGTTCTTTCTCACTGGGAGCAGCAATCATGAAGCGTCACAAAGAAACCTAAACCCCGATCCAGCCTGAAATCAAACCTGATCAAACATGACATCTATTTTCAGCCATATCCCATTCTTACCACGGTCTAGATCTAACTGCAAATGTACCCTCCCACAGATAACCAGATTTCACTATTTCAGTAAAGGGATTTGGACAAATCTTAAAAGCTCTGCTGAGACATCCCAGATTTTAGCAGTGTTTAAGCCAGGAAGGTTCTGGGGTTCAGGGCAGACCCTTGAGTTACTTAAAGGAAGACTCTAATTGAAAACTCAGCCCTTGCTGTGTCAAGTAGATGTTTTGATATGAAGTAGCATAGGAAAACATTTGAAAAATGGGCTAGCTACAACAGGAAATGAAAATACATTTCAAACCTTTACCACTTATTTTGTCACCTGAATTCTCTGTTCCTATTCTTTCTGTGTTCATTCAGGTTCTAAATAGAATAGTCTATTACTATTATAATGTTTATTGCTATTAATGTTCAAATATCTTATTCAAAGTAGAATTTCTCCCCACCAGCCTCACTCTACAGGATTCCTTTCTCACCAGAGAAACTAGGAATGCCTTGCAGGTATATCAGACACACAAAGCTTCCCCCTACTCTGCCTTTGTGAATTGCCTGGAGATCAACAGGGAGCCCTGAATCACAGCCCAGGGTTCAAATCCTAACCTTCAGGAATTCACTTTGCACTGCTTCCATCACCTTGAAGAGTGCTGTGTAGGGCCATCCCCCAGCATTCATCATTTCCCCTTTCCTTAAAGATTTTTCTTCCCTCAGTTGGCTCCCTGCGTTATTTCCCGGAGGACTGCTGCCAGATTGACTGGGCTTTAATTGCTTGGCCTTGCCGGTCTCAGGCTGGAATTTCACCTTCGCGTCTCTCCAAAGCTGCCGCAGCTCTCGGTGATTATTTCTAAGAAACAGTGATTAGCAATTCACTAAGTCTGTCACTTCGTTGCCTTCGTGTGGGTACACATGATGTAGGCCAGTTGATTTGCATTTATTCCCTCTATTCCTCCTCTGCTTTCTAAAGGCTGTCTTCCCAAGGTCTGCATTATGTTCTATTCATCCCTTATTTTAAAAGAAGTTTAGTGTCATTATGAATTTACTCATCACTCCTTTCCTCCTCCTCCTCACTTACTAATGGACACACTCTCTGTAGTGTCAGTTCTCCTACTGATGCATTTATTACAGTTGATTCTCTTTCCTGAGACTAGCTTTAGCCAACTTGCTACTCCTTCCCCATACCCGTCACACAGCTTTTTCCAGGACATATTCTTGCTTTCATGTCCCTGATTCTCTGTTGACAGAAGGGTAACTTATGCCCTCGGATATACAAGTCATCCTTCATGTGTCTAGAACTGGTAGAAATTTGCTGTCACATGAATCTCTGGCACAAAGCTGTCAGAGAAACAGGTAAGGTGAACAAGTAAAGTCTGCATTATCACAAACCCTGATTCTTGGGCAGCATAGGTCAGAAGTCATCTGTATCCTTTGCTATTAATCATTCCTCAGACTCCTCACAATGAGACAAAAGCTCTCTATTGGAGGCAAAGGCTTGGCAATGCCAGCAAGGGATTCATTGTGGAGGAGGGGCTCAGCTACCTTGTTTCTGTCTCTTTCCTATTCTCTTAGCACAGCTCAGCACTGCCAAGAGGACAAAAACCTGGACCAGGTTTCCTCGTACTTCCCTGTTTCCAGCTTATTCCAATTATCACTCCTTGCATGTGTTCAGTGGGTATTCCTTTTGCCTGTGTTCACTTGTCCCCATGTCCTGGCCTGGACCCTCCTGCCCCACACAGTTTGCCCAGTCAGCCCCTTTTCTTCTCCTAGCATCTCCACCAAGAGGGATCAAGTAGGTCCAAGTCATAGGTACGTCAGCAGTATTTAAAATTTCCGTATGGTCTCAAAGTATGCAGCTTGTAGCTGGAAACACAACTCATAATATAACTTTGGCAATATTTTCCCAGAGGAGATTAGTTTCAATGACTGGCTCTGAGAAGATGAACCTCTCTTTACCAACTCTTGCCTTTTCCTCTTAGTTTTCCTACTTACTTTACCCTCCCCATGAAGCTATGTTATGCCTGCTAAGTATGTGGGAAAAATACAGGGATGAGCTACAAGAACAAGGGCACATCGAACATTAGTCTAACATATGAGATGACCAGAGCATGGGCCACTACCTCATTGCCAAGTTTAACAAAATGCTTGTCAGCTTCCTGCTCTTCCATCCAAGTCTGCAAGCTGACTTATGAAAGATGGAGGAGGTCAGACAGTCTGTTTATCTCCAAGAAGTTTGTGCTCTGAGGCCAGCTTTGAGAGCATTCTCACTTCCTCACAGGAGCACAAAAGCCTTACAGTTGCATGAGAACTTAAGGATTACAGCTGGATAGCCAAATTCTCGTATCGTCACATAAGGCTGCATCTGTTGCTTATGTTCAGTGGAGCAGAGGAAATAGCCAGTGAAGATAAGAAGTAAATAGGAAAGAAAGGCATTTGCGTGAAAGCAAAATTCAGCTGAAAGACCTTCAGAAGGCAGAAAATATGGACTTTGGCCTGCATTGCCTCTGCTGATGGGCTCGCACAAAGGGCCTCTGTGTGCAGCAGGTATTCCAACTCTGTCGTTGTGCAGATAATTAAAAACAATAATGAAAGGGAGGTTTTTGTGCCGGTGCTCTAGCCACAGCCCCAGCTCCTGAGCTGCAGAAGCTGAGTGGTCCCTCTGCAGCAACATTTGCATTATTGCTAATCTGTAAATGGGATTCCCACTTAGCTCTATGACTCTCTCTGACCATTTTCAGACCTTTAACATTCAAGTCAAGAGGCTCCTTTCTCTATAAATTATATTAAGATTTGAATGCATGTTTTCTAATTTGTTTAAACAAGCTGCAATGATTTCTGTTCATATCTATGTGAATGCATTGTTTTCCCAGCATATAACTCGAGGATAAAACAAGAATCACCATTTCATAATTCATGCTAAAATCAGGTATATAGGAATTTTTAAAATGTTGATATTGATACACCTTTTTCACCTAGCAATGGGAAATAATCATGAGGTCTTGCTTTCTTCAACAGCAAGGACCAAACTCACATACAAATCTAAGTGAATTGGAAGTGTTCCACCTAAAGCAAGCTAACCAGTGTAAGCTACCATTTACTTTAATTTCTAGCTTCCTTCATCCTTCTGATTGTTGTCTTTCTTGCTACATCTCTTTCAACCCCTCATCATGTAAAGTAGTCCATACTAGACCCCTTCAGATTCAGTTAGACCTAGAGGATTAATTCCAGAGCTGTTGTGTAAGAAGGTGCAAATTCTACACAGGAGTGTGACAAGGGATGAGATTTTCTCTTCAGGCTTGGGCTATCCTCCTCCTGGATTTACAAGGAAAAGAATCCCAATTCCTTTGTCATTGTCAGGAGGAGGATGAAGTATCTAGAGGCACATAACATGGCAGCTTAGATTTATTCAGCCTCATCTCTTTAGCTCGGTCCTAATATGAGTATTGCATGGACTTGTCTCTCACAAATTTAAGGCCTTGTCTGAAAAATATGAGAGAGATTTGTTCTTGATTCTAGAGTTAAGTAAACAAACAAGAAGGATGTGTAAAGTTTTGCTGTCCTTGGTATAGCTGAAGACATACGCAGTTCTCAAAAAGCAAGCCATGTCCATTGTCACCTAGACTCATTTTTATTCACTTAAATGGGAAGGTCAATGATCAGAGCTGCTGTGTGACTATAGCCTTTGCCAAGCCCTGTCTGTTTACAGCACTCCTTGGTGGAGAAAAAGCAAGTCATTTATTTGGGGGACTTCCTATTGATTTTGTTTGTAATTTCAGTTTTGCAAGCCTGAATGTTTGCATATGATATAAAAAGATGTGAAACAGATATCAACTAAAATCACCACAAAAAGTTCCTGAATATAATAAAGTGTCTCCTGCCAGAGAGATTGGTTTTCTGTTGATGAGAATTCAGCCCAGAGATAAACAGGCACAACTTCAAGAGATGCTAGTGGAGTTAGCCACAAGGTAAATTTGGACTGGTAAATTCAATCAGAGCACAGATCCCCACAAATATTTAAGACTTTCTCCAGCCTTGCTGAAAAGACCATTCCTTCTGTTCTTACGCTTTGCAAGGAAGCAAAAGATGTATTGGTAATCTTCAGTCTCCTGTCTCAAGTGAAAATTCTCACTGCAATATTTTTGAAATGCAGAAACTTTTTGCCCATTTAATATGCTGGAGTCTTTCCCCATTGGCAACTGAAAGTTATCACCACCTAATGATTATTCAGTGACATCTGCAAAATAAGTCTGATGTTTTCAGGCCAGTTTCTGTTGAACAGATGTCAGTATCAGAAACTATGCTATCGTTGGCACTAATTGGTATCATCCCTGTCAAACAATCTGCAGTACGAAAAAAAGAAACCCAGAAGCCAGCACTTACATTAAATTTCCCTTTTGCCTATGTAAGTTTTTTCTTCACATCATTGACACTTTATCTTATCCTAGTCTCTCCTGTACCTTCTAAAACAGAGGACTCACCAAGGTAAAAGCTCAGGCTCTTCAAGCAGCATTAAACCCAGTGTTCTGTGTGGATCCCCACAGAGAAGGCACAGATATTAAATCTCATTCTAAACTGTGTTTACTCTCAGTAAATATTTCTTCTTGCAAAAAGCATTGCCATGGCATTGTGCAAAGCTGTATAAACAGTTGTAATTTTTGTCCTACTTTTTGATCCTTGCAGCTCGCGTCCAGGTTGCTGAATTGTTCAGTTGTCAAGGGCAGGTGTAAAAATTTTATGCATCGGCATGGCGTGTGATGTAAGCTCTCATCCACCTGACATCTCACGTATGAATAAGTCAGGCATTGCTGGTGATTCACTGTCAAATTTAAAAAACATAAGAGTGGCTCTCTATGAGGATAAAACACAGTGAGTTCAACTATCATATAAGGAATTAAAAAAGGTTTTAAATCTCAAAGTTTTCTTTAAAAATTTTCCCTTGAAAACTGGTAAATCACTTTGTAACTTTTTCTGTGCAAATATATGCACATAGGGTCTTTTGCTTGTCTTAGATGTGTTGTAATCTACTCATGACTGACTTAGTCTTCACTTGGCCGTATGCTAGCTACAGTGATCCTTGTTCTTTTTGCACTAGCCTCATATGATCCTTATATAATCGGTAAAGGCACACACTAGAGCACTGTCACTGAGATGAGGTTTAATTTCTCTTAGGACCTTCTGGGTCTACACTGGCTATGGTACTGCAGGACAGGTTAGGAGTCCAAAAGCACTGACACTGCAGATCAATCATAGCCACACAATGCTTACCAGCTCCTAATGCTTCTAGGAGTAGCAAGCAGTTGTGGATTAGTTAACAGCTGCAGAAGTTATCAATTTGATTTTGCCAGCAAAACAGAAGATCAAAACATGCAGAATAACTATGTACTGTCCAGAATTTCCTCGTTCATATTGGTACACGACCCAGTGCTGCAAACAAAAACATGAGCTCACTTTAGATCTACAAGCAGCACTCTGTTCCTTGCCTTCACAGAAGGCATTCACATTTAGCTGTTCAAATTTACAGAATTGGGGCCTTAATTTGGGAAATCTTGATAATTTTTTCACAGACAGGCCTCAAATTTGCCCTTCCGATCCTATTGGCTTCTGTGTGAATTATATATGAATTTCCAGGGGCATGATAAGGGCCACAGTCATTTCTCTCTCTCTCCTCCATTTCCAGACATTTCTTTTCATTTATTCCACACCAGCAGTTACAAAAAGTGGTCTGGGAATTGGAGTGCTGTTCCAGCAGTGAGTAATAGGGAGCCTGGGTTTGTTAATATGGATAGTCTTCAAAATAAACAGGTAAACTGAAAGATACTGGAGGAAAATGATTATGAGAGGAAAAGAGGGATTTATGTCTAGCTCTGACAAACTGCTAATATCAACTCTCTCAACCAATAGCTAGCGCACAGCACTTTGTTCCAAGTTAGTTTTCCAGGGAGACATTTCAAGGCAAGCCTACCAGAGAGACAATTACTCTCCCAGAATGAGAGACACAAAGGATATTAGAAAAACTGAAGGTTGATTGAGAAGGAAGATTTTAAAGGGCAGCCAAATTTCTTCCTGTGGCAAACTGGGACATAGCTGTCATCTGTGTTAACCAAATCTCCTGATTTCTAGTTTAATACCCTTTAAAAAAAAAAAAAAAACCAAACATTTTGGGGGGGATCTAATCAGTGAATATGAGAGAAAGACACATTCATGTCCTTCAAAAAAAGTAGTAATGCAAAGAGTTTCCGATTATCCTTTAATTAAAATATTAATTAATTAACAAAGTGTATTTATGGAATAATTATATAATTTCACACACCATCGATTGTATTTTAAACAAATTAATTTAATTAAGTTGACATGTACACTGCATACTCTCTGTAGAGTTATTCTTAGAAACCAGTGCATGTCTGCCTTTAAGGAGATTCAGACTGCACAGGGGAAGTTTACAATAGCCTGTAGTGGTATTCAGAGCAGAAATGAAGCCACTTCATACTTTTAAGTCAATTTAATACCAGCAACTGTATCCCCCAAGGCTGAAGTCCCCTATCTGCATAAAAGGCACTGGGAAGGCGAGAGCAGCGTGAGCTTTCTCGCTACCAATATCCCTCATCCTGACCTGGAGGGGCTGACTTTAATAAACAGTTAATCATTATCCCCTTCGCCAAGCCTGTTAAGCAGCTTAAGAAGCTTGGCATTTCTGTGGTGGGACTCAGCTAAGGCTACCAAATCATTTCACGCAGCCTGCTGAAAGCCATCACGTGCAGATAGTGCAGCATGCCAGGGCAGGGTTTAAAGAAAGCTCCGGGTACATTTGGCAGATTTCCTCTTGGAGTTGTTGGGTTTGCTCTGCTTCCTGTGCTCCTGTGGGCTTGTGATGGGTTGTGGCCCTGATTCAGGGTATTGTAGCCTTGGTATTCCTTACAGGACTTGCAGTCTGGTCTGCCTCTGCACTATGGCCTTCTGCATCCTTACTGGTTTTTAAGGTTGACTCAGGATCTTTTAACATCCCCGTTCACACTTTGAGTCTCTGATGACCACCCATTGCCATCTATTTCTGAATGAAAGATTCCAAATTACTTGCGTGACTCCTAAGTCTTAAACCTGTCATAAGTGTTTCAAATGTCTCCCCTTCTTTCAGCCTCTTACAGGTAACTATGATCATAGTTCTAGAGTTTCGCGTTTTCAAATTGCAATATTCTTCACATTTCTGCCACAGTGTGGTAACAGTTTCCCACTTCCTCTCATAGCTTATTAAACAATGTTACCTTGCAGAACAAGCCACGTAAATACAGCTACTTCCTTGTTGCTCATACGACTCTTAGGAAGCCCCATTCAACCTCATAAGAGGGTTCAGTGCTTTTCTAGAGTATCTTTTCCCTGGGAGTCCTTTGCTGCTGTTCAATGATGCTCTCCACTCACAACCTTCCTTCCCACTCTTCCCTACACAGGATGGTTCAGACTCCTTTGCTACTTAATCAAGGACCACCTTGCTTACACTTTGCAGCCTTCTCTCTGCACATCCATAATGACAGTACTCACCATATGTCCATTCAGTGACTGCAGATATATCTTGTCACATGTTTAACACAAATCTCACAAAATTCATCAAGCATGTTCAAAGCTGTTTAGAGATATTGACTTGAACTGGTGCTAGTGAAGAAATGGAAATTTTACCCATATGGATCTTGTCCCAGTAATGTCAATGAAATTGGCTATTCATGAACACAAATATCAGAAGCTGATTCTATCTGAGACAATATAATGTGCCTCTTGATGTTTGCAGTCATACATTTCAATCTTTTCTGTTTCCTTATGTCTTTAAAGTAATTTTTTAGGTCATCAGAGTCTGAAAATTCCGCTGTCACTCTTACATTCTTTTGTTCTTATTCAGAGTTTATCCATAATTTAATGAAAGTTGTGAGGAATTAAAGAAGAAAAGCAGCCCTCGAACATCCTTAACCAGTCCCATTCCCTTATCCCACTTCCAATTTCTCACAATGTTAGAAGGCATAACAAGGGGACTGGCTGAAATTTTCAAGAGCCTGTTAACGCTGCCTCGATTCTTTAGTTTCTGTTCCATCACAGTCAAAGACAATTAAATTCTACATTAAAATTGGTATTTATAATCATGGGTGGTATCCTGGTTTTGGCTGGGATAGAGTTAATTTTCTTCCCAGAAGCTGGTACAGTGAATTACAGTTTTATATTTGTGTCAAAACCAGCATTGATAACACAGGGATGTTTTGGTTACTGCTGAGCAGCGCTTACACAGTCAAGGTCTTTTCTGATTCTCACCCTGCCCTGCCAGCAAGTGGGCTGGGTGGGCACAAGAAGCTGGGAGGGAGCACAGCCAGGACAGCTGTCTTGAAGTAGCCCAAGGGCTGTTCCATACCACAGGGCGTTATGCCTGGTGCATAAAGTGAGGGGAGTTGGCGGGGAGGGGCCGTTTGCTGCTCAGGAATTGCTCAAGCAGAGGTTGAGCATTTGCACTATGCATCCCTTGTTTTTTTTTCTTGGGGTTTGTTTCACTCTGTCTTTTTGCTGTATTATTTTTCACTATTATTGTATTTTATTCTTACGATTTTTATTTTAGTTATTGCATTGCTCTTAACCTATGAGTTTTGTTTTCTTTATTTTCTGTTCCCCTCTCATTCTTATGGGGGGCAGGGAAAGAGGGGAGGAGTTGGTTTGGTTGTTGCCAGTTGGGATTAAACCAAAACTGTCCTTTCTGGCACCCAATGTGAGTCTTGAACGGTAGAGTTAATGACAGATCTGATCAGAGCACATAAAAACAAAGTTGCTATAAGCATTCATTATAGTAGTTTAATGATCACTGGTCACAACGTTGATTTATTTGCTCTTAGGATTCTGTTGTTCGTTCTTAGAGTTGTGTACATAACCCCTTACTTGCCATATATATTCCCTGTGCTGCTTTTTATCATCCATTGCAGCTGCATTAAGATTATGGCTTTGATGTACTATGTAGTACTGGTTTATTGTAAGATAAAATTATTGGTCATGAGACTAATCTAGTCTTTGTACTCAGCATTGCCATCACCTCTGTACTTTGTAAGCCATCTCTCAGAAACTATTAACAATTACATGACTTACCTATTCTGTTCAGAGACTCGATCTATGGGGGAGATGCCTTCCTTCACCTTCCCCTTCTCCTCCAGGTTAGCTGCAACAGCTCTTGAGAATCCAATCCCTACCATTCTACGATTCTATGATTTGGGATTGTGGTGGTTTCGCCAGGTGCTCATCAAGCCATAATATCATTCCTTCTCCCCAACTGGACAGGAGAGAGAAGGGAATATAATGAGAGGTTTGTGAGTCCAGATAAAGGCAGGGAGATCACACAGCAATTAGTGTCATGGGCAAAACAGACTCAGCTTGGTGAGAAAAATGTTTGCTTTATTAAAGGAACAATAAGAACAAAGAGGGAGATGAGAAATAAAACTGAATCTTAAAACACCTCCCCCCACCCCCCCCCTCTTACCAGGGCTCTGCTTCTTTCCCCCCTAGCGGTGCATGGGATGGGGGATGGGGGTGGCAGTTTGNCTCAGCATTGCCATCACCTCTGTACTTTGTAAGCCATCTCTCAGAAACTATTAACAATTACATGACTTACCTATTCTGTTCAGAGACTCGATCTATGGGGGAGATGCCTTCCTTCACCTTCCCCTTCTCCTCCAGGTTAGCTGCAACAGCTCTTGAGAATCCAATCCCTACCATTCTACGATTCTATGATTTGGGATTGTGGTGGTTTCGCCAGGTGCTCATCAAGCCATAATATCATTCCTTCTCCCCAACTGGACAGGAGAGAGAAGGGAATATAATGAGAGGTTTGTGAGTCCAGATAAAGGCAGGGAGATCACACAGCAATTAGTGTCATGGGCAAAACAGACTCAGCTTGGTGAGAAAAATGTTTGCTTTATTAAAGGAACAATAAGAACAAAGAGGGAGATGAGAAATAAAACTGAATCTTAAAACACCTCCCCCCACCCCCCCCCTCTTACCAGGGCTCTGCTTCTTTCCCCCCTAGCGGTGCATGGGATGGGGGATGGGGGTGGCAGTTTGTTACAGATGGACTCTGCTGCTGCTTCTTCTCAGGGAGAGGCCTCCTCACACTTCGCACTGCTACAGTGTGGGGTCCATCCCATGGCAGGCAGTCCTTCATGAACTTCTCCAATGTGGATCCTTCCCATGGGCTACAGTTCCTTACGAACTGCTCCAGCATGGGGTCTCCTACAGGGACAGCTCTTCACACCCTGCCCCAGTGTGGGTCATCCATCAGAAGAACAGTCCTTCAGGTACCAACTGCTCCAGACTGAGTCTTTCACAGAATCACAAGTCCTGACAGCAAACCTGCTCTGGTGTGATTTCCTCTCTCCACATATTCCCAGGTCCTGTCAGGATCTTGCTCCAGGGTGAGCTTCCTATGCCAACTCAGTGGAAGTAATGGATTGGAAAGATCCAGTACCAATAGTGGATGAATTAGCCGTCTGACTCTGTCAATACGAAGAATGCCTCTCTTTCGCTCTTGTTTCAGCTGTGGAGATCTGGCAGGTCCTGTAATTAAAAAAGGATGTGTCCTACTACTCAGTTGTACAGATGCATATCTCAGCTATCAGGTGTAGGCATTCCTCTGCTCATGAGAGACAATATAGAAGGTACACACACCAGGATACCCTGTGGTTTTACCTGCATGACCACAGAGAGGACGTAAAGAAGTGGGTTGGGAAATCTCCCTCGACTCTAGAGGAATGGGTACATGAGTTGTAAGGAAAAAGCGTCACAAAAGGAGACTATTCCAGGAAAAATGCTACTCCAGTTTCCAGTGGGCAGTTCCCTAGACAGAGTTCAAGGGCTGATCTTACTTCTGAACTTCTTGAAGGGACTTCTAATTCATTTTTACCAAAAGTGAGTAACGAACATTATGATCAGGATTATAAGGATCATGTCTCCAACCAGGGTGAGGAGAGGGACAACAGGGTTTATTGAACTGTGGGGATTTGATCCATGGGAGCACAAGTCTCTAGTGATCACCAGTGCACAATGTATCCAAATGCCGTCAAGTTATAAAGGGGCAGAACCCATTTGCCTTTCTGTAGTGACAAGCAGATCCCAACAGCTAACTGTATTGTAAGTCAAAGTGAGTATAACAGGGAACGAGTGGCATAAACACCCTATTATGACTGGCCCAGAGGCTCCATGCATCCTGGGGTGTAGACTACTTCAAAAGAAGAGGACCCCAAAGGGACCCCAAAGTGTACCACTGGGCCTTTGGTGTAGCTGCCTTGGAGACAGAGGAAATTGAACAGCTGTCCGGTCTATTGATGGGCCCTTCTGCTGCAGGGTTGCTGAGGGTAGAAGAATACTAGGTGTCAGTCATGACCACAACAGTGCACTAGTGGCAATAGCACTCCAACTGAGGCTCCTTGATCCCTGTTCAAGGGGTGATCAGCAGTTTGCCACAGTTTGCTTTCACTTGGAAGGACATCCACTACACCTGAAATTGGCTGCCCCAGGAGTGGAAAAACAGCCCCACCATTTCACAGGGACTGACCCAGACTGCACTGGAAGAGACTCTAGAACACCTGCAATACATTGATGAAATCATCTTATAGGCTGACACTGAAGAAGTCTTTGAGAAAGGGAAGAAAATAATCCAAATCCTTCTGAAGGCAATTTTTGCCGTAAAACAAAGTAGAATTAAGGGACCTGCACAAGAGATCTGATTTTAGGGACAAAATGGCAGGATGGACATCACATCCCCATGGATGCAATCAACAAAATTAGAGCAACGTCTCTAATGAGCAGTAAAAAGGAAACATGTGCTTTCTCAGGCGTTATGGGAGAGTGCATGTTACAAACTCCAGTCTAATTGTAATCCCTCTCTATAAAATGTCTCAGAAGAAAAGCAAATTTAAGTAGGGCCCTGAACAACAAGCCTTTGAACAGATTAAACAGGAGATTGTTCATGGAATGGCCCAAGGGCCATTCCAGGCAGGACAAGTTGTTAAAAATATGTTGTATGCCACAGCCAGGGAATGGCCAGAGAATGGCCCTACCTGGAGCCTCTGCAAAAAGCACTCAGGGAGACCTGAGGCCAATCCCTGCACTTGTGGAGTCAAGGAAGTATAGGATCTGAGGTCTGATATACCCCAACTAAAAAAGAGAAAATGGGAGCCTGTGAAGGAGTTTGAGCTGCCTCAGAAGTGGTTGGTACAGAAGCACAGCTCTTCTTAGCACTTACTGCTGGTGCTGGGCTGGAAGTTCAAAGGGAAAGTCCTTTCTACATATCATGTAACTGATGCTACATGGAGTACATGGGTTGCACTGAGCACACAGCAGATTCAAATAAAAAACCCTAGTCAGCCAGGAATTTTAGAATTGATCATAAACTGACTAGAAAGCAAAGATTTTGGCATGACACCAGAGGAGGAGGAAACGTGCTGAAGAGGCCCCACATCGGGCACCAAACAAGTTTGTCATTGTTTAACCCCAGACAGCAACTAAGCACCACAAAGCCACTTGCTCACTCCTCCCTGACCCCTTAGGATGGGGAGGAGAATTTGAAAAGAAAACAAGACTTGTAGGTTGAGATAAGAACAATGTAATTACTAAATTAAATAAAACATATTAACAATAATAAGTAAATAATAACGACAATAACAACAGCAATAATGATGATAATAATAATGAAGATGATGAAAAGGAATATAATTGAAAGACAGAGGGAAAAAAATGCCAATAAAAACCAAGTGTTGCACAGTGCAATTGCTCACCACCTGCTGAGCAGTGGTTTGCCCCTCCCTGCCAACTCCCCGCCAGTTCATGTACTAGGCATGATGACCTATGATATGGAACAGCCCTTGGGCTAGTTGGTGTCAGCTGTTCTGGCCATGCTCCCTCCCAGCTTCTTGTGCCCCTCCTCAGCCCACTCACTGGCAGGGCAGAGGGAGACGCAGAAAAGGTCTTGATTCTATGCAAGCACTACTCAGCAATAACCACATCCCTGTGTTTTCAATGCTGTTTTTAATACAGACCCCAAACAGAGCCCTGTGGCAGCTACCAGGAAAAAATTTATCTCTATCCCAGCCGAAACTAAAACAGGTGGTATAGAATTTCTGTTCAGTTTTAGACTATATATGTCTAAGGAAAGCTATTCAAATGCAGAAATAAATTACAAGACTAACAAGATAACACGGATGAGAGTATTACTAGCATAGAAGCATTTCTCATGAAAAGGCAACAGTTTTCAAATCATTCATTAGAAACTAAGATGAAGCTGATTCATTTTTAGTTAAAAATATCATATCATATATAAAATATCATTTTAGTTAAAAATATCCAGGCAGATTGTGTGCTTGCAAGGCTTGCAATAGCTCCACCAACATCCCTTTCCACTCTCTTGGATTCTCTGTTTTTAAGAATAGAAAACTGATTTCGTAACCATCTATTGTAACAGCTGTAATCTGTGTCTTCTGCATTCCAAGTAGGTTTTCTGACCTCCACACCAGCAAAGAAGGTAGATAAAGCTCTCCCACTCCATTTCTTTTTGTTTTGCTTTTATAAAGTTGTAGCCTGTCATGGTTTTGTGTGGAGCCATTTCTGACCATGGGGAAGGGGCTGTAAAGATATCTCCTGTATGAAGTTGCTTGCAGCTTTCCCCAGCTCTGAGCCAGACTCAATTCTGGGGCTGAGCCAATTAGTACTTCCAGGATCACTTTTTGAGAAGAAAAAGCCACAAATGGAGGGTTCTTCCTGTTCCTCCTTGCTTTTCTTCTTTTTTCCAGCTGGTGGTGGTGCAAGGAGTTGGAAGAGAGAGAGAAACAACCATGCAGATCCCATATTCCCACAAGCCATAGCTGTTTGGAAGAACTCACGCCAGAGAAGTTTGTTAAGCACTGTGGGAGGGACCCTATATTGAAGCAAGAGTAAAAAGCAAGGAGTTGTCGTACTTTGAGCCCATTTGTGAGAGACTGACCACATCCTCCATTCCATGCCCCCCTGAGCTGTTGAGTGGGGAGGAGGCAGAGTTAATCAGAGCAGTGAGCTGGGCCCGGGAAGAAAGGAGGGATAGGGGAGGGAGATCTTAAATTACTGGTTGTCATTTTCTCATCATTCTGCTTCTTTTTGTTCTGTTCTGTTTCTTGTAGGTAGTACAAAAAACTTTCCTACTTTCTAAGTCGGGTACTGGAGACTGTTTTGCCCAGAGACGTAATTGGCAGTAAGGCCTCCCTGCCCTTGTCTCCATCCACAATGTCCTTGATTATCTTTTTTCCTCCCATCTCGCTGGGACCTCCACTGTCCTAATGAGGCTTGGGGGTGGATGGGGGGCAGTAAGCAAGGGACTGTCATGGTGCTTCATTGCTGGCTGGGCAAAACCACAGCAGCCCTTAAATCCACATTTAGATACTCAGATAAGTGACCTTAGGTTCAACTGTGCTAAATGTTCAGCAGATTGCAATGAAATCACCACCTTTTTTACTTTGTTAAAATTGTCATTATGCAAAACTCCAGATACTGTCTCTTTGCACAAGGCGCTTCACATCTTTTCCTGCAGGTTTCAGAACATTTTGTCCACAACCAAACAGACCTTCCCAGATGAGCAATTCTCAATCATTTGCAAAATACAGCACAATTTCTTGCTCTCACATCCAAACTCTTTCTTTCACCTCTCTCTTTTTCTCATAGCCTCTGCTGACTGATTCCTAGCCAGCTCTTCAACTTTCCACACAGGTTAGTTGTGACTGGCTCCAGGATTGCAATTACCTTTTTTCCTTTACTCTGCTTCAGCTCCTTTGTCTTCAGCCTGGCCCTTGCTTGCTGTTGTTCCCCATCTCCCCACTCTGTCCATTATTTTGTCTCTCTCAGTTTTCCCTTTCTGCCTTCTCTGGAAGCCTTTAATCACACCTCTGCATCCTCCCTGCTTCACCTCTTTCCTTTTCTCTTCTCCTCTCTCTTTCTTTCTCCCGTTACAGCTCTGCAGCAGAGTTTACGAGCAGGGATCTCTAGTAATGTCCTAAAGGAATACATCTTGGCATATTGTCTGGACTGTTCAAGCCCTACTGTACCCCTGAGTGCCACAAAAAGCTCTATGCAGAGAGGCAGAACAGAAAAGCAATGCTTTACAGCCACTTTCTTGTATGCTATTTTTTCCTCTCTTCTAAGGAAGATTTAGAAAGGGTGGAGGAAAGTGCCTAGATTTACAAACAACAATCAAGCAGGTAAATATTCTGCAGTTTAGTTGCAGTCGAGGGAATATAGAAAGAGTGTATTTAAGAAAGAATATGCCAGAGTCCCCTATGCTCATAACTGACTTAGTAATTTTAAATTCTTTTGGTGTGACACTCAGTTGCCTCAGGATTAATGGTATCACACCCAATACCCACTTAGCACTACTTGGAATGAATTACTACTGTACAGCCCGGTCCGGGCTGGTGAGCTTAATGTCTGCTGAGAGATGCTCGGAGTTAGGGCCCTGATAGCATTGAGTCCCACCACTGAGACCACAGATACAAGAAAATGAGAGAATAGATAGCTATGTTCTGCTCTCAGATACATTTTCATTGCTGTTTGATTTCAGGAGAACACTACTGTCAGTGAGAGCAAAACGTGGAACAAATTTTTAACACTGATCATACTTATGTAAGAGAGAGACCTACCCACTCATCAGAGCATATCCAGCTCCTGTAGGGCATATCCCTTGGTGTACCCAGTGGGAGAAGCTAGACTGCTGCAAGCAGAGATGGAGTGCTCCAATGAGCCACATGGTCAAGTCTCATCCAGCATCCTCCCTCTCTCCCTTGTTCCCTCAGAGCACTGGTTCCTGATGAAATATAAACTGACAAGGAGTGAGCATGTTTTTCCTGATGCGTCAAATTATCCATGCTACTCCCCAAAAGGCCTCTATTACTTATCAGCATGGTAGCAGGCTTCCTCCTTTGACAACTCCATTTAAATGAAATCTACCAGCAGTGGACTCAGTTTGGACTTTAAATGGAGGCACACATTTATTTCTAGGAATTGAGATGTATAACTTATCTTATGCAGCTTCACAAGGCAGACAAAAGTAGAGTCCAACGTCAAATCAAAGTGGAGAACATCACAGTAATCTAGAAACAAAAGTCGTGTAGAAATCAGGAAAATTTTGGCTCCCAACTAAAGCCAGTTAGAAAACAGAAACTTTACCTACTGCCTCCCAGACTGAAATTTTGAAGTGTGCTTTACACAGCACTGCTTTGCTGTGAAGTGCCTTGCATTACGCTGTCGAGACAGGTGGAACAAGACTGCCACACATAAGTGAGCGACAAAAGGCCCTTAACAATTTACCAAAGCATCCAAGCCTTCCCCACCTTCTTAACCATACTCTTTGAAATCATTCAAGGTTTGTGTGGAGTGCAAAGAAGGGAGTTGGTTTGTGTTGAAAATATCAACTCTGTGGTTGCAACAGCCTGGAAACTACACCTTCTGGTCACACATATCCATGTAGCAAAAATAACTCGTGTGTTTGCACATGAAAGTTGAGAGCTAGCAAGTTCTGGTGGTTACTGAGGGTGGCAGAACTCCTGACTGAGCAGCTCTCCTGCCTGCCTGCATCCACGGTAATTGAGCATCTATCATAAAAATTGATTACAGAGATAAAGTTACTGAATCTCTTGCTTCTCTCTCATAATGAATTAAACATTTTTCAGGACAATGAGCCTTTAAATTATTGATTGCATAAACAGTCCAAAATAGTTCATAACTTATTAACATATGAAAAGAACAAAAAATACACTCAGGTCTGTGTTGTTTGGTTTTGGTTTGTTTTTTTTTTTTTTCCTAGTGACAATACAAGCCATTGAAACAAAGCTCAGAAGAAAAAAAAAAATCTATCTGTACACTTAAAGGATTTTATGCAGAGCTTTTTTCCTTAATAAGTCATAGTTAGCAAGAAAAGGAACATGCCAAACCCTGGCATTTTAATTAAACAGTGCACATTTCTCACTGGTTTTGTTTGCTTTTCTGCATATGGATTCCTCTACAACCGCTAAAGCTAGCAAACCTGAATGCTTTTAAAGACATTGCCCTGCAATATGTAATTTAAATTCTTTAAAATATTTAGAGAGTTCTAGGAAGGAACGTTCTGCAACAATAAATTACTGCAGTGTCATGGTAGCAACACTGATGGCACAGCTGAGAGGGCACAGTAGTTTTTAAATTCCTATTCTTAGCTACTTATAATTTTGTCTATATGATGAATTTTTTTAGAGTTTACTTCAAATTGTACCTTTGGAATGCCTTTTATTTCCACCCCTCCATTTCCTAATTTAGTTCTCCATCATGAGCCAAAAGCAGTTTTCTTCTAAATCTCCTAATTTGTTATGCCTAGAACTGAATGAAAAGGATTAGGTATGTCCTTGTAAAAGTATAGTAGTTTGAAATACCTCCGTTGGACAACAGTACTTCTACACTGCTTGAATGCTTTTACCCCAGACTGTGAGCTTTTCCAAGACGAATTGATGAATTAGGATGTGCCTTGATCTATCAAGGGATACACAGGTACCCACCTAACTAAGTGTGAGGATAGTCCCATAAAGCTCTGCACACGCTCAGAGACAAACACTTCACAGGGTACAAGCTCCGTTTACAAGATATTTAATTCATAAGGTAGGACCTCTAGCATTCCTTCTTGTTCTCTATTTCTCAGAATAAACCAGTACACAGCAGCACAGAATTTAAATCTTCACTGTTATTTCTTATGCTTATGATTGATGAGACAAATCTTAAATACATGGAGTGGAAAGTAACTGCTCATGCCGTATTTTCATGTCCTGAAACAGAAGATGACTTCCATTTTCAAATAGCTTAAAATCTTAGTTATTTGGGGCCAGAATTTAAAGGTACTTAGGTGCTCGATTCCCATGCAGCTACTTAATGAGGTATTCAAATACAAGAGGCCTTCACAGCACTTGAAACCATTCCATGCTTTCCCTATTTTAAGTGTTTTTCAGGCTTTTATCTTCCTTTAGCTCATTCTAGACTTTTCTTGATTTTGTTTGTAGGTCTTTCCAGGGCTTTCTAGGATGTCCATGGGGCATTTCCTCTATTCCCTGCAATCTGCTTTTATGCATTTTAAAGAATTATTAAAGATTGCTGCCCTTTATAGGAGACAAAGCCAGCAGCACTGATGTTGCAATAAGGTGTAAAAGTGAAGCCATACTCTCTGTCCTGGGTGAACCATTACCTATTTTGCAAAGAAATTCTATGAATATATATTCACAGCAGAGAATCCTGCTGCACTCTCCATTACTCTGCAATTAGGTGTGAAAATAGAGGGTAGCAAGGCCAAATTAACAAAGTGGATGGGTTGGATTAAATGATATTAAAAAACTCTGGAGAGTTAAATGGCTAGACAGAAAACATTTTTTATGCCACATTTTAAATGATTTTTTTTAAATCAAATGTGCTATAAAGTAAATTTATATGTATCTATGGTTAAGAGCACAGTCAGAACAAGGAGTCTTATTTTAGTAGAGGCCATAGGAGTTGAAGCAATAGCTAGGGAAACAGAATAAGGACAAACTCATCCTGCTTTGGGGAAACAAGGAGAAAGAAGAAACAAGGAGGCAGGAGAAACAAGGAATCTAATCTGCTAGGCACCTCCAAAGCTGTTGTCAAGAGAAAGTCAAGAATATTCAAGTGACACAGATTTCTTGGGCTTTCAAGGTATGTTTGCCAAATTCCCCTCCAGGCTGTCATTATGTCAGGTGAAGGTGCCCAGATGGCTCTGCAAGCTTTGGATCAGGAAACGATTCACCTATTGAAAGTGGGAAGGTCTCTCAAGTGTTCAGGGGAGCTATCTCTCTCCAGCAGTGCAAGAAGCTCACGTTTGGCCAGGGTTCAGTGGTGCTGCAGGCCCACAGTGGTGTCCTGGGACCTGGCTGGCACCTGCTACCCTCACCCAGTGGCAGCTGCCCACTCTCAGGAGTGCCCAGAGCAGGAATGTCTGAGGGGAGTCATAGCAAGGTCAGTGTCCATAGGAACACTTTAGGAGGGCTGTGACAGCAGAGGGCCACTCGCTTTGCTGGCTTTCCTGCCATTGGAAAACACTTCCTAAGAGGAGCATGCTGACGGAGCGATCTCTGTTCCAGCATATCTGGATTTCACCTATCTTTTTTCCTCACCCCCCTCAGGTCAAATTAAGGTCAAAAGAATATGCATTAGTATTTCTTCTCTCTCAGTAACCTATGACACTTCTCAGTATACTTACCAGTATCCTTAACAACCAACAATTTCCTTGAGGAAATTTTAATTACAGCATTCTTTGGAACTGTTGGTTGTTTATTGTTACAAGACAAAGAATAAGGGAAGAGAAGATTCATCGAGAAACATGTTTCAGACCAGGTTGAGGAAAAGGTTGCTTTATACTCATATTTCTGATGCATAAAAAGCCACATTATATATAGGATGGAAAATAAAGATCTTTACAAAAAAAGAAATGGTGCCTAGACTTGCTCACAGAAAAGTGATCATGCTGAACAAATTACAAGGGAGTTGAAGAAGCTGGAGCTTGTGCCACAGATGAAAAAATAAGTAGAAAAAAAAAAACAGTGCTAGACTTTTCTTATTAACGTTGACCTAGATTCTGGCATTCAACCATTATGGGCATTTATTTCAGGGGTGCAAATACTGGAAAAAGTTATTCTTAATGGGAATAAAAGTCAAGACTACACCACAGCTTAAGTAGAGCAACCAGCAGTGTAGTCTGGGAAGTGTATTTAAGGGAAAAAAAGGAAAGGAATGGGAATTATAATAAAAGTATTGAAAGGTGAGGTAAATCAATTAGAAAAATAAGAAAGGAAAGATCAGCTACATTTAAAAGGATGAGTGAAGGATTTTTTTCTCCCCAGCCCATTACTGGCATCTGGTACAGAGAATAAATCCAATAACTGCTTTCAAAGTGCAAGGTCATGGTTTCCTTTCTGTGAACAAGTGGTGAAGGTAGAAATCCACATCGACTTTCACATGCTAATTCCATATGTATAGTCTTAATTAATCCCATAAAGAATGAACCCAACAGACTGGCAACAGCACAGAGTAGAGAAGATATTCAAAGTCATACATGAAAATGATGAATGCTTCCAAATTTTTCTTTTGGGTATCATCTACGTTTGGTATCAATTCAGATTTTAGTTGACAAGCCGAGTTGACACCCATCATGAGGTCACTATTTCACATAGTGACAAACAGAAGATCCAGCCATGGTTCAGGAACTTCAGGATTGTGTCTTCTAACCACTGAGCCATTAAGTGCAATCTGAAGTTTTCAGGCTGCAATCATGTTACCAGACTTTGCAGCCTATCACAGCAGTGTACAAGTAACAAGGCTAGGCATTAAAAAAAAACAACCCGCAAACCTAAACAGTCCAATATGCCCACATGCCTCACTTTATCAATGTTAAAATCTCTTTAGGAGTATAATATACCACAGGATGCTTCACAATCAAGAAAGATACCAGCTGGGGCTTTGATGTCAAGAATATCGCCTCTCCACGCAAGAATTCAGACTAAGAAATTTCAGAAGAGGAAGAGACATGCTGCAGAAATCTCAGGAAAAGGCCTTTCAAGGGGAGGTGAGATCACAGCTTTCCATTCTCCTCCAAGTTAATTACTTAACCTCCTAGAAAAAGCAGCAGAAAAAATTGCTTACACATGACCTACAAAGAGCAGGGATTAAAAACCAGATCAGACCTGAGGGAGTGTGTTTACTTAGATGCTGGGTAATGGTGGTGGGAGACATCAAGCTACAGTATTTTTTCTGTGGCTAATACAGTGGGACCCTGATTTCCAAACTGGACCTGTGGACATCAATACAAGAAAGATGAAGATCAGACGGATGCTGAGTTTCCGTTTCGAAACCAGTTTTGCTGCTTTAATTTACCTACATCACCTTAGAAAGCATGTGTAGTTTAACTCTCCTCTGCAAGCTCCTTTGTATTCCGTTTATTTATCCTCCTTCATACTCCAAATTTTCCGTTACTTATTAAAGTCCTGAATCTTCATTGCCTGCCTGTGAGCAGAAGCAGCATTATATTTAAATTCTCATTCTCATTTGGTTTACTATTTCAACAAAATATGCCTCTTGTTTCCAGGCTGACAAGTGCACTGAGAAGTGGCCAGCATCATGGAACGCAGCCCACGTACCCAGCGATTCAAGGTAATTTGAAGAGAGAAAGCTGTTTAAGTACAGGGGGAGGGAAGGGAGGGGGAAAAGGAAAAGGAAAAAGAAATAAATAACCCTCATACGTTTCTTATGTTTCCCCTCTCTGTCAAAACTGGAAAACAAATATCAAAAGCTTTGTGTTGTGTCAGCATTAATTACGTCACTGCTGCTGTCCAGTTCTGCACACTGCATCCCACCCAGGGGAAGGTCTCCCACCCCACCACAGGCAGAGCCCCCTCTCCCCATGCTGGGCATGCCTCCGAGGGGGAGCATACCATTGTTTTGACAATCCCTTTTCTTTGCTGCCTGGCAGAGCTCCATCTCTGTTTAGCAAAGGCAGTATTTCTGGGCTCTGTCCTGTATCCTGCCTCAGCTTCACAGCATCCCACTTTCTGATACAGTTTCTCGTTTCCGGTAATCTCTCGTTTGCAGTCTGTCTCACTGAAACAATGGAAATGTTAGACCCTGAAAATGATACTGAGCACAGAGACAGCATCCTTACTTCCCTGAGTCTCACTGAAAATGAACAGAAAATGAGCAGAATGAGGTTCTCCTCCACGTAAGTAAGAGTGGCAGATTCTGGCCCTTTGATAGCTGTCGATTTTGAGTAATCCTGGTGGGCACATTTAAATCCTTGTTAAGGGCTCCCACATTCATTAAAAATAAATCCAGTAGTTATTTGACTGTGTAATTATTAGGGATAATTTGCAATTAAGCAATTAGCCTCTGATGAAGGGACAGATAATTGATCAGCCTGGTTTGGCATTTTAGAATGGGGTGGGTTTAATTAAGTAAATCCAGTCAGCTAAATGTCTGCCTTCCCACTGCATTTTTTCCCACCTTTAAATGCAAACCAGACCCCATGCAGCTGTGCAGGCCATGGGAGCCTAAGCCTATTAAAGAAATCTTTTAATGATTGTAAAACTACAACTAATTGAAATTAAAATATTTTCACACTATTTTCACATTGTGCAAATGCACAAAAAAATAATTCTTAATGCAATACACAGTGCACAAACTGCTCTGCCTGACAAGTGCAGCACTTAATTTGCACTAATTAGTCCAAAGCGGGGCAATGTGAAATTAACATGATTCATTAATTCTGTGGCTTATGTTTTACAGATTGTGTGTTTACATTTTGAAACTATCAGGTATCTGCAACTCAACACACCAAGCTTTTGAGATCCTTTTCAGATTCAAGGAGTTGTGCTCCACATCTCTTCGGGCACATTCAGGTATGACTTCTGAATTTGCATCTTGTCTGTTTGTTTCAAAGCAACTGGTTGATTTTATATTGCATGATTTCTTCCTTTGTCCAAATCTCAACCTCAGCTCCTTTCCGACAAAACATTCTTTTGGGTGGCTCAGATCACTGTAGGACAGGCATGAACAGAGCAGCAGGTGAAGAGGCAATTTTCGCACTACTTTATGTTCTAAAAAAATTTAATAAATCCTTTGCACCAACTAAGTCTGAAGTTTTCATGATGCTGTTTCAATTTTTGCTCCTATAATGATATCAGAAGGTGTTCATTAAAGATCTAATCCAGAGCTCCATGAAAGTCAACAGACAGACTTCCACTGGCTGCAGAAGGCATAAATATACTACCTTCTCTTGATGCTACAGAATGTAAGACTCCAAGAATCGTAGCAGTGGCCAAGTTGTCTTACAGAATAAGTAATCTTCAAATGAACTGTCTCAAAAAGCATTTTAAAATATCTCAGATGTACCTAAATATTACATTTCTGCAAATTAAGGTACAACCATTGTGTTTGTACCTTTGGACATACTTCCAATGTGAAACTTGGTCTTTTGGTTCCTGACATAGAGGCTGCATTTCTACAGAAACCCAGAGCAATGTTACATCGAGAATTATTTAAAATACTCAATATACTATGAACTTCACTTGCTCATTATCAATAGTGATTGGTAACAAAGTGGCAATGATGTCTGTGCTTTGTATTCCACAGAAGGCTTTAAAGGCATGTCTGTCCCAAACATCTCCAAAAATCTGACACTTTGTAAATGTGTCTGCTTGTCACACATAGGGGCAGAGGGTGGCCTATCCATACAAATACCTCTTCAGTAGTGTCAGAAATACAGCCAAAAGATGTGTCAAGATTTATCTGCCTTGCATAATCAAAAGACTGAGAGAAACTGAGGCTGTTTTCTGTATATGAAGATACCTGCACAAGGTACTTTAAGGCATGAAAGAACAGTTCCTGTAACCAGTGGGAGAATGATAGGAGAGCATGGCAGGAAGTAGGCATGAACTGGGTCATACAATGCCACAGACATTTAGCACTAGGTGTCTTGTACAGCAAAGAAGGCAGTGCAGGCAGAAGACTGGCCACTCAGGCAATCAGAAGCATATCAGTAGAGGCAAGAGGTGAGAAGTTATTAACCGTGAACTTGCTCAGCCAGGATTCTTGGAGGAATGGGCTGGGAAGTGGTCATTGGAAACTCTTCCTAAAAAATGGGGAAGTCTGGAGGAAGACTGTCATCTAGTGACATTCAGAGAACAGCAATAGAGAAGGAGATGTTTTCAATTATACAAACCCAACAAAAAACGAATGTCCTCCATACTATCTAAAGAAACCTTCTAATGTTTGTAAAACCACCTGAGGCAGAAAGCAGTTAGATTTTAGAAGATTAATAGATTCTGCAGTAAAAAAGAAGAAGAAAAAAAGAAAACAAAACACAACAAAACAGTTAAAAATAGCCACTCTGAGACCAACTTTCGTCTTTTTAAGACTCCTGTTTTTAGCTTTATTTTCCAGCATAAAAACAGCATGATTTTTTGCTCAGCAACAAAAGTCAAGTAAGAAGTAGGAAGTAACAGGCCTGTTTTCTTCCTCATAGAACAAACTAACCTCAGTCTGGCTGGTCCCATGTTGCAGATCAGAATATAGCCACATTAGTTACCTTGTTGAGAATAACAGAGACGGGCCAAATGCACGTACATACACAGCTTCATTGTTAGCAAATGCTTCATTAGAACAAAGCCATAATTTAAAAAGATAGAAAACCATTTATACACAAGTCTTCCATTTAGAAAGATTTCCTGTTTGGCTGTGAATCTTTAAATGACTTGTGTCAGTCTGTTTCAGGATACATCTGGAGCATGCAACATCATCAAGAAGTGCTATTTGATTACAGTGCAGTACTTTGGGTGCCTTTTAGAAAGCAATAGATTATAGCATTACCATGTACCATGCATAACATCTCTATGGCACTTACCAAGTATGAGTCCAAAATGAACACTCTGACCTTGAAAATACATTATTAAAGTGCTCCCTCATGGATTGATACACAAAATGGCTAAGTTTAGTGATCCTTCAAATCCTGGTTCCCCAGTGAGCACAAAGGCTTCTCATGTACAAGGCTCTGTCAGCCATTGCGTGAGGCGTAAAAGATGTGACGCCTTCAGAAGTCTTTGACTTGGACTACCTGGAGTAGGAAAGGCACTTAGAAGAAAAATTGTACTCTTTGGTAAGAAGCGGATATTTCCCAGCATAAATTTAAACCTGTTCTTAAAAGCTGTAGTTGGGCAAATGTCCCTACAGATAAACAGCATGATACTGAAATATTCCAAATCAAAGCTGGGCAAATACAGAAACAAGTAGTATTGGTTTAGAAGTCAGATAACTTCACTGCAATGATCAACTAGGTACGTTAATTTCTACTCTGTTCAGAAGAGAAAGTTGTCTCATTATTTAAAATAGAGTTTCTGTGCACCCTGAAATAAATTACATATGAAGACTTTTCTAGCCCTATTAAGAGATTCAGCTGCTAGTAGCTCATAAGTAAAGGAACTACAAACTCTAAACATTGTGTAGTGTAAGAAAGCTATAGTGCCAGCTATTTAACAGAGAAAATAAGAGCAGCATTTTTTATTATATACTGTTTCTCAAGTCCTTTGCAAGAATACCACTCACATTGTCTGTTTCCTAAAGTCTGCTTTGTTTGAGTGGCACAACAGTCACTGACACCACTGTGCTGTTTCTGTGGGTATCGTAAATGTGCCCTAGAGCCAAATACTCTCAATATATATTAAATCAGCTACCTGACCAAATGATATGTGGTTTGTTTCCATGTAGATAAACTCACACTACATTTGTGTACTATTCTGATTCTATTTAAGTCTGTGAAGAACTTAAATCTCTCCTTGATTTTTAACTATATAACATCTTGGTACTTGAGATGCCTTTTTACCTTTTCAAGAATATCTTTTAATCCAAACAAGTGCCTGCTTGAAAAATGGATCTTCTTTACCTGCATATGCAAGGGCACATTTTATGGACAGCAGGCTACTATTGTGGTATCTGCACATCTGTGTGTATGCGTGCCTATTTAACTGCTAGCAATACACAGATGGGCTTCTGTCAGGGCCTGCTTGAGACTCAAATGAGAGAAAAGAGGTATATTGAAATATCCTCCCAAATAGGGAGGTGTCTGTAATTCCACACTACCCCTTTCTAATGCTAAACTTGTAAAATCTCACTTGCTGTCCTGGAAAGGATTGCACAGCTCTAATAGAAATGCTCAACTAAGATGGATGGGTCTGAGAGTGTCACATGGCTTTCCGGAGCATAAGTTATTTTACTAAATCAGCATATTGATCTGGGAACACAGCGTCCTGGAATTCTGAAAATGCCAGGCACAGCCTCAGTGCTTAACTTCTTTAAAATCAAATTAATTTAGCCAGCTTACTCTGGAGAAGAAATTGTGATGACAGATACATGCAAACAGCAAGACGCCAGGCACTCCAAGTCCCACTGCCTTTGACCATTTCAAAAGCAGACATCCAAAAGCAAATAGCTGGAGAGAACTAGCCCCTTAGCTCTCTCTTGGTAGAAAGAACAACCATCAAATTAAAGTAAATCTTGGCTTACGTGAACTCAGGCATTTCAGGGTCTCTTGACTCTTCAAGCATCTTTAGGGATTCCCAAAGTGGGGGCAATGAAGGAGGTTGAGAGGTGAGATTATATGATTACATGTGATGATACTAATCCATCTCCCTTATCCGTGGGGTGCATTTGAGATTAAATGCTCAGATAGTCTGTGCCCTTGTACTGTGATCTCCAGTTCTGTATGCATGTTTAATCAAGCGTGCTAACAAATGTATGGTCAGGGTTGCAGCATGTGGTGTGAATAGAACACTTTCAGCAAGCAGGGCCCACCAGCATGAATAAGTCTGTAGTCTTTAGCCATGCATATTTAGTTGATAGTTAGACATCGGCACAAATTGCTTCTGCAGAAAAAGGGACTATCTGACAAAACATATTACAGCATAGACACTTTCTTCTTACCTGACTTGACAAAATATATAACGCAAGTATAAACTGTGTATAAGGAAAAGGAATAACTGGAAAGTTTCAAAAACTGAAACTAATCTATGCTCTTGACTAGAAGCAGAAAAATGCATCTTGTTCTGACCCCACAAGACATCACACCTAGCTTTGATTCCTACACCACAAAGACCAGATGCAGCATGGGAGTCCCAAAGAGATATAAACTCCAACCCTGACCATCCATATATGAAGAGCAAGGCTGGAGAAGCTCTGCTGGTAATCAACCCTGCAGAGCATGATTCAGCCCCCCTGGCAAAGGAGGGGTCACTACAGTAGAGGCCAGTTGCAGAACAACCACCTCAACCTGCCTTAGCTCCTCATGAAAGCTCCCACCTCTGCCTAACCTACAGGTCAATGCTATTATAGACATCTCCTTCTGGGCTTTGCTCTCCTTGATCTGAACACCCCTTTTCTATGTTGAAAAGCTCACTAAAGCCAAAAGGTAGGCCTCCAACTAGTTCACTACATGCTGGCATAGAATATTTTAACCTGCCATTTTTTTTCTCTAAGTCCTATAGGTGATATAGGCATCACTACAGTGATCTGAGGGTCACCAAGACAGAAGCAGATGTATCTGGAAGCTGCAGTCAAAGCAAGAGACAGTAGGACCTGTATCCTTTCGGGATCATGTGGGCAGGCTATTGTTATCTACTACAAGTGAAAAATGCACAGATACAACTTGCTGATGTGGTGAGCTAGCACAAGAGGAGGAAAAAACTTGAATATGTTATCAAGATGACTACAGTTTCCTCACTATATATCAGAGGAGAAAACCATACAAAGACAGCTTGACAGCTGCCCTGCTCCTGTTCTCCGAGGCAATGATGAAATATAACCACCCAAATTTCCTTGCTAGCATAATCTGGGGGGTTCATTTTGTTCATATTTCAAATGGGATTATGCAAAGGAGAGTTAGATTCCAGGCTGCATGATGAGGAAAGGGGAAAAGCAGTTCTAGGTCCCAGCAGGCCAAAAACTGCTTCAAAATAATATAACAAAAGGTGATGTTGTTTTCACTGGAAAACATTATACACAGCAAAGTTCTATTTAGCATTTGCAGAAACTGAGCAAAAGGGAATACAGGAACTTATTAGGTTCAGTGAAGAGAGTGGGTATTAGGCAATAAAGAACAACATGATGCGCAGGACAAATACCTGTGCCTATTGCAGCTAACATGAGCAACTCCTTCATACACCAGACCACTTTTCATTTGTTCCTCTTGCCCCCTAGAACCACTTCTTGGCTTCACTAAACGTAGAGAAGCTTTAATGCACATCAACAGCTATCCTTAGTCTCAGCTCTCGGCTTCACATTTCTCAGGGGAGCGGCATAGGACATCATCCAGGACACTGATATTTATTTTCTATCCTTTTCCTGCCCACTCGCTCCTGCTGTACTTTGTGACGTTTCTCCACGTCTCCCCTCAGCTGAGGGGAAGGCAGTTTCCCAGGAGAAGAATTCATCTCCACTGTTAAGAATCTTCTCAGTTCTGGCTGCTCAGGCACACAAAGATGTTCAAGAATATCATTAAATCAAATGATAAAGTTCGTCTCAAGACACTGTACGGACTTCTTCCTTTAAAATCCCACATAGATTTGGCTTAATCTGCTTCACAATTCTTTCCTTTATGATTCCTCCACTTATCTAATATCACTTTTTCTTTGTCTTTTCCCATGCCCTTCCAACATAGCCTTCCTGTGAGTTTTCACCTCATCTCATCATTGATTTTTTTCAAGCCCTGTCTGAGGATGCCTTCCTTTTCTCCCGTGTGTCTTAATTTCTCTCCTTGAAAAGCCAGATCTATTTCAGTTCTGCTGCCTCTATCAAGACAGGGAACAATGCAACAATGCTACAGTCACATTTGTGTCCTAGCCAATGAAGGCTTTGCTTACAGGATAAATTGAGATGCCACAACACAGTTCTCCTCTGAAGCTTTAGATGCTCCTCGGGTGGTCTCATGCTGGACCCTCTGCACAAGTCGGGATTTTACAAATTGCAAGTAGGTTGCTTTTGATGTTACATTGCTTAGATCTCCCATTGAATATGATAAATCTTTCTCATTCCTTAGTCCTGATTATTTTCACCTCTTATATTGCATAAAATAAGCTGGTATTACTGTAAAATATGAAATCCCTAGGGCTGTATTTAGTATTTCTTATTTTTTCATGCCCTTCCCCCACATACACTCACACACACTGAACCTCCTTTGTAGGCAGTCATGGATTTCTATCATCTTAGGATCAGAGCACTATGCATCCATCAAGAAGTGTAAAATATTCACAAGAAGAGACTATAAGAAGAGGAAGAGGTCCGGAATGCATAATATGTGTAAGAGGAACAGATGTACACAGAAATAAAAGTTCTGCAGACCACAATAAAAATTTGCTCCACAACAAGAACTGTGCATTTTTCCATGGCTGTCATAGATTTCATGGAACCAGTAAAATCCAGCCATTTTCAGAAATCCCATGAAATTTACCTTTTCATCTGAATCCACATGAAATCAGAATTTTTCCATAAGACCCTCCATAAAATCAATGTATTTCCTTAGAAGAGGTCATTAAATGATATACAATACTGCAGTTTCTTTTAGCTTATTCTCTCATTGCCCATCTTGAAGTGCCAACCTCAGCTATTGAATTTTTGCATTACTTTCTTTGTGAAAAAAAAAAAAAAAGAAAAGAAAAGATTACGCAAAAATGTAATATGAATGAAAATAATGAGGTTGAGGGAGCAGTGGCAC